>JALBWW010000043.1:0-485844 GCA_023212625.1 Styphnolobium japonicum
GAAAAGGTGCCCTTAAGGTGCTAGGAAGCTTATAACGTCTTGAGGTGAGATGCATCAAAAAGGTGCAAACCTCACTTAATACAATATTATATATAATATAAATTTGAATTTCTATAAGTAGACAGAATAAAAAAATTTATTAATGTATTTTTGGTAATGAGTCATACAAAGCCTGTGGCAAATTGAAAATAGGTACATGGCATGTATACGAGACCAAAATAGAGCATTAAGAACAAAATAAAATATAAAAAAAAATCAGTTAAAGTGACTTGGAAATTGCCAAAATGGAGTAAGAAGATCAAAAGCGATGATAAAAAACAAGTTTAATTATAGAAAGATTGAAAAGAGAAACAAAAGCAGTTAGAAAACAAAGCAAGAATGAAAAAGCAGAACATGTTGCTTAGCCGGTAGTGAAACAAAAAAATAAATCAATAATTAAAAGTGTATATAAAGAATCAAAATACCTAAGTATTTGTAGAAGAAACAGAGATAAAAAGCAGTTTTCCTTACTGCTTAAGTGATTCCAATACCATCTACAACCCGAGCGTGAAAAGACTACTACCCCCAAATATAATCATAGTCAACAAATGATAACAAAAAGCAATCTTATATGACCCACAACATAAGACAATTAAAACAAGATAAAAGTAAAGGCAAAAATAATGCAATAAGAAAACATCAAATACAACAGAGTTAAGCTGCAAATAAAATGGAGGTTACTAAATCTTTAATAATCTCATGTGATCATAATTAAAGTAGAAATAGATGTATGGCGACCCTCAAAATCAAAATTTATAATGGAAAGAGATAAACAAGTTAAATAGTTTAACTTAATAAAATATTACATTAATAGAAATTCTAATTTCTAAAAGTAAGGATGGAATAAAAGAACATAGTCTGAAGAGTTTTTGGAGACACAAAGGTGACAACAGAACATGCGGCATGTATACAAGTAGGAAACAAAACATTAAGAATCAAAAATAAAATCAATTAAAGTGGAATGCATTGCTCAAAATAGATAAGAAGATTAAAAATGTAATTATATAAAAAAAAAGTTTAACGATTGAAAGAATAGAAAATAAATAATACGATTGTAAACAAAGCAAGACTAAAAACGAGGCATGTTGCCTTTTCGGTGAGTAGAAACAAATAAAAAATCAATAAATGAAAGTGAAACTATATCACGAAAGAAACAAAACATCTAAAGAGTAGAAGAATAGTTACAAAACAATTTTACTTTGGTGGTGGCTGGTTGGCTTAACGGTGGCTATTTTTATCCTTTATTTTTAGGAAACTCTAAAGTTTAATTGAAACCATATGCTTTTAGGGGTTGCAGGATTTGTCAGTCCACTGCCCACTTCAGTCAGAGGCCGCCCCATGTGAGTGCTCTCTAGTCCCATAAAGAGGCATCGAGTCAAGAGCTCGCATGGTGCACCCTGCTTGCAGAAAAAGTGCACTTAGGGCGCAGAGGCACGCGCCTCATCAAGTAAGAGGTGTTAGTTCGTTGAGACCCTCGCCACAGCTTAGCAAGTGTTAAGTCCCCCAACAGCTTTTGATGATTAGATATGAAGAAATATTTAAATTCTAAGCCAATAATAGAACTTATATAAATTAATAATAAGAGACGAAACTATAATCAGAGGCAGGTAACTCTCATGACCAAAGTAAACAAAAGCGACATATAGTTCTAAGTACAAACCAAGCTTTAAAGCGTAATGATTAAATACTATAGACCCACATGTAACACTAAATGACAAATAGACACATATAATTTTCTACCAAAAGTCATGGGTGAAAACTAAAGAAAGAAGAGTTTGAAGCCACAAAAACAATACCAGACACATGATCTAAAAGGAAAGTTTTTAAATACTAAAGTTTGGGTAAAGGCATTTTACTAGCAGCATTTTACAATAACAACATATAAAAAGATACTAAACTACCGAGAGGACATATCAAACCATATCTTTTCATTTATGATGTTTCTCTATGAGAAATAAAGGCACAAAAAAACAAATGAAAAATTATGTGAAAGAACTAAAAAAACCTAAGCAAAATGCTCAACACAAGACAACTTGAGATTCCACTTTAATACAAGGCAGAACTTTAATATCAGCAATTGGCTACCTTCCCAGTGTAACAGCGCATATACCCACGAGGCTATTGTGTCATCCATAGACGGAACTATCCACACCTCGAGAATATATTTGAGGGGGAAAAATCGATTGATGGCAACCATCAATTTGCATATTCTGATTGATATTATGCATGATCAAACCAAACTAAAGCCTCAAAATAAGATCTAAAACAACCACTTATAAGCAAGAGAGCATTCTATTGACATACCTAAAACTAAAGCTAAACTTAAAGAGAAAACCAAAAATGCTTGCTTCTTTCATTCTATCTTATAGCAGTGCATCTTAATTTGAATTGGAAGTATCAAAAATTTAAAATGCCTCTGAGAATCGGAATTGTCATTACCTATCTGGTGGATTAGGATGGCAAGGCTAGATCGAAGCAGTCGAAGACCTAGAAGACCAAGGAAGGCAAAGAGATAGCCACGATACATGCTTGATCAGGAAAAAAAAACTACAAAACCTCCACCACTCTATAAAAAGAGAATTTTTGAAAGTGTAACATATAACACAATTTTTATCTTGTTAGTATTCAACTAAAATAACCCCTAAGCTTGATGCCACACATCTTTGAGGGGAATCACAAACACCCACAAAAGCCCGAAAAGGGAATCTTGCTAATATAATCCGAGAATCACTAAATAAAAGCATAAGTCCAATTAGACAAGAAAAGCATAATATGACCTACCATCCTTATCCTACGATCTATAAATCAACACTGCAATTTAAATGATCATATCACGAGGATGCTTTGGTAGAAAAGGCATAAGAATTTCTCATAAGTTATAGGTAAAAGACAAAACATTCCGGAAGCGAGAAACATGACAGGATGACAATAGGCTAAAGTCTAAAATTATCATGACCTTACCGCCGTGATCCTTTTCAAGCCCCAATAAAGCGGAGATAACAATCGGGGCTATTATCGCGATCAAAAGGTCAAAAATAATCGAGATAGTCACATATTGAGCAAAAAGTATGAAAAGGAAAGCTCCCAAATTAGATGCAATTGCTCAAGCGAGTTTAATTATGAAGCCTCGGGCCTTTGCATGTGAAAACTCTGCACATTCTATGGAAACACATAGGCTTGCTAAGTTGAGAACCAAAACACCTAAAGAAGAGTAGAAGAGCAGCAGATAAAAAAATAGTTTTCCATTCGAGGTGGCTTTTTGTCCCCTCTGTTTGTATGATCCTCTAATTTTTAATTCAATGCCAAAAAGCACTTTTTGTTTTATATGAAACCTTAAACTGCTAGGGGTTGGGTTTTGCTCAAACCCTTGCTTATGATGGGTCGCTACGCACATGAAGCGCCTTTGCTTGCGAGAAAAAGCTATATCTAAAGGCGCGATAAACATAGCATCAATGAAGGAAACGGTGATAAGATCCAAAAAGCGAGTTATGAGATCCAAAAGAAGCGGTGGAGTTACCATGTGTCAAATGGGCCTAAAATTTGGAAAGTTTATACTAGGAGAAATAGAGGGGTGAAATAAGAAATTTGGCAATGAAGAAAATATAGGAAGGTGAATTACGAGGAGTCTTGGAAAAACAGTTATGCTAATATGGATAGAGAGCATTAGCTCTCTGTAGAACCTAGCCTACGTGACAGCGTGAAATTATTCATCCCGATACCAATTCCCTCATTTCGAAATAATACACATTTCTTTCCCCTTTATTAAGTTAAATTGAATTTAGTTTTAAGCACAATGTTATTTGGTTTGTATCAAAGCCATCGACACGCGGATACACATAGGGAGATGTTATTTGAGAGAGGATCGTGCTTTAAGGAAGAAGGGTGAGGCGGAATGCCACCAAAGAAAATGAAGGCCAAGATAACAGCCCCATTAAAGGAATGGGGTGGCAGGCATCAAAATGGCTCAAGCAAACATGCAACTCAAAGCGGAAGAGAACCAAGAGAAGATAATTGCAATGCTAACGAAAGGCTGGGGCGAGGCTCGGGAGAGGATGAATGACCCAGGAACTTTAGCACTAGAAGGAGGAGAACGGAGAATCGGAAAATATTATCCTCTGTTTCACTTTTTTTCGCCCTAGTCTCCTCTAATATGTTTCATTGAATGAGATGCGAGTAAGTAATCTACTGAAAATCTTGAAAATGTTAAAATACTTTGGAAACAAATTTTTATAGAAAGAAAATAATTATTAAGAAGAAATAAAGGATATAAAGATGAAGAGGATAAAACTTCTGCTTAGACCGAAGCACCAAACAAAGGAAAAATAAAATAAAAACTATAATACAAAATAGCTCTCCAATTATTGCTATAATACTAATACTATCTATAAAAAGAACTGTTTGGAAGAATTTATGTGCGAGAAAACCATCATTAACAAAATCTCATCCCAAAGCAAGTCTAAGGAGAAAGATTTCCCCTTAAATATCTAATCATTTGGGAGAAACACATTTTTTGGCTTCAAAGGAACAATGTTCACATTGATAAGAAAAAAAAATTACAGTTATTAGGAACTCTTCTAGTCTAAATATAATTCAAAGGTACATTGTTCACAATGATAAGGAACTCTATCTAATAAATCCATTTATGGTTTCCTGGAAAGTCACTTTCAAAGGGGTTAAGAAATTTAGTTTTAGAATATGTTAGGTGACAAAGCATGTGAAAAATCATTATCAACCCAAGCTGCTGTTACTTATAAAGAGAAAAATTAATGAACTTAAAATCAATGCTTGTTATCAAATATCCGTATCATCCTCCACTCACCCGGCCCGTCTTTACTTGATGATTCCTAAATTTGAGGAACAATGTCAAGGAATCAAGGCATTGGAATTGCAATCCAGAATTTTATTACAAATAAACATGGCATGCTATAGATTACGCATCATATCCGGACTAATGAAAGTGAACATAAGCGCTAAACTAAATTGAATAAGTAATTGAATGAAAACCATACTTGTAGAGAAAGACCTACGTCTAGCACTTTGAGCACCGCATCTAACCATGTGAACAATTGAGACAAAACCTAAGAGCATGAAGATGGCTTATTTGCCCATGCTCCACAGGAGTTCATCAATTGCCAAATGTGAATCAATTCTCATCTACTAACCAATCACAATGTTTTAAAATTGAAAACACAACTTCAAAAGTAACACCATTATTAGACTTGTAACACCATTGTTTACACACAATTCTTCCCAAAAAAAAAAACATAAAACATGATTCATCATAAGATTTCAACAAAAGATTAAAGCAAAATGGAATAGAAAAGAATAAAATTAAGTAACAAAAAGGGCTGGGGACAAAAGCTTGAGACCCACTCAGCTCATCGAAACATTACAATATATCTTTGTGTAGAAACCCAAAAGGGCTAGGTCATTTGTTCTCCTCTGTTTTCAGCTTCAAGCAAGCTTGAAATGGAGAGCGCAGAGGAATAAACCATATGAAGGGAACCTAGAGAAGCAAAAGAATCATCGACTAAACAAAAAGAAATTTGTAATTTATTCACATGATTTATATATGTGTCTTAGGAAGATATGAAGTTGACATAACCATAACATAGTGACCTCCCTATGAAGAGGCAAGGTAATGCAACTGACAAAAGCAATTAATCCAATAATATGGATATATAAATAAGTAAATATCATTGCTTCAACAATTCCCAACTTCAGTAAGAAGCAATCCTATAGATGCAAATAAAAATATGGTAAGTATAGCAAACACACTAATAAGATGAGTGAAGAAGCAAAGAGTCATGTTCATGGATAAGAAAAGCTACTACTGAGTCCAACAAAGGATGTTGATCCAAAAGTTATCTTTTCTATTTCTTCACGTCAAATGATGTAGGCATATAACTAAGCTTTTAGTTTCACAAAATGCATAAATCAATAGTATAACTATGGATGGCTTTCATATAACTTTTATTCAAAATTCTGAAAAATTATTAGCTAATTTTGTGAGAAGATGTACTAAACTAACAGAGGGCACTAGAAGAAGAAGGAATAAAAGGAATGCATTAAAGCTCCAATGATGCTCAAACATGTACATGTAAAAGCAAAAACGAAACTATTAAACTTGCACATGTAATAAGTTAAAGCAGAAACTATTAAACTTGCACATGTAAAGCTAAAACAGAAACATCATTTTTGTTGTTTATTAGTAAATTATAAAGTTTCACTTGACCTATTAAAAAAATAGGAATGGAGAAAGAAAAAGGGTCATACTTGCCATCAAAATTGGAGCAGAATCACAAGGACCAACATCGATGCAAGTTAGAGAGTGAAGCTGAAGTTGGGGTTATGACATCAACCAAAATGTTATAGAATCAACTTGCTGCGAGACAATAGAAACAAAATGTAATGCATAGCCTACTTGCTGCTTTAAGCTTGAAATGTAGCACGCTTGTAGTAATCCTCCATATGGATCGGATCTGTTATCAATCATAAAAGTTAACTATTAAAATTTAGCAGTAGGTGAAAAATCTTATCATTAGTCATAGAACTTGGTTCTTTAGCTAAATTCTTCAATATCCCATATGCAGATGGGATGTTTTCATATATGGTCCCCATGTAGGTCCTCAAACATGTTATATATAGAATGATTATTAAATGCTTTCTCTCACATGGTTAAAGTTTGAGAAGTTGTACATGGTCTTAAAACTCCTTGAAGGTTTCTAAGGAATTAAGTTGTATTTCATTTCAAGAATTCTTGATTAAAAGAGAAAAGACTTATGTCACATTTCTATAAGGTTTCCAAGAGCATTAAGCAATAT
The DNA here is from genome assembly GCA_023212625.1 of Styphnolobium japonicum. Classification (NCBI taxonomy): domain Eukaryota; kingdom Viridiplantae; phylum Streptophyta; class Magnoliopsida; order Fabales; family Fabaceae; genus Styphnolobium; species Styphnolobium japonicum. The sequence continues at coordinate 6,864 of JALBWW010000043.1, forward strand.
TTGAGATCATTATAGCAATATGGACATAGTTTCATATGATAATTATAGCAATGAAACATATAATCGGACTTGCAAAATGCGAGTCTAAGGAAAAAAATAAACATATCTCAAACACCTTAACTTATATATTGACAATCTCAAATAACAACTACAACTTTAAGCTTTGAGCCAAGATGCCAAATAAAAAATTAACATAAAAAGATTTCCAACAAAAAAATATAGCAAAATAGAGATGGGTCTCGAGACAAAACCAAATTGCAAGGATGAACTGAAAATAAAGACTAGAGACTAAGGCGTCTTTAATTATTCTAGTCCCCTAGCTTAGATATTGAACTCACCATAGTATCACCAAAATGGAAATGTAATAACAACTCTATATAGCATTTTATACCTGTACTATAAAAAATACTACTATACCACAATTATTTACATTATGGGGATTGGAGATATGAAACTCCAGTAGAAACAAAACACTTATTTAACACATTTTACTTATCAAATACCCATACACGAGAACTAAAAGTAATCTTCAAATATCAAAAAGTGGAGGTTACCTCTTTCTTTTTCTCTATTTTCTCAGCACCCAAACGGATATGACTCCTTAAAAAAGAAAGCAAACTTCCCACGTTTCACTTTACTTGCCCAGAGACCACGAAACCCATCCACAAGATTTTACAATCATTATTATAAATAATGAGACAAAAAGAGGGGATAAAATGGTCTTAACAACCCAAATAACAAAACCACTCATGGCGAGTCCAGAGAGTAGAAGGCCAAATCCCTCCTAATAATTATGCCCATCTATTACCACGCCATACATACGCACATTAAGTTCATTTGCAATGCATAGTTTCTAACAAAAATAAATAAATAAATAAAGGGGTCTTATAGCTCTTATAAGTTTCCAAGTAGAATTTTTTCATCCGGAGTCTTAATCTAACCCATTGGAAGAGAAAATGAAATTCTAATAGAAAATATCAACAAAAGGAATGGGAAAAAGAAGAAGAAGCATCAAAGATTTCAAATAGAAGGTGTGATACAGTATGCAAGGTTGGCATGCTATGAATGGTAGATGCCATCACAAATTAAGCATTTGTGTCAAGGACTCGTGTGATTTAAAACAACTATGTGCCTTTATGTTACAGTGTTTATGGTGATATTGTAATCTTAAAATCCAATAACAACTAAAAAATTTGAGAGGAATTTTCCAATAAATGATTTTTACTTCATCATGAGAGTGAAAAAAATGACTTTTGAGAGGAAATCTTAAAATAAGCACTTGTTAAATATGTTCTTAGATTCACTTAATTACTCTGCTACAACAATGAGGTCCCCAAAAGCGATCTACTACCATATTCTCACACAACACATATCATGTTATTTTGCTTCTTTGTCTTCATTAACTAGTGTATTATACCCTTGCAATGCATGGTTTAATATGTCAATTTGAAAATAACTTTTATGATATAATTTTATATAAGAAAAAGAATGATAAAACATATAAGAAAACAATTTAAATGTATAAATAAATTATTATATATATAATTTATACAATTATGAAGAATAAACCACAAAATATTTTTTTGTACAAAACATTAATTTGCAAGTGGTGGAGAAATGATATTAGATATCATCATATCAAATACTGACATGGCAAAAACTTCAAACATTCAATTAAAAGAATTTTCAACAAAAAATGAGAAAAAAATAAATAATATCCAAGAGTTATAACAAAAGTGATATAAGCTTGAATTTTTGTATTATCTAAGTTTTGTAATATTAACATAATATGATAAAAGATAATAAGCATGAAACAAATTGGAATATAAATAAGTGGTAGTTCAAAAAATATAACATGTTTTATCAGCAAGGCACTTAAAAGATAGCAAGTTTTCTTTCACAATCTACACATTTTTCATTTTTTCCCACTAATCTCGTTCTACACATTTTTATGTTCTCACTAATCTCACCAAGAGAAAGTGTTTCATATAGCCTTTATAGAAAATTTGCTTTGTTAATTGGATAGTATATTGTATTTTGGCACCCTTCTAGTGATAAAGTTGTATCCATTGATGTGTATGCAAAGCTAATAGTAAGTGATATCAAAATGCAAAATTTGTCAAGAACCAAATCAAAGGAAATTAGTTTAGTAGAGTAAACAAAGTAAAACATTGAGCGGCAAAATTATTCGGACTTGATTTTATCACTGATATGTCGTCACCATTAGCTAAAAGCTTTCCAATCTTTGCCATCACAAAACTTGCCAACCATTTTATTAGTACAAAATTGTACCAACTTAAGCGTAGGGAAAGAAATAATTTGTGAGGGATTTTCAGCATCTTCTTTGAGAAACATGAATCACAACAATGTAATGAAGAAAAGCTTGGAAGCGATAAAGGTGTCATATTTTCTCTAGGCCCCATCGACTCCCGTCGAGGAAAAAAGTAAGCCACTTATTAGAGATCCTTCAAATCCCAAGTACATTACATAAATTTTTATTAGGAAAAAGAAAAGGATGATGGGAATTCTAGACTCAGGCACGTATGAGACAGCAAGCAGAAGCTTTAAATAATATCCCATGAAACAGTAAATAGAAGTCAGGTCAACAAAAAGGAAAACAAGATTAAAAAATTGTTTTGCAAGTAAAAGTACTTCTATCTTCCAATAATGTGATAATCTCATTTTTCAATATCTATTATTTTAAAGTGTATTTCAATTTTTCCTCAACAGGACATCAGGTACTAACTTAGGTATAATATATAATAAATTGATTCATAAAATTAAGTATTACATACATGTCAGATATTCATTTAATTATACCTTAGTTGTCGCCTATGCTTTTAAAATTATTAAAGTTGGAGGATAGTCTCCAGTTGCTCCAGGAGGTTGTAGAATATCAATACCAAGTGATAATCAAAGCCTGCAATAAATCTTGATTCACAAAGAACAACAAAGTATTTTGCCACCTTGACACCATCTCTTAAAACAACCTGAAAGAATAGTAATACATGTTCATGACAACACTTCAATAGATTTACAACAGAAACTTCAATAGTAACATTGAAAAGAATTTGAAGACAACAATTGTCGTCAAGGAATGTGATTTGAATTGACTTTCTAAATAAAACACTTAAATTACAGATCAAATAAAAGGAAAAAATGGTTCAGTACAAAAATGCAACTAACTTCATCCATGCAATTTCTTATCAGTTAAAAAATTTGGAAACAAATACGTAATCACCCATGAAATATATATCCACTTGGTTAGACCAAAAATTCACACTGTTTGTTGCATAGAAAAAGGATAACAGAGAAGCAATTTATATCATATCAATTGAGGTCATAAAAACATACGAAAAGAAAGTAGGTAATGGGAACAGTAATTCCATGAACAAAAGCATTACCAAGTGTAGTGAACATATGAAGCAGAAGTTCTTCCCGAAAGAAAAAAAAAACAACTAATTTGATGCACAACCAACAACCTATTAATAAAGAACAATAAAAAATATTTCAATATTCTACTTAATTAATTTTATTCTTGGCATGTGGCTCCAACAATCTAACAATAAAAAATTATTCAAAGACCAATTTCAAATAACACAATGATAGTTGTTATTGTTTAAGGCATATTTATATATTTAGCTACAACCAATAAAAGCTAATTCTAAAGTCATACACTCATAGCATAACACCTTTATTTCTTGTCTATCAAATTTTGAAAAGAACCATGAGCATTGTAGTTTTAAGCCACTAAGTAATACCTTGTAAATTTTTTATATCATAAATCATAATTGAATCAATTCAATCAATCGTATAGGTACTGGAAGTACAATTTCACAAAGAAGGCATCAACACTATCTAGCCTAATGGATTCTTCAAGAAACAATGAGGTTGAATCAAAATTTCAATGCTTATGCTAATAAAAAAAACCAAAAAGAAAAGAAAAATGGCACACTGGTTGGGAACCTAAACACATCAAGAGATAGAAGATATATGCAAGAAAAATAAAGCTCAACGATGTTGACAATGAAATAATAACTCGTATCTCACTATGTCATAAGTTTTGCTATATTGTCAAAGTCCCAAGACTAACCGTAAATGAAGCATGACAACCAAGTTTCCTTTCCTCATGTTGGTAGGAAACCGTTTCTTATGAGAAATGGTTTTGTTGGTTAGAGAAGAGAAAAAAACAAACACCATCTCAAATAGTTGACATAATCGTTTTTGTGAAATATCAGCAAAGAAGATTTACAAAAAAGCAATATAAGTAGCAAGAAAATGTTTTAATCAGTCCTCAAGCTCATGCACTGGAGGAGACACAACCTGTTGAAATAAAAAAATAAAGAAAGGACTCCTATATTAAGCTTGCATATGTATAAATTTTTGTGCTTCTCTATATGACAATTAGAGTGACAACAATGAAATTGATCAAGCTAGAAATGTGCCACGAGGTTGTGTTTAATCATGCACAATTGTCACATTCTCAAGAAAGTACTCAACAGCAACAACAAAGCCTTATCACATTAGGTGGGGTCAGTTACAAGGATAAAACGACAAAATTGGACTGTATCAAAGAAGATGCAGGAGAACAAAGGACAAAAGCAATGCTCTTCAATATTAAAAAAAAATGTAGTCAGTCCATGATAGAATACAATTCGAACATTCATGATCCTCATTTTAATAGCTTCCCTAAAAATCATGCCTCCAAAATGAAATCATTATGGAAAGTTAAAAAACCAAGCTAACAATATATGTCCCTCCCAAACGCCATCACAGCATAATTCAAAGCACTTCCAGCTACGTGATCCACCATACCAATAGAATTATTAAGGAAAGAAATTGGGTTCAAAACTGTGATATCTGAGTCCAGATAGATCCCACAATATATGATAAAACAAAAGAAAATGTGCTTGCTATAATTTATCATTATACTTTGCCCAAGAAATAAAGATCAGAAATACTCAGTTTGCAGCTTACTCCAATTAATACACACCAAAGCTGAAGTAAATAGCGTCAGCATGTTGAATACATCACAAAATTACTTTACAACTAAGCATTGGCTACCAACTTTTGGTGCAAAGACTCATGGCAGCAAACCGAAAACATAATAGTAAATGGTATCTTTATCACTGATGAGAGTTTATAGGTAGCAAGAGGATCTGATGCAGAATGGGTAGGGGGAAATGGAATAATGGAAGAAATTCAGGCACAAAAGTTTGCTAATATGCCTGAGAAAACCCCATCCGTTTTAAGAGACTACCAAAATCTGGAAAAATGCTATTTATAATTCATGTTCATTATGACATTCCTATATTTTAATTTATCAGTAAATATGATGTAATGCCAACAGAATTATCAATAGGCGACATTAGATCTCTACACGGTGTTTGCGATGTTTTATCCTTCAAAATTGCAGCTTGCATCAAATAATTGGTCACATGAATTAACGACATATCTCAATAAGCCAAAGATTTCCACACCAAATCTCCATAATAAATCGTCTATTCTGTACCATTTAAATTCAGAATACCTAACAATGTTAGACATCTAAATACCCTAAATAAGAAAATTATAATTAAATTATCTAGATTATTGTTTGCTACTATACACAGGTTACCCCAAATACTAATCCATCTGTGATATTCTTCATCATCCTCTGCAAATACATTTTTTTAAATGATTAGTTGATACAGCACAAAAGATTGAGTTCATATAGAAATTTCTACATGGAAAATGGAGAAGGTTACAAAGGTATGAAGGATTTCATAACCTTATTAATACAATAGCGCTTAATCAGTCACCTTCTTGCACACTTTCTTGCACACGGCCTAGGAACGAATGTTACGGAACTATAAAATGCCAACCCCTGTAGTATATAATCAGAATGTGAAATCCCTTGATCAACAATTGCACGTAAAAAAATAACAACTTTAATGCTCAGATTACTCTAGATCTCAAAGCAATAACAGAAAAATTAGTTTTCTGAGCAGGTGATGGCATAAACCGTAGCTACCTAGAATAATTAGTTTTTGTCTCAAAGAAATAACAGAAAAAGACAACTGAAGTTGTTATAGATGCAACTTATTACCTTCTTCCAAGTTTTATGGGCAGGTCATGGCATAGATTTTGGCGATCCATAATTTATTTAAGATAGCGCAACATAGATATTTTTGCCTACAAAGTAGTAAATTAACCACGTTAAAATTTCAATTAAAACGGTAATGAGAATTTACACAGAGATCTAGATAACCAAAAAAGTCCCTTAGCCTAACCCAGTGAGTCAAATTAAGAAATCCCTTCATGTAACCATTAGCGAGTATCAGATATCCCATAGAGGCTTCTTAGATCTTGGTATGAGTTAGGTATGGGAGAAAGAGTTTTCAGAGGAGAATCTTCACACAAACAACCTTCTAAGATCATCTCCCATCTCACAATAAACTAAGGGTGAACTTTCCACTGAATGCCTCAAGAAAATATACTAAAAATCAAACTTTAAACTTTTTTACCATCCAGCTCATTATATCATTCCCCTAGTTTGCACCATACCATACACTCTTCATTCAACTTTCACACCTTGAGAATACCATAATAATTTTCCCCACCTTCAGAATACCATAATAAATAGTTTTTAAACCACACAGTATCACCAAAAGAAATAGAATAACTCTACATAGCATTTTGTACTGTATTTATTAGAAACCATGAATTTCATCGGTGGTTAAAACTAATTCCAAATTAATATCCTCAATAATGTTAGATTGAATAACCAACACTTCCCTATTATAAAAAAACAACACAAAACAAAACAAAAATGAGAACCAAATGCTTACTTTAAGAACTATGATGTGATGGTTAAAACTAATATCCCCAATAATTTCGGTCACGAATAACCAACTCTTCTACGTTATGAAAGCACCATGCCAAAGTTAAATGGTCTTAGATGTAATTATTTGGCTTTGTTCTCAACGACATCTTCCAACCATTGTGAAACATTTCCAAGCATTTTATGACAAAATGTCCGAAGATGATTTATTAGCATATTATCTATAAAACTAAGCAATGAAATAAAGAATAACCCAACCCTCTAAGTAGCCATACAACACTTGCAGGCACCTTAGCATGCTCACCCTTAACCAACAAAAGAAGAACGCTACCTTAATCACATGGACACTCTTTTGAAGGCATTTCTCAATTCTGAATCTATAATATTCTGTATATAGGATTTAGTTAAATATGCTAAGCCAACTGCATTGAGATAATATTTAATTCTTTCAATGTTTAATATAATAACTAAAATTAAATATACGTATATATTATATTTACTTTGCATAAACAATGTAATTATATATCCAGCATGAAATAAGTGACATAAGTGAATTTTGACATTTTGATATCTTTTACATGATCTTATAATCATTTGAAGAAGTCATTATATGATTACAAATCTGTATAGACAATGAGGTTAAGATTATGAATACTAAAGCTAATATTAACTTATTCAATAATAGATTCATAATCAAGGTACAAAGATCAAAATGAAAATATAAGAAAAGTTGAGACCATACAAAAGACACCAAAAAGAACTTGCTATGTGTCATACGATAAGTGAAATTTTCATGTAGATAGTAAACAATATATAGAGTACAATATACACATATAATCAGCATGAAAAGAAATATTATAATGTAATAAATGACCTTGAGTCAGAAAATTAAAACAATCTATGTGCATAAACAAACATTGAAATTTTTGGAATATGAAAACTTCTTCAGGATAAAGAAACCTATAAAGTATAAAACAAAGAGAAGCTATTAATATGAACCAAAACAAAGTTCAGCAACAAAAAGAAGAATGCTTGATCCAAAGTATGACATGCTTTAAGAGAAAATATAATGATTCTAGAAATAGTACTTCCAATTGCACATATACATATCTTAGTAATTTATGGAAAATAGTACTTCATTCCAGATACTTTGTTTCACAAAGTTTCCTTTAAGGAAGCAAATGACACTGGGAGAATTAAAACCATGTATATGCTTGTAGCTATTTGTTAGTTCAAACATAGCAACTGATGTTATTAGTGGAGAATGAACTTATACATTTAAAGTAAATAGTATGTCAAGATTGCATTTATTTTAACATAAATTTAAAGAAAATATTTTGAAAAGAAGAAATCCTCAATGTGAGAATTACTTATTTCTGCACCTTTTACTTTCAAACCTACAAAGCTTAAAACTCTAAACTTGAATGAGGGTCAAAGATTCTAGATAAAAGGTAATACTGACAGCTTGCACCAGGATATGAAAACTCAAAACTGCCTTAAAAATATGATAGCCCAGTTTAGGCAACCCTATTCGTAGCAAATCAACATTAATCAACATTTAAAATGCTTGAATCTATCAAAAGGAATCACTCTTTTATTTGAACGACTTCTCTTGACCAAATGCTCTGCAATGTGCCTTTCTCATTTTATCAGCAGAAGAATACAAAGAAACTTCCGTTCTTGAATACAAAGAAACTTCCTTAGAGCATCCCCAATAACCAACCTTGAAGAAGTTGAAGAATGAATTATCAGACTTGCTGACAGTATAGTTTCAAGAAAAGACAATCAAACTTGAGTAGCTCATAAAAATAATTCACAGCAATGATATCACAATGATTTCATTAAGTTCATCAAAATCAACCTCTTTTACCTTCATTAGCAGTCATCACTAAGAATTAGAACAATTTAAACAATCAAAGAAGGGAAAAGGAATAAATTAGCGATGTAGAAAAGAAATAACCTGAAACTTGACATGAAGAAAGAAGTTTGGAGAACATATGTTATGGTCCCATGAAGGATGCAGTACATGACTAACTCTACATCTCTGTTTATTTTTAATCCAGAAATTACTTTCAATGACATGTTATCATGTTATACAAATGCATATGCAAAACTAATAGACTATTCAATGACTGCAGAGACTTCGGGAGCAGCACATATTGTCATGTACATCTGACAAAAATACCTCTCTAAATAAGAAGAATAAAAAACAGCAGTAAACGAGGGCCTCAAGTTTCAAAGGAAATGTAACTCTTTTCACTAATAACATATAGCTATTGAATTTCAATCTTAGCTGCTAACTCTAACCCGTTCTCTCAGTAAATGTAATAAGGCACTACCTACTTTCATCTAATAACTTGCTGAAACAAAAAAAGGATCTAACTCATTAATAAAAATTATAAATTGCCATTATTTTGTAGAGCACTTGGAGTCAGGCAACAACAGAGTTAAACTTAACCTCTGCTAAAGACGGGTTGAATAGAACCAAATTGCCAGAATGAACAAAAATAAAGTCCAAATAACAGGCTGCTTAAAATTTTCCAGTTTAGCTTAGAAATTGAAGTACATAATATCACCAAAAAGAATTATAATCAGAAATACCACCATACCACTGTTAGGTAACCACATTTTGGACAATCCATTAAACAAAAACCTCCATATTTTGGGTTAGTCCCCAGCAAATAAGATTATGGAAACAGATTGGCATGCAGATGATCTCTAAGGAGTAAAAAACACATAGATGCACTTGCAATCCTGAAAAGTCCACTTAGAGGTTGTTATAAACATGCCAATATCTAAAAAAGATTACCGGAAGGATTCATGCACAATTGTTCAATTTTCAACATAAACCACTAAAGTTGATGTACAAAGCTAAACAATATACGCTCAGTTCCATATCTGATGCAAAATACCCAAAAAAAAATCAATGCATGTCGCCAAATACCATAGTCCCAAACATATATACATTTAAATCTCACAACGCAAACACCTGTAACTGAGTGAAAAGATGTAAAATTACTATTAGGATAAACCACCTAAAAAAAACAAACTTATCACAAACCATACTCCCAAGAGAGGTTCTTAGCTGCACGAGAGATTCTTCACTACAACAAACAATGATTTATTAAAAGAAAAATAAATTATCCATGTTTCGGAGTAAAAAAAATATGATATGAAGAATAAAGCGACTAAAGGTATTGAGAGTATATATCTTGATGGCATAAGCGAATAGTAGTGACCTCCTGGTGGAGGCAAGGTAATGCAACAACAGAAGCAATTAATCCAATAATATGGCTATATAAATAGTAAATATCATTGCTAACAATTCTCAACTTCAAGAGCAATCCTATGATGCAATAAAAAATTATGGTAAGTATTGCAAACACACTAAGATGAGTGAAGAAGCAAAGGTCATGTTCATGGATAAGAAAGAAAGAAGCTAATAACAGTCCAACAAAGGATGTTGATAAAAAAAGTTATATTTTCTGTTTCTTTTTGTCAAAGGATGTAGGCACATAACTAAGCTTTTGCTTTGACAGAATGCATCAATCAATAGTATAACTAAGGATGACTTTAATATACTTTAGTTTAGAATTCTGAAAAATTATTAGTGAATTTTGTGAGAAGATGCATTGAACTAAAAAGGCTCTAGAAGAAGGAATTAAAGGAATGCATTAAAGCTCAATAACACTCAAACCTGCACATTAAACCTCGAATCTCATTAGTAAGTTATAAAATTCCACTTGGCACTGTTAAAAAGATAGGCATGGAGAAGAAAAAGGGTCATACGCTAAAAATTGGAGCAGAATACGAGGAACAATATCATCAGGGGCATTAGAGGGTGAACTGAAGTTGGGGTTATGATCCTTCAAGACACTTGGCAAGTGAGTACAATTTTTTATATCTATATAAAAAAAAAAAGCAATAAAATGGGAGCTATGACAATAAAAGGCTAAAGAATCAACTTGTGCGGGACAATAGAAACAAAATGTAATGCATAGTCTACTTGCTGCTTTAACTTAAATGTAACTGATTTTAGTAATCCTTCATACGGATCAAATCTAACATCAATCATAGAAAGTTTAACCTATGGAGATTGAACAGACTGGTTGAAAATCTATCATCTGTCATAGAACTTGGTTCTTTAGCTAAATTCTTCAATATTATGCAGTTGGGATGTTAAACAGAATGATTATTAAATGCTCTCTGACATGGTTAAAGTTTGAGAAGTTTACACTGTTTAAAATTCCTTAAGGTTTCTAAGTAATTAAGTTGTATTTCATTTAGGGGTTCTTGATAAAAAGACTTATGTCACACATTTCTTTAAGGTTTCCAGGAGCATTAAGTTGTATTTCAAATCATTATAGCAATGTGGACAAATAATATTCAGGCTTGCAAAATGTCAAGTCTCAGTAAAAGAAAAAAAGAAAAAAACAGATCTCAAACACCTTAACTTATATACTGACAATCTCAAATAACAAAAAGAACTTTAACTGAGCCATGATGCCAAATAAAAAATTAACATAAAAAATATTTTAAAAAAATAGCAAAATAGTTGGGTTGAACAGAACCAAATTGCCAGGATGAACAAAAATAAAGTCCAAAGACATAGGCGGCTTTAATTATTCCAGTCTAGCTTAGAAATTGAACTACATAATATCACCAAAAATAAATGTAACAACTCTTTATAGCATCCATACCTGTACTCTCAAAAATACTACCATACCACAAATTATTTATATCATGGAGGGTTGGAGAATGAGGAAACATAGTAGAAAAAAACCATATTTAACACATTTTACTTATTAAAATACCCACACACACAACTGAAAAGTAATCTTCAAATATCAAAAAGGTGAAGGTTACCACTTATTTTTCTCTATTTCCTCAGCACCCAAATAGGTTGTCAAGAACTGCAATCATTATCATAAACAATTAGAATAAAGAGGATAAAATTGTCCTAGCAACCAAATATCAAAACCACTCATAGTCCAAGTGAAGGCCAAATCCTTCCTGATAACGTGCAAATTATGTCCATCTGCACATTAAGTACATTGAAATTCATAGTTTTAACCTAAAAAAATAAATAAAGGGATCTATAGTTCTTATATATCGTAGAATCATACATGTACAAATATAAGTAAAATGAAAAGAAAAAAAAAATAGATATAAGCTCAGTTAAACATATTAATCACATGCTTTATATTAAGGATTAAATAGAAGTAGCAGCCTTACAGAAAAGTAAGAATGCCTAAAAAGATCAATCAAAGTACAATGCTATTCTGTTAATGACTAATATATTTGTCTGTCAATGTGTATGTACTCTGTAGTTCATCACATATCTTCAGCTCAAATCTTTAATACAGCAAGTAGAACAAATTTACACAGATTTCACAGTACTTGAAATGCATGGTTTTACACAAGTGGTAAGCAGAAGATGACACACACACACACTCAAACGAAAAACCACAAAAGTTTGACCAAAAACATGGATCAAATGATCACATTACCAACCCGGTAACTAAACTTGTGGGTCCAGGAGCAACATTACTGACCTTGGACCGTAGGGTGCACCTCCATTCCAATGGCACCAGAGCACCACCAAGCAAGTACAAAATGGTCTCAGCAAACAGGGGGATGGATGGAATTTTGGGGAACCTTTTCAAAACCCCACTATCTTCCAAACCCATTACATCCATCAGCGTAGGTACATACACCGCCGCCCACGCCTTGTTCTCATTGATTGTATCAAAAGAAAAAGAAGTAAAAGAAAATGGGTTTGAGAATAGGGGTGAAGGAGGCGGAAGAAATGGCCTTTCAGACGCGCATGAAAATAGCCAATCGTTTTCTTCTCTCTACGGCTAGGGTTCATTTGAGAAATAAAGTTTTTTGGAGGGGAATGAAGGAGCTGGATGAAATTTTCATATTCAAAGCCAGCAAAGAGAGATATAGAGAATGGTATTCAAAGTTCAAACAAACAGAGAAACCTATCTGAAAATTTTCGAATTTTGAATGTCAATAGGAAAGGAGAGGCAGAGAATCACTGACCAAACAAAAGGAAAAGACAAAAAACTCATGCCTCTTATGAGCGTGTAACAAAAGAATGAAGGAGATATTGGTCCTTTCATTGTTTAAGCGGGAAAGTGTCTGTATGGAAGGACACTACTTTTATATATTAATAATAGATATGATATTGCTCATACAATAGAGAGAATATGCTTCTCGCTCATACTATACATACTATCACAGATATACGTGTACTAATTGTATATGTATATCCTCACCTCGAAATCAGCATTATGTATCAAAGACAACGACACTCAGAAAAAAGTTTAGACCTTGAGATATAATTATACGATTGACTCCAACCAAAAATACCGATGGCGTATATTAGGAAGTCCATATGAAATGAAACCATGCGATTACCATATTTCAATCTATATCCATTTATCGAGAATCAAACACTACTATGGCATTAACTAAATGCAATTTTGGAGCGGCGAGGAAGCCATGACTCTCTGCTTTCGATGCTCCAGTGAGGCCTAAACCTAGAATTTCCATGCTTAAATAGAGTGAATAAATTAGAAAAACAATGGTGTGTGAAAGCATGCTCAGGAATTGATAGGTTCTACCAAAGTTCTGCCTGAAGGCATAACTATTCAATATGCATCACCACTTCAGCAAAGCAAGTTGTGAGATCACCCTCATCCTGAGTTATCAAAATCAGGTTACAAATAGAGACCATCCTCTAGCATATTTTTAGGCCCTCAGAACCGAGACATTAGGCTTTAGGCCTAACTTTGGTTAGTTAGTTTTCTTTCCTGTTTCTTTAATTTTTTTAATTTGGTAGATTTCTTTCTTATTTCTTTAATTTTACTGCACCTCTAAAAAGGATATTAAAAAGTTTATGGCATTATATGTAAATTTTTTGGTTCATTTATTTCTTGTTTCTTTATTGTTATTGCACCTTTAAAAAGGGTATTAAAAATTTATGCCATTACATATATTTTTATTATAGTAAAGAATTTCAAATGACAATTCTATCTTAAATATAAAGCATAAGTGACAATTCTATCTTCAACTTTTATACAACAACAAAAACTTACCCCAGACAATAACTTTGCTCTGAAGATCTGAGATCAACTAAAAGGACAAAGGGGAAAACACACTAACTAAATAAAAGAAGTGTATAAAGTTTCACTTGACCTGTTAAAAAAATAGGAATGGAGAAGAAAAAGGGTCACTTCTGCTCAAAATTGGAACAGATACAGGACCAACATCAGTCAGATTAGAGGGTGAACTGAAGTTGGGGTTATGACAACAAAATGTTATAGAATCAACTTGTGCGAGACAATAGAAACAAAATGTAATGCATAGCCTACTTACTGCTTTAACTTAAATGTAACTGCTTGTAGTAATGCTCCATATGGATCGAATCTATTATCAATCATAAAAAGTTTAACCTACTGAAATTTAACAGACTGGTTCAAAATCTATCATTAGTCATAGAACTTGGTTCTTTACCTAAATTCTTCAATATTATGCAGCTGGGATGTTTTCATATATGGTCCCTATGTAGGTCCTCAAGAACCTGTTATACAGAATGATTATTAAATGCTCTCTCACATGGTTAAAGTTTAAGAAGTTTACATAGTCTTAAAATTCCTTAAGGTTTCTAAGGAATTAAGTTGTATTTCATTTAAGGATTCTTGATAAATAAATAAAAAAAGACTTATGTCACATTTCTTTAAGGTTTCCAAGAGCATAAAGCTATATTTCAGATCATTATAGCAATGTTGACATAGTTTCAAATGATAATTATAGCAATGGAAACATATAATCAGGAGGCTTGCAAAATGCCAAGCCTCGAGGGAAAAAGAAAAAACATATCTCAAACACCTTAACTTATATACTTGACAATCTCAAATAACAAGTACAACTTTAAGCGAGCCAAGATACCAAATAAAAATTAACATAAAAATTTCAACAAAAGAATAGCACAATAGAGATGGGTTGAACAAAACCAAATTGCAAGGATGAACGAAAATAAACTCTAGAGAATAGGCGGCTATAATTATTCCGGTCTAGCTTAGATATTGAACTACATAGTATCACCAAAAGAAGTAATAACAACTCTATATAGCATTTATACCTGTAGTATAAAAAATACTATTATACCACAATTATTTACATTATGGGGATTGGAGAATGGGGAAACACAGTAGAAACAAAACATATTTAACACATTTTACTTATCAAAATACCCACACACAGAACTAAAAGTAATCCTCAAATATCAAAAAAGCGAAGGTTACCTCTTCTTTTCCTCTATTTTCTCAGCACACAAACAGGATATGACTCTTTAAAAAGAGAAACAAACATCCCATTCACTGCCCAAGACCAAGAAACCCATCAAGAACTACAATCATTATCATAAATAATGAGACAAAAGAGGATAAAATTGTCCTACCAACCAAATATCAAAGCCAATCATAGTCCAAGTGAAGGCCAAATCCTTCCTGATAATGTGCGAATTATGTCCATCAACATGCCCCATCTGCACATTAAGTTCATTGCAATGCATAGTTTTAACATAAAAATCTTAGCGCCTATAAAGATGTGAGCCTATATTCAATCAATAAGAATCATCTTAATTTTAGCAGGACATGACTTATATGTATCAGTTCTATTGCAAATTCCTAGCACCTATAAAGTCCAGCTACCAACAACATGCGTCCACTACAACAAAATTGACATTTCGTGACGGATAAAATCCGTAGGTAAAAGTCTAAAATCTGTCACTATAGTCTATTTTAGACTACTACCACGGCACTTCTACCCGTCCTTTTTAATGGCCTAGGTATATGCCTTTTGTAACGGAAAACATCCGTAGGTATATGTTTTAGTGACAATTTTGTTATTCCATAAGTATAGACTTATAATCTATAATGACAACTTATTCGTAGGTATATGTAATCCTAAGAATTGTTATGTTGCTATAATTTAGTACGAAATTCCTACAAAAGTAATCCGTAGGTAAAAGTTTTTTTTCCTCATGCTTTCCTTTTTCTATACAATATCATAATATATTAGTTACTAAAATTTAAATATAATAAAATCATAAAAAAGACCAATAATTATTAACGGATACCCATATATTAGTCATTAAAAGCTAAAAATTATCATTTATGGATACTCATACAGCATACCAAAATATAAAAATGGGAATTAAACCTGTATT
Source organism: Styphnolobium japonicum (assembly GCA_023212625.1). Taxonomy (NCBI): domain Eukaryota; kingdom Viridiplantae; phylum Streptophyta; class Magnoliopsida; order Fabales; family Fabaceae; genus Styphnolobium; species Styphnolobium japonicum. The sequence continues at coordinate 22,928 of JALBWW010000043.1, forward strand.
GAACATAGAAATGTAATAAGATTCATTCTTGGCAAAAAAAAAAAAAAACATAAGATATAAAAATATTGATATTACTTCAATGGCAATACAAGCAACCATTGCAATGGACATTCTGGAATTCACAAAAATACATCAGCTTAACAATAGAAAGTCAAAATTGCTACATACATATCTGACAGCTAAGAAAGTTTTGGGAGGAAAAATGTTTACCAGCTGCCTCACATTTCCAAATCCTTCAAAATGAGAGATTTTCCCTGAAAGTATGATGACTTTAACTCCAGTCCTTGTGGACGCCCCTACAAAATATTTCACAGAATTATACTAGTCACGGCTACACTTCTAGGTTATATAATTTTTTCACAATCATACAAGTGTCACAATGCAATGTACCAAAAACAACACACAAAACAAAAACAAGTTTAAAAGATAAACATACAATGGTGTGGCCACCAAATAGAGCAACAATATCGTGATCGCTAATCCCCATAGTAGTGCCAAATACACTCCTCAGATGGTTAGATCCATAAGCAATCAAGAATCAAACTCTCAGCAAACAAGAGACCATCACAAGCATTTTTTCACCCTTTACAAGTCCAGAATACTAACCCTTTATTGCATCAGGCAGGCGACCTCAGGTGGTGGCTCAGGCTTGTCCTGATCAGAAGAAAATACATCATCATTAGCCTCCAAAATAACAAAACGATTATGACACCATTGATGCAAAGAAGAGTACCACAACAAATCGTGTACAATGATTTACCAGAATTTGTGTACATAATCACAAAATAGAAAAAAAAAATACAAATATTGTTCTTATACATGATTGTAATTAGAGTGATTCAGTAATTCTACTCAAAATTTTCTATATCAACTATCACAAGATCATGTCAACACAACTCGTAAAGGAAACTTTAAGCAAGAAAACAAAATGAAGAAAATATGCGACCATAGAAGAAGTCAAATCAGCAGAAAAAATATGAAACACAATTATGATATAAAATCAATAAAGAGAGGCCGACAGTGGAAACAAAATAAAACTTGCAATATACCTCTCTTCCCGGGTGAAAAGGAATTTCAGCTCCACCAGCGACCTTAACAGCAACAACGCCACCCAATTGTGCTACCATAAAATAACATTAAGCAGAAAACCACTCAAAAAATAAAGGATCACAATATTTCATATCTAATAAAATAAAAATCATTACTAGTGTAATGTGGTGGTTAAAATTGAACAAGAATTTCTTACCTGGTAGAAATCAGCGTAAGTCAAGATAACTGCTTCTTAAGGGGCTCCAACAACCTAACAGCAATATCAAGCCCATTGCTAGCAGCGTGGCCAAGTTCAGCTGAATGCTTGATGATTTCAAAGGCAATAAGAAGAGCACTAGGACAAAGACATACGCTAAATGGAGGATGACAGGAGCACAAATGTCAGAGCTCATGACAGAATCATCATTCATGCTGTGTGAGTATAATATCAAAGAGCCGACTTATCAACAATGGTGACTGATAAATAAATAATTGATATATCAGTCAGTTTAATATCTTATTTAATAACCAACAAGCCTTTGCTGCATGATCTTTCATAGCCATCAATTAATTAAGACCACTTACAAGCTAGATTTAAGCGGCCAAACACATATTACAAAGTAGAAGGATAGCACCTATTACATATTAGCTATCATGGTCCTATATACTGAAACACTATTACTCTGTTGTCGGTTTACCACCTATGTGTGAAAAGATACAAATAATTCTACTTGATTGATTGATTGAAGGATCGGTGCCAGCTTACTTAAATCATGGGATACTTACACAGTTTTCCGGTAGTGATGATGGAAATCTGTGAACCTGGAAAATAATTGTAAAAGCAGTATAGAGAAGAAAAGGAGAAAGATTTTATTTCTCATTTATTTCTAATAAGCAATATAAATGTTGCACTGATGACATATATTTTGCAATATACCTGCTCACCAACAACATTGAGAACAAGAACCAGTCTGACATTAACAAAACAGAAGTTGCCAGAGCCCACAAAAAAGAAACAATAAGATAAGCAAGAATGATTCACTGAAGTACACCAAACAACAAATTAGTTCATATAAATTAGTAAACTATGAGGTTTGAAGCTCAACAACCATTACCTACACGGTATGAAAATTGGCCAAGTGCTTCAATAAAAGGCATAGACTCTACATCACTTGCATAAAGAAAAGTTATTTTAAATTAAGGTTTCGCGATATAGAAGAAGTTCAAGAATTTTCATAGTACAGATAAAACCAATACTATTTCCTCTCATTATTTGCCAAATAGAAGCCATTCTGAATATCTGCTTCTGCCTTACCTAAGATTTTTTAAATTAAAATATGGAAATTTTTTAATTGAATTATAAAAGTACCGTAAATCAAATTCTACCTTAGTATTAATTGAAATTTATTTTCTCTAAAAATATTAATTTACCTATAGTTACACCTAATTCAATGGCACAAACATCAGCTGGCCCTTCATTTCCATCAACTCCTTCTTAGTATGCAATCATCTTAGTATGCAAGTGAACAATGGTAAATGAACAAGAAACTTATATTACACAAAGAAAATAGGTAGTCTCCATACCCAGCAATTAGAGATGCAACATATAAAGAGTTAGAAGTAGTCATATGAGAAACCATGCTAACTGTCAAGACATATAAATATTAGTTCTAACTGCTAAGCATTTGAAACCCAAGATAATAAAACACACGAAGTTGCATCATCATAGTCTCTCTTCCTCTCCAACATCCCATTAATTTTGGAAGTGAACTGCATTGATAAATCTGTTATACTTACAATCTCTGTAGTCTACTAAGTATACCAATTCCTCCCAGTTGCATGTAAGGCAGATTTCTGAAGAACACAAATAACCTTTCAATTCTAAATGGCATTCTTTATCTAAAAAAGACATTGACCATAACTTTTCCGAGTTGGATATTTGCAATGACATTAATCTTTGAAGTGAAGTTGCATCAAGCATAAAAAAATGTTATATGAAGAAAAGACATTAAACTGAAAATCATCTCAAAAAGTAAAATTAGAGAACTGGAACTTGAAATGTTTTTGTAAATTTTATGACCACCAGGCTCAAGCAAACTGCATAGAGTAAAGTTATTGTATGACAACTTCATACTTAAAGCAAGTAGTAGCATCTCACTGATTGTCAGCGTTAGACTATTGTTATCAAGATTACATTCTTTGGAGTTTCTCCTTTATTTAGAATACTCACTTGAGATTGCCCAAGTAATTTACACAAATAATGGCTTCTTACAATGACATATCACAGATAAGTGCAACAAAGAGTATTTTTTAGCTAAAAAAAATAGAAATGTTACCTCGAGCAAGAGAGATACTCTTCCGATCATCAATTTGTAGGTTCTTGAATCCCTAATAATTTACATAGAAAAGGCTTGTTAGAATCACAGATCAGAGATTTTCCTTACCCATAATCTGTTTACCCACAATGCCATAAACACACAAAAAAAATATCTAACACCAAAAGTCAGCTCTCAGCAATATCGCATTTGCTTTTTTCCACAGCCCATAATCTTATCCCCAAAGAGCAAAGACAATATAAAATGAAATACTAACCCCACCAAAGTTGTGATTTTGACCCAATATTAGCTCTCAAACTTGTCCAACTGAAACTACTGCAGATCATATCATTACATAAAGGAATCTACAAAGAGTAGTGAAAAAGCACATATGTCAACCTTTACCTGTGAAACCAATGGAGAAGAAAATATAACATTATCTAATTGGGAAGGATGCTTTGACCATGGCAGCCTTGACCCAAAACTTTTAAGCAACGTATCCATATTTTCATACAAAGGATGCTTTCAAAATTCCTATAAAACAAAATTCCAGTATGATAGCCAGGGAGGGCGTAGGCATGCTTTCTATAAAGGATGACTTATCTTCTTTTATTTTCTTTCCTTTCAGACTAAATAAAATACACTATTTTGTTTGCTCAATGACCTAACTCAACATTACGTAAAACAATTAGACATAACTAACAGTTAATGCGCATAGAGAGCATTTGGAAAGATAAAGTCACAATGTTGATCATAGAATTAAAACAACATTTTTCGTGATACATCACAGGATGGGTCAAGTAAACCCCAGTAATAGAAGTCCCTATAAATAATTGTCATATGTACATTAAATATATTTTTAGTGCACAGAACATAAGTGTGTGTATGCTGATAATTATAGTTTCTTTTCACTTTTTTCTTATGGCTAGTGACCAGTATATGATACAAAATAATCTTTGTACGCATACGAATATAATGTCAGCAAACCACATTCCCATTTAATTTGAAGTTTTATAAGAGGGAATGGAAATAATATGTTCTCGCAATTTAAACATTACAAAGGCAATGCCTACACTGACCCAGAATTTAAATTTGAACATTAAACTATCCTATGTTATGCCTATGCTGATCGAGAATTAAAGATAAACTCCCTTAATAGACATCTGTATCAAATTTTAGTAAATTTCATATGAACATTTTGAACTACCACTCTGACTCCAACTTTAGAAGGCAATGGCAGCTAGCTCATAGTTGTTAATTCAAATGCTCAAGGTGGAAGTCAACAAAATGTTGGTCATTAAATGCCATTTCAGTGACTCACATCATCAGTTCCAATTCTCGTTGAAGATGCTCAAGTTCTGAAGTCCTTACAGTTCCTTCATCAATGAGTACTTACTCTTGAATTTGAAATTTATCAGTTTAAAATCTTATCAAGTCAAGCAATAAACCTAAAGAAATGTATTCATAAACCAAAAATAAGGAACCCTTAACATAATATCCTATTAAGTGCACCTGCATAGCATAAAAATGACAATCTCAGCTCTATTATTTCAGTAATTGGTGAAGTAATGACAATCACAGCTCTAATAAAAATGATCAAATATTTATAAAGGCAAAAAAAAGGCAAATACCCAAGACTTCTCAAATAGACAATATCAATCATTAACCAATCAAAATTAAGAAAGGAGACAGAATAAGAACACACCTTTCTTGGCCAATAGTGTTGCAAATCCGAGCCTAGATTTTGGAAAAATGGGTTCATTCAGCTATTGCAGACTCAAAGTGCTATACAAACAGCTCAACCCCTCTTTGATTAGAACAACTTTGCAAAATGGTATTTCTATTGTTGAAAAATTATGCATTTTAAGATATTATGAGATTGTTCATAAACATAATACTTAGTCAAATGCCTACCTTAAATCTAAATAATATAGAAAACTAAATGAAAGAGTAGAAAAATCTACCATTAATCATGACAGAACATGCACCAAATGATTATCAAGCCACCTATATCAAAAAATAATATTTAATTATATTAGGCAATTTAAATGCTAAACTAAAAATAGGATTTTATACATGCTAATTAGCAAATGAGTTGTCATCCATGTAACAGTGTCCTATGAAAGTGTCATGTGACAGTGTCTAGTACCCCCAATAATTTGAAAGAAATAGATATACAACTCGAGTGTCATGTAACAGACATGACTAATAAATTGGATATCACACGGCTTAAGTAAGTTTAAACACCAGATCATTAATTTTGGGCAAAACCCGAACATCTCCAAAACACGCAATCATCAAAGGAACACTGCCTACCAGATTTTTCAAATTTTTGAAAAATTTTATAGCTCAACCAAATTAACAAAAAATGCAAATCCAAACTTTCAGACATGCCATGACCTTTGCCCCTATTTCTATTTTTTATGGTACAAAGAATTTTGAACTGTTTCTTTTTGTCCAGTCAAAGTGCCAAATGCACAGCCAAATTGCTCGCATATACATCCTGTCCATATACAGATTCTTCCAACTTTATTGATTAAGTAGTCCAAACAATCCAACAACAAAAGAGAATCTCAAAAGCCAAAGACACTTGTCTAAGCTCAAAGAAAAAAATGTGCGACCATTAAAAAGCAGAACATGACACACACACACACAATCAAATGACAAATCACAAAAGTTTGACAAAAAAACATGGATCAATTGGTCACATTACCAACCTGGTAACTAAAATTGAGCATTGTGGGACCAGGACCAACATTCCTGACCTTGGACCGTAGGGTGCTCCTTCATTCAAGTGGCACCGGAGCACCACCCAGTGAGTACAAAATGGTCTCAACGGTCTCAGCAGACAGGGGCATGGATGGAATTTGGGGGAAGCTCTCGCCGCAATCAACACCAAAGCTACCCATCGGGCCGAAAGTGGGTCCTCTATGCCCCTCATAACGTGTCCCCACTCAAAGCCATTCCGCCGCTTGTCACCGTCGGCTCGTGCAGAAGCTTTGCACACACCGCTTAGTTCTTCTCCGTCGATTGTATCAAAAGGAAAACCAAAAAAGAAAATGGGTTTGGGAATAGGAAACAGAGAAATGAAGCTCAGAAGCAAAAATAACAAACGTTTTCTACTCTCTATGCTAGGGTTAGGAGCAGGTAAGGAGAAATAGAGTTTTTGGATGAAAATTTCAAATTCAAAGCCAGCATAGATCATTGTATTCAAACAAACAGAGAAACCTGTATGAAAGTTTTCGAAATTAGAACATAAATAGGAGAGGAGAGGCAGAGAGTAACCCATTGAAAAGACCAAACCGAAAACCCAAAAAGATGAAGGAAAAAAAAAAGGCAATTTGGGCGGCAAAACATTGAAGCAAAAGTTGACACGTGTGCAGCCAACTTGATAGCTTTCTTGAATAGATAGATCAGACACTTCAAAATCTTCCCAAGGAGCCTTTTGAGGCACTAGATTCACACTCAATACCAATTCAAACAAGAACAAGTAATGACCATGACTTACCTGGTTTGCAATTGCGTACAGAAGTGCAATGATACGTGGAAGACAACAGCAAACAGCGATGAAAATGATGCATGCCAGTGCAATACAAAAAATGAAAAAGAAAACATGAAACATCATAACCAAATTTAAATTGAAACCATTAACAACAAAACAAAACAAAAAAAAAAAAAAGAAAAATCGAGGCATGCGAAATAAACAATCAAGATAGTCAAGTCAGCAAAAAATAAAAATCAAAATAGAGATGAAGAATAAGAAGAAGTAGAAAGACGACGCAATACCGGCGTTGCAAGACATTGGAGGATCCTTCCGCAGATCCTTGAGTTCCTTCAAGATTCGCTCGGATGCTATCATGTAAACCTAACCAAAATCCCAAATTAGCTCAGATCAAAACCTAAACACAAACAGATCAAATGTATACACAATCCCAAATCAACCACCACCCACAGATTCATAACCACCGCCACTGACACCAAGATATGTGATCTCAAACACAGGAGCAAGTGCAAAAGCGAGGGAGAGGGAGAGGGCAAGAGCGAGAGCGAGAGAATGGGCGAGGATGAAGCAAGGGTGAAAGAGAGAGAGGGAGAGAGGACTTGGGTGGTCTCTCGTATGATATCAAAGCAACGGGTTTCTTGAAAATTTCTATTAACTACGAAGCCGTCACTAAAAGCTTCTTTTACCTACAAATTATAATCTATCATTAAAAGTATCTGTCACTATATGTCAGTTTTCTTGTAGTGGTCACTTATGCCACATACATTTCCTGCATAGAAATAATTGAAGAAAGAAAATAGATGCAAAGAAACAAAAAGAAAAATAAAACAAATAAATCTAAACATAATTAATCTACAATGACAACATGGTTGCCTTCACATGGCAAGAATATCAAACACGCTCACACATGTTATATATTTATTTTGATTCTCTGGCCTTTCTTTGCTTTACACTTTTTCATTTAATTTTATTATGACTTTTCTTTAATCAAACACTTTTGGCCCTCAACATGTACGCACTCACCAACTACTTGTTTCATTATTTATTCTTTCTTTTACATACATTCACATGACGTCATAAGACACGAATCTCATAGATCTATTCATCTTACCAAATCATTTCAATTATTTGTGAGCAATATTCAAACAATATGATAAGAAGAACAAAATAAAATTATAAATATACCTATTGCTTGCTGGAACTACTAACTTGTGATAAAAAAAGATACACCTAATTGCCTGGTAAATTGACAGAGTAGATGCAGATGATTCTTGATTGATGTGCTTCACAACAGAATGCTTGAGTAGGTTTCCAACTTTATTGATGAATGCCACTGCTCAAACCTGCAGAAGCAGAAAGGTTAGTTGCTTGTGGCTCTGCTTCGTGCTTCCTCTGTGTTGTGTTCAAGAAAGAAGAAAAAAGATAACAATGTTTAATGCAGGAAGTTTACATTTATACGGAAATTATAATAAAAAAGAAGCTACCAGAAAACTAATAACCATTATTTGATTATAAAATTTAAGGGAAAATGGGAAATCAGGGAGCTTACATTTATATGGAAATTCGACTTGGAAGGCTTTTCATCATGAAGAATCTCCTTCTTGACATAGTTACTGATGTAGCTAATATAAAAAATGGATGATTGAACATACAGTGACAGAGGTGGATGTATGAAAATCGAACAAAGACATAAAATTTGTGGAGAAATTTTAATAGAGATGCAAGCGGAGAAAAAACAGTGGAACAATGCAAGTAAAGCAAAAACTGGATGTATCCACCTACAGCAATTTAACATCTCTCATATCTAATACATAAAATAATTTAACTTGCTTCAATAAAGTATTATTCAAAAGGTTTCAATCGCTAATGTTGAGTTTGTTATCAGTCATGCAATGTATTCGGTGGCAACATCCATATAGCCAAGATGTTGAGTTCTATAAACTAGGTTGCATCACATATAAATAAGCAAAAACTTTCCTAATGCATCATATTTGGCTAGAAAGAAAATGACATTACCCTAGATTTTCAACAAACTGATAAGCTTTAAATGCAAAGTTAAATAAAATAGTTCATGGTATAAGAAACTCACAATGCGTGTATAAACCAAGCAGGGGTGAGTCAATCTGCTAAGTTGAAGATTTTCAGTCATTGAAATGCAGAGCTTGCATGTTATCAAGTAATTATATACATAATTCTAATGAGATTTGAATCAGAATCTCTGAATTGAAATATGCAGTGGCTAAGTATTTTAGTTTGTCATTCATTTTAAACCAAGACTGTAAGAATATAAAATTAAGATTTGAAGGACAAAGATTCATAGCAACGGTGTTTATACAACGTCCATGACTTCCAACGCCAATAGAAAGCTATAAGAAGAAATATTTGCTCTCAAACACGGACGAAATTCTCACTTATTTAAGTTGTTAAGTCAGTTTATCCTACTAAGTTGCATAATAATATCTACTCATAGGTAACTTTTTGAGGTGGAAAATCTTCCAGTCTTTTTCCAATCATAGTACCTGGTGTTCTTGAAATCATCTGTGAAGCATTCTTGGACTTGGAGACGCCCAAGATTTCATAGTGCCTCCAATCAAGATGCTTTAGATCTTGATTCTAGGTCTCAACCTCTGTCTAAAATAACAAGATTCATAAAATTGTTTCCAAGCAGTGGTAATGAGCACCATTATTATCTCACAAATTAACTTTGCTTCGCGCTATTCGATCGATGTTCCAGAACAAAGTGAAAATTTGATTAAGCATCAAATTCGTTTCCAAAATTAAGAAAGAACGAAAAAGGAAAAAAATAAATAAAAAAAGGCATTTACCTTTGATGAAGAAGGTAGAGGAGGGCCAACCGCGGAGGTTGTCGAGGGAGAGGGACTCCTCGTCAGTGGTCAATTTGTGAACCAAGTCGACGAGGTTGGAATGGGTGGGGCGTGGCAGGACCCAGAAAGAGGAACCAGAAGATTAATTTATAGGAAACATACATTTTCTTGCACAAAAAATCAAATAAAGATTCAATATTATCTAATCGAAATTTGATCAGTTTAGTTAGCCAGGACCCAACGAACCTGAGAAATTATTAGTTCTTCCACAATGAGAGAAGCCAAACCAGTGCTGCTGTTGTTCAGAGAGCCATCACCAGAAAGATTCAGGATTTGGGGCGTGTTTGCGAGCGTGGGGGCAAGAAGTCCCATAGGAGAACTCACAAGTTGAAGAAAGGGACGGCTTTCGGCGAGAGCTTCCAGCACTGCTTCTTCTTCCACCTTCTGCAAGAAGGTCTTGACCTGACCCCTGAGCAAGGCCTCTCCCGACCCTGGTGTGTTCTTCACTCGACTTCCCCTCTGCTTGACTATGGACGACAATGGGGTCTCCAGATTGCCCCCAGTGGCTAGCCTTACGATCTTGCTGTTGCTGCCCATTTCTTTGCCTTGATTTTGACAGATTCTTTTCTGAATCTTCCATCTTTCCTGAAGGGAAAAACCCACATTCCAATAATCAAACCGGTTGAGTTTTGTAGAGGAAAAAAAATGGAATTGAACTGTTTGTAAGAAGAGAAAGAAAAGCACTCACTCGAAACTGAAATGTTATTCTACATCACACATTGCTGATGATGTCAGTTATTGGAAGCAGCCAAGGTCTGTGATCTTCTGACTCTTCTTGTCCATCATGGGTTCTCCATTGATACCGATTCAAGGTCACCCAAAACCAAAAGTTTAATGCTTTAGGCGATGTTGAACAGAGAAAGAGCAACCCAAAACCAAAAGTTTAATGCTTTAGGCGATGTTGAACAGAGAAAGAGCAAGATTCAAAGGAAGACAAAACAATATAGGCGTTTAGGGGCATTACTGTGTTTTTCATAAAGAAGATTAATTAATCTTTATTTTGTAATTTTATAATAAATATTTCATCGTAATTTAGCCTTCTCTCATTCATTTATTAATTCTGTCAACGTTTATTTATTTTAAAAGGTAAATTAAATTTTTTTAGCCTATCTTTAATTCAAACAACTAATTTTAATATAATCGTCTTATGACAAATTTATTAGGAGTGCGGTTAAACTAAGTTTTCACCATTTCTTGATGATAATGAGTTAAGTTGCAGGCTTAGAAAAGATAGTAGTGAGTTGTGTGTGAGTCAAGGCTTAGCATTTGGCTTCATAGAGGCTTCAAAAAGCATGGACTATAGTGGATGTTAATAATCTTGATGTGGCTGGTTCGTTTGAATAAAGTTTCATTAAAGAATAAAATTAAAGATTTTAGAAAAGGCTTCAAAGAATACAAGTACGAATATAATAGAAAAAGATTAAAGAATACAAATATTATAAATTAAAAGTTATATTTATTTAGGCTATTTGTAAAAATTATCTAACTTCTCAATTTATAAACGAGGATTACTCCGATATTCATAATTTTTTCTAGGGTATCGATACCCATGGTGTGTTGTTTAACATTCATTAGTTGTTATGTATATTTAATAGACTTTCAAACATTTATTGAGAAACCAATAGTCAATAAATAATTGACAACTCACCCTGGGTACCAAATCCATCAGGATACCATAGCAACACCTTTTATAAACACTTATGACTGTAGGAATAAAATAGAAATATAAAAAGTACAATTTTGGACATAAAGTAATAGCTAAAATACCTAAATTCAAAGCACACAAATTTATTTGTGTCTCATTCTCTGTCTGGGTCATTGTTTTGGTTCACTCTAACACTTTACTTTAACCCTTGAAGATATTATCTTGTTGAAAGAATGTATGAATAAATTCTAAAATTAAGATACTTATCAGTGTCAAGGAAACAATCAATAAATATGTAGAATAAAAAATTAAAATAAAATAAAATATGATATATCTGTAATAAGATATTTAATAAAAATTTGGTGAACTAAATGATGTGTTACCTATCCAAACAAAAGCATAGGGAAATATAAAAATTATCACCCCCTTCATAATTTCTTACTTATCTGTTTTCAATCCACCCTGGCATGTCTTTTTTTTTTTTTTTAGGATGTTCTTCATAAAAAAACCCTTAATTTTATCAAAACTGACATTAATTTTCATATGAGTAGGTATAAAAAAAATTAAAAATCATAAGCAATATTAACTAGATCGCAAATGAACAATTAAAAGGTTCTTCATTAAAAGAAAAACAAAATTTGAATATTTTCAATTACAAAAGAGATCGTACTACACAATTAAAAATTAAAAGATAAAAATATTATAGGGCAAATTAAATATATTTTGGCTATTTTTAATGCGTACAATTAATTTTAAGATAATTATCTTATGACGGATATATTTGGACTGCGATGAGATAAATTTTCAACCCTTCCTTTTACATAAACCGACTATCGAACCTAACTTCAACTCGCATACCAGTTTTCAAATTTTTAAAAGTCTTTTTCTAACTTTTCCCTAACCAAATAAAATTAGGGGTAACTCGTATGAATTTTCCTTTTACAATTAAATTTGTCATGCTCGTCATGAGACATTCTTTCAAGACCGTTGCGACAATAATGCATTTAAATGAAAAGTAATTAATTACTAAACAAACTTAATGATAGCAATGTTTATAAATATCAAAATACTCTTCTAACTCAGTTTAGGGTTGATGAGTGAATTTGTGCCATATCCAATCCTGCTTTGCGTTCAAAGTAAAATTATATAAATTAATATTTGCTTAGTGGGCTTGAGTAATCAAGTACTATCTTAACCCAATTTAGAGTTGTTCAATGGCGTTGTGCAATGTCTCATCCCACTTTACAAATGATAACAAATACTACTCTCATGTCTACATTAAATTAAAGTTTTTTTTAAAGATAATCAAATTAATTATTTAATGCTAAATAAATTAATCTTGTTCTCAATTAAAATTATCCAACTCATAGTTAATTTTTTAAAAGAATTATGTGACTTAAACTTTTGAATTGTACGTGAGTTATACGTAAACACTTACGGTTAGCCAAAATATTAAATATTTTCTTAAATAATTATTGATCCTTTCTTGCTTTTTATTTTGTAATTTTTTTAATTTAGCCCTTGATGCTTTTTTAAGTTTGTAAATATTTTAATATTTGTTTGCTCATTTTTTTTAAATATTTGATTGTAATTTAGTCGTTTGTCATTGATTTATTAGTTTATTAGTTTTGTGGGATTCCGCTTGCACTCTTCCTTATACATAAATTGACTCTCAAACCTAACTTCAACTCCTGGACTAGTTTTCATAATTTTTAAAGGATTTTTTTATTTTTTCCCTAAACACATAAAATTTGGGTCTACTCATCTGAATTTTCATTTTAAAATTCGGTTACCACACCCAGGTGCCCCTCCAGCATGGTTGCCACAATAATGCATTTTGTTGAAACAAAAATCTTATAAAAAAGTTTAAGTACTAAATTCTTAAATGCTGTAGCTTTCCCTGTTTAAGTTTTGAGGATAACAAAAATATTTATTTAGTTTGAACAAGTAAGTGTTTCGACAATAGTTTTAACAAATCGCTACTTGTATGTGCATCCTTTCTGCTCTATGCTTAAAGATAACTCTTTGTGCGTCCAATATGCTATAACTCTTTGTGCATCCAATATGCTATGACTCTTTGTGCGACCAATATGCTATTTTGCTTTGTGCGTCCAATGAATGTCTAAAAATGCTTTGTGCGTCCAATAACAGTCTTATATACCTCTACTATTGGTGCGTCCAATATTTGTATGCATTTGCTGTTACTATTTTTATTGGTTCGTCCAATACGATCTTATTGCCAATGCTCGGACTCAATTCACTCTTTTAAAATTCAAGCTCAAGCTCTCGTCCAAGTGAAAATTCAAAAATGAAGAATTGTTCCTCATTAAATGTTAGAAAAGAACTCTGACAGCTCACGGCGACAGAAGAAGTCAACTAAGCCACTTTTGCTGACATTGTCTAACAACTACAAAGATCTGCAAATAAGAAACCTTCTGCAATCTTAGACAAATCAGGACTTTATTTTCATTGATTGGAAATCTCAGAGAATAAAAGTCACCGTCAGAAGAAGTTCAGCACTTTTCCAGTAGATGCATTTAATGCTACTCAGAACGGTAATAAATGTTTCCTTTGGACGATCTAGCCCATGAAGTCTGCTCAATTTGTTCTTACTTATAAAGAGAAGAAGCAGCACTTGAAGAAAAAAAAAAAGAAGAGATCTTTTGCCGAAGCATCCTACAAAGTCTAAAAAGCTTTATTTCTTCTTGGATTTCCATTTACGTGTAAAAAGAAAAAGCCTTGAGATTTCTATTGTCTATTCTCATTTGTCTGTAAGTTTCAAACTCAAGCTTTCATCTACTTTCACTTATTCATCTTAAGCATTGTAAGCCTGAAGAGGCTATGTGTAAAAGAATACTTGTGTGTTTAAACCTGAAGAGGTTGAAAATACTTGTTACCTGAAGAGGTGTATAATACTTGTAATCTCGAAAAAGATTAGTTGGAAAATCCTTCTGGTTGAAGGGACTGGACGTAGCTCTTGGTTGATAAGAGTGAACCAAGATAAATCTCGTGTGTAAGCTTCTCTTCTCTTCTAGTGTGTTTTATTATATTCACTAACATCTGGAGTTTACTATTGTGTTTATTAACAAAGACCTTTTAATCGATTTTAGAACGTGTTAACGGTTTTCTTAAAAGTTTTTTCAAAATACTTAGAGTCCAATAGGACTGAGCCGTGTTGGTTCTAAGTTCTTTGCTTGTCAAACGTTATCTTTCGCTGTGTTCAATTTTCTGTTGAAAAGGAAAATCTTTTATTAATTATCAAAAAGGATTAAGAAACACAATTCAATCCCCTTTCTTGTGTTTCACTTGGTTATTTCACATTTGAATAAAAAACAATTAATTATTAAACAAACTTTATGATAGTAATATTTATAAATACCAAATTCCTTCAGTGACCTATTTTAGGGTTGTTTAGTGGCCTTGTGCCATCTCTATTCCTGCTTATCGTTCAAAGTAAAATTTTAAATAAAAAATATTTGCTTAGTGAATTGAGTAGTCATGTACTATCCTAACCCTGTTTAGAATTCTTCGGTGGTCTTTTGCAATATTTCATCTTTATTAACAAATGATAACAAATGTACTAGCATTTGTTAATAACTAAATATTTTATACTTTATTATCTCATTTTCTAATATATATTTGATTGCAATTTAGTCTTTTATCATTGATTTATTAGTTATTATTTTTGTCAATGCTTATTTATTTTATACGACAAATTAAATACGTTTAGGATTTTTTTTAATTCACACAATTAATTTTAGGATAATCGTCTTATGACATATGTATTAGGAGTGCGGTGAGATTTAGTTTGCATCATCCCTTGTACATAAACTGACCCCTGAACCTAATTTCAATTTACATACTAGCTTTTAAAATTTTAAAAATGTTATTCTATTCCCTACTTAAAAAAATCAATGGCGACTCGTCTAAATTTTCATCTTAAAATTCAATTTCCACACTCAACCCATGCGTTCCTCTAGACGATTGTGATAATAATGCATTTGAAAGAAAAATAATTAATTATTAACCAAACTTAATGATAATAATGTTTATAAATAAAAAATTACTTTCTTAACCTAGTTTAATGCTGTTTAGTGGCCTTATACTATGTCCAACCCTACTTATCATTGAAAGTAAAATTAAATAAATTAATATTCGCTTAGTAAGCTTGAGTAGTCAAATAGTATCATGACTGAGTTTATGATTATTCTGTGGTCTTTGCAATGTTTCATCCCACTTAGCCAATGATAATAAATTTATTTGTATGCTTAAATTAAATCAATGTATATTTTTTAAAAAACCAAATAAATTATTTAATGACAAATAAATTAATCTAATTCTTAGTTAAAATTAACCAATTCAAAATTAATGTTTTAAAAGAATTGCGTAGCTTAATCTTTTCAAATATACGTTGGTATATGTAAATACTCACGGCTAGCCAAAATTGTAAATATTTTCATTAAGTATTGTTCTTTTCTTGCTTCTAACTTTGTATTTTTTTTAATTTAGTCTTTGATCATTTTTTGTGTTAGCAAATATTTTAATCTTTATTTTCTCATTTTGTAATAAATATTTGATTGTAATTTAGTATTTTGTCATTGATTTTTTTTATTATTTATGCCAATGTTGATTTATTTTATTGGAAAAATGAAATATATTTCATCTATTTTTAATTTGCTTCATTAAGTTTAGGACAATTGCTTTACGATGGATGTATCAGGATAAAATGTGATTATGTTTTCACCGTTCCTTCTAAATAAACCAACTCCCCAACTTAACTTCGATTCAAATATGAGTTTTCAAAATTTTAAAAGGATTGTTTTAATTTTTCACTAACCAAATAAAATTAGTAGCAATTTGTCTAAATTTTTATTTTAAAATTTGGTTGCCACACTCATCCTGGGTTTCCCTCTAGGACAGTTGCGACAATAATGTATATAACTAAGAAGTAATTAATTACTAAGCAAACTTCTTGACTATAATATTTACAAATATCAAAGTACCTCCCTTTATGCTATGTTTGGGAGAGGGAAAATGGTAGAAAGGGAACGGAAAGAAAGGGAAAAAATGGAAGGGGTGAAGGGCATTCACTTCCATTCGTTTGGATGTTTAAGTAAATAAAATGAGAGGAAGTTTCTTTCTCTTGTTTCAATGTTATAATTAAAGTAGGGGGAATGGATAAATTTTAGAATTAAATTTATAATATAATTCTTGTTTTGCTAACCTTATAACACAAATATTGTGTTTAATTGTAATTTAATACATATTTAATTATAATTAGTTCATTTTCCCCTCCTTACCCCCCCAATTTGAGGGGGGACAAATTTTGGACTTTGAGGGGAAAGGAGATAAAACACTTACCCCTCATTCCCCTTTTCATGTCACTAAAAACTATCTAAACAAGGGTTTGGATCATTTTTCTCTTCCCTTCCCCTCTCTTCACCCTCCTTACCCATATCCAAACAATACATTAGGGTTGTTTAGTTTTGTGTCATGTCCAATCCTGCTTTGCATTCAAATTAAATTTAAATAAATTAATATTTCCTTAATAAGCTTGAGCAGTCAAGTACAATCTTGACCTAATTTAGGGTTATTCTACAGCGTTGTGCAGTGTTTCATCCAACTTTGCAAATGATAACAAACCCTATTCTTATGGGTAACCCTATTCCCATCCAACAAGGAGCAAAGGAACGAGAAAGGAGGAATTGCTGCAACTGGAGCTCACCTCACCTATGGGTAACCCTTCAAGCTCCTCTGTTTTTTCGTTTTAAGTTCTATATATTTTGTTAAGTGTTTCAATTGTTGTCAAATTAGGATGTTGGATCACTTCAATATTCTTTATGTATTGATATGTAAAATGTTGGGCTTTCCTTTAAGTTAGTAATCTGAATAGGAATTTTGTCTACTCCTTATTTGACTTTGAAAATGGGAATCTGTGGAATGACTTTGGTATCTTTACTGTTGGCCTAGATTATTTTCGATTGTAATGGAATGAGTTAATGATGTTTATTGTAGATAGAATCTATTTCATTTATTTGGTTCATGTTTAATCTGTATTGTAAATGAGAAATTGTTAGATTTGTGCAAAATTACGGATCCTATTACGTTTCTAGTTCTTATATAGTAGATAGAAAGTTTTGAATCATGATTTCATCCCAAGGATGCTGTGGACATTTGGGTATGTTCAAGTTACATGTGGAGGATTCTTTGATCTCTTTGTTGGATTTAATTTTTGTTTTGAAGTTCAAGTTTGAAATCATGTTTTTTTGAAACTCGTCAAAAATCCAATTCTAACTATGTTTCCATATTGAAACTTGCACTCATTTTATGGTTTGATTTTATTCCAATGTTTTAATTCGATGTATGCTGGATGAAGACTTTGAACCATGGGCTCCTGTAGTATCATGTTGATTAACTGAATTGACAATTAGTGGATCATGATCAAAATGTTTGGTTATGTTATATGTTTGACATGAGAAGTAAGTTCAAAATGGGTCCATATATCACTTTTGTTTCCTCTCATCACACTCGTGATATCACTTAATGCTATAGCAGATTGCTACAAGTTAGGTTTTGGTGTTTGAGAGAATGCTAGTTTCTAGGTTAGTATGTGGGTCTCATAATTTGTTTGAACCTTTTATTGGTTTAATTTTCAAATGCTTGATTATCTGCCATCTATTAGGTATGAAACATAAGTTCAAAGTGAGTTTGTGAATATGTTGTTATTTGATATGTATATAGGTCTTATAAGTCATTTACATCTGTTATTGGTTTGATTTTATGTGTTTAGTTATCTGTTGTATGTTTGGTATGAGCATTAAGCTTAGAATATGTTTTTAGGTCCCTTTTGATTTTTTCTCATTGCACCTGTATGTTATGTCGTTGTGAACAGTTGAGATGTGATTACATTTGAGATGAACCATCATTTTATTGGCCAATTACTCCTCCTACATATGTTGTGAACATCTAAATTTGTCCAGGCTACTAAAAAAATATAAAAAGAAGATTAAAAGAAAATGCTTTTAGCCAAAAAATAATAAATAAATAAATAAAATCCAAAATCCAAAATCCAAAAAAATATAAAATCAAAATCAATTTAACCTAGTTAATTACAAGGAATCCAAAAAATGGATAAGAAAATAAAAGAATAAATGAATGAAAAGAAATGAAGAAAAAAAATTAATTAATTAAAAAAAAATTTTAAAATTGAAAAATGATGATGCTTCATCTAAATCCATTTCTCCCTAACCCAACCCAAATCCTCTTTCCCTTTTTCTCTTTCCCCTTTCTTTTCTCTCCCCCAAGCCCTAGCAGCCCCAAGGCACAGATGTTGAAACCAATTTCTTATAAAAAGGTTTAAGTTCTAATTTCTTAAAAGCTATAAGCTTTCCCTGTTAAGTTTTGAGGATAACAAAAATATTTATTTAGTTTGAACAAGTAAGTGTTTCGACAACAGTTTTAACAAATCGCTCATCGGACATTGTCGTCCATTCTCGCTTCTACGCTTAAAGTTAACTCTTCGTGCGTCCAATATGCTATAACTCTTCATGGGTCCAATGAATGTATTATATACTTTTACTATTGGTGCGTCCAATACTTGTATGCATATACTGTTACTTTTTATTAGTTCGTCCAAGACGATCTGACTGCCAAAGCTCGGACTTAACTCACTCTTTCAAAGTTCAAGTTCAAGCTCTCGTCCAAGTAAAATTTCAAAAATGAAGAACTGTTCCTCATTAAATGCTAGAAAAGAACTCTGACAGCTCACGGCGACAGAAGAAGTCAACTAAGCCACTTTTGCTGACATTGTCTAACAACTACAAAGATCTGCAAATAAGAAACCGTCTGCAATCTTAGACAAATCAGGACTTTTGTTTTCATTGATTGGAAATCTCAGAGAATAAAAGTCACCGTCAGAAGAAGTTCAGCACTTTTCCAGTAGATGCATTTAATGCTACTCAGAACGGTAATAAATATTTCCGTTGGACGATCTAGCCCATGAAGTCTGCTCAAATTTGTTCTTACTTATAAAAGAGAAGAAGCAGCACTTGAAGGATAGAGATCTTTTGCCGAAGCATCCTTCAAGAGTCTAAAAAGCTTTATTTCCATATTCGTGTAAAAAGAAAAAGCCTTGAGATTTCTATTGTCAATTCTCATGTGTTAGTGAGTTTCAACTCAAGCTTTCATCTACTTTCATTTTATTCATCTTAAGCTTTGTAAGCCTGAAGAGGCTGTGTGTAAAAGAATACTTGTGAGATAGAACCTGAAGAGGTTGAAAATACTTGTTACCTGAAGAGGTGCATAATACTTGTAATCGTGAAAAAGATTAGTTGGAAAATCCTTCTTGTTGAAGGGACTGGACGTAGCTCTTGGTTGATAAGAGTGAACCAGGATAAATCTTGTGTGTAAGCTTCTCCTCTCTTCTAGTGTGCTTTATTATTTTCACTAACCTCACAGGGTTTTCCATTGTGTTTATTAACAAAGATCTTTTATTTGGTTTTAGAACGTGTTAACTATTTTATTAAAAGTCTTTTCGAAACCCTTGGAGTCCAATAGGACTAAGTGGTGTTAGTCCTAAGCACCTTGCTTGTTAAACTGTCTCTTTCGCTGTGTTCTACTTTCTTTTGAAAAGGAAAATCCTTCATAAATCAAAAAAGGGTTAAGAAACACAATTCAACCCCCCTTCTTGTGTTTCATTTGGTTATTTCAATTGGTATCAGAGCTCAGCCTCTTGGGTTGAGCATCTAACAGTGCAGAGCAAAAAGATCCAGTACACCCTTTAATGGAGAACGAAGGACAAGCGGTGAACAGACCACCTCTATTCAATGGAAAACGACTATGATTCTTGGAAGAAGAGAATGATTGCCTTTTTGATGCCCAAAATATGGACATTTGGGATCTAGTTCAAAATGGATATCAAACACCCACCAACGCAGAAGGGCGAGGATCTCCCTCGACCACAATGGACGGAAGGACAACGAACCGTACATCAGCCTTAACTCAAAAGCCAAACATTATCTTATGT
Source organism: Styphnolobium japonicum (assembly GCA_023212625.1). Taxonomy (NCBI): domain Eukaryota; kingdom Viridiplantae; phylum Streptophyta; class Magnoliopsida; order Fabales; family Fabaceae; genus Styphnolobium; species Styphnolobium japonicum. The sequence continues at coordinate 43,329 of JALBWW010000043.1, forward strand.
GTGCCATCACCCGGATCAGAGCACGACAAAGTCCATATGAAACGACTAAAGAGATATGGGATACTCGCATTAGCACATGAAGGCTCATCTCAAGTCAAAGAATCAAAGATAAGCATGCTTTGGTTCACCAAGATGAGCTCTTCAAAATGGGAGAGCATGAAAACATTGATCAAATGTTTGGACGATTCCAAACAATAATCAATAACTTGAGATCTCTCGGGAAAGAACTATGATAATCAAGATCATATCGGAAAAATCCTAAGAAGTCTTTCCAGACAGGTGGAGACCTAAGGTTCTTGCCATACGGGGAAGCAAAGAATCTAGCTTCTCTTACCATGGAGGAACTATTGGGTTCTCTTAAAGTTCATGAGCTGGAACTTCAAGAAGAGGAAAGCTCAAGAAAAGGGAAATCAATTGCCCTTAAAGCTCACAAAGGCAGTACGTCCAAAGCACTTAAAACTGAAAAATCTTGAGGACGAGGCCGAGTCATCTCAAGATAATATATCTGATAATGACGAAGTTATCTTTCATCTCTAGAAAGATACAAGCAATGTGGAAAAAGAAAGGAGGTATGCGGAGAAAGCACTTTGGACGAAGGTCATCAAAGGACAAAACAAACAAAAGACAAGAGTCCAATCATATGCTACGAATTCAAGAAGCCCGGACCCATTAAAGCGGAATGTCCTTCACTAAACAAGGAGAAAGAGAAAAGGAGATTCTTTCCAAAGAAGAAAAGAGGATTAATGGCCACCTGGGAAGATCTTGATCTTTCAACTACTGATGATGAAGAAGAAGCAGAAGAAGAAGCAAATCTATGTCTCATGTCTAACACGTGTCGTGGAAGAAGAAGAAGATGAGGTAACTAACTGCGATCTTGATCTTCAGAATGCATTTGATGAGTTGTTAAATAATTCATCTATTTTAGCGGTTGAATATAAATCCTTGAAAAGAAAGTTTTCAAAATTAACTAGAGAATATGGAAAAATGTTTTCAGAAAAACAAGAACTTGAAATTTATTGTGAAAAATTAAAAACTGAAAATGCTCTTTTAAAAACATCTTCTGAGTCCAACACTTCAGATGAAGTTGATAAACTTCATAATGAGGTAAAGAGTTAACGGAGGACCTCAGTAAATTTGTAAAAAGCACCAACAACCTAAACATTTTACTCAAATATTCCAGAGACCCTCGAGACAAATCGGGCTTGGGATATCAAGATCTTGATAAACAGCTTTCTTCAAAAACTACTACTCAACCTAATTTCATTAAGAATGTTTGTAAAAGAACGTTTACTCTTCCTCAATAGATTTTTAACAAAAGGTCAAAATATTATGGATCTCCAAGAGCTAACCAAAAAGGACCCAAAAAGATATGGGTACCTAAGGATATGATAATTCCTCTTGCAGATGTGCTTAGCAACAAGAAAAAGACACTGTCATGGTACTGGGCAGGTGGTTGCTCACGGCACATGACGGGAGAAAGGTCTATGTTCCAAGACATCAAAACTAATAAAGGAGGGTCCGTCACGTTTGGAGGAAACCGAGAAAGGTAAAATAGTTGGAATAGGTAAGATTGGTAAGCATCCTTTTCCCTCTATCGATAATGTTCTTCTAGTTGAAGGATTGAAACATAATCTGCTTAGCATTAGTCAATTATGTGATAGTGGATCTAATGTTTCATTCAATCAAGGAGAATGTATAGTTAAAAACTATGACGGATCCATACTCTTCATTGCTAAAAGACAAAACAATCTTTATAAAATTGACTTGGAAGATCTTTCGAGATCAAAATGTATCATGTCTAGTTTCCATAAAAGGAGAACAGTGGATATGGCACAAGAAGCTTGGTCATGCAAGTTTGAGATTAATCTCTAAACTAAATAAGCATAACCTCGTAAGAGGACTACCAAAGCTTGTGTACAAATCAGATGTTCTTTGTGAAGCGTGTCAAAAAGGAAACAAATCAAAAATTCTTTTGAGTCCAAAAACATCGTTTCCACCTCTAGACCACTAGAATTGTTACATCTTGATTTATTTGGTCCTACAAGAACTTCTTCACTAAATGGAAAGAAATATGGATTGGTCATAGTAGATGACTATACTAGATGGACATGGGTTATGTTTCTAGCTCACAAGGATGAGTCTTTCAAAGTCTTTTCTATTTTCTCGTAAAAAGAATTCAAAATGAAAAAGGAATGTGTATCAACTCAATCCGAAGTGATCATGGAGGAGAATTTGAGAATGAGAGCTTCCAATTGTTCTACGTGAAGAAAACGGTATTCATCACAACTTCTCTTCCAAGAACACCACAACAAAATGGTGTGGTAGAAAGAAAAAATAGATCTCTTCAAGAGATGGCTAGAACAATGCTCAATGACAACTCAATCTCCAAACACTTCTCGGGTCAAGTTGTTAACATCACTGCGTGTTATATTCAAAAGCAGAATATATATTAGACCTATTTTAAACAAGACTCAGTATGAATTGTGGAAAGGACGAAAACCCAACATCTCTTACTTTCATTCTTTTGGTCATCAATGCTTTATTTTGAATACTAAAGATTCTTTAGGAAAGTTTGATGCTAAAGTTGACTCTGGTATCTTCTTAGGATACTCAGAAACATCTAAAGCATATAGAGTATATAACTCTCGCTCTCTAACTGTTGAAGAATCTGTTCATGTTAAATTCAATGACAAAAAGCATGACAATGACTTGTCAGAGCTAGATGAGTCCTTTGCAGAGTTAAACTTAAAAGACAAAGGAGAAGAATCAAGAACCCAAAACAAAGAAGCATTGGACGATGAAAGAAAAGAAGAAACAAGCGATGGTCAAAGATGCTTTGGCATTTCAAAACTTATCATCCGTAACACCAAATAATTGGTAATCCAGATGATAAAATACGTACAAGATCTACCTTCGTGAGAATACTCGGATGTAGCCTTCATCTCTGAAATGGAACCAAGAAAAATAGAAGAAGCACTGAAGGACGAAGGATGGATCTTAGCCATGCAAGAAGAGCTAAATCAATTTAAAAGAAATGATGTTTGGACGCTGGTTCAAAAGCCTAAAGACAAGTCCATCATCGGCACAAAATGGATATTCAAAAACAAACTGGACGAAGATGGTAAGGTTGTGAGAAACAAAGCAAGGTTGGTAGCCCAAGGTTACTCACAACAAGAAGGTATTGATTTCACTGAAACTTTTGCTCCTGTAGCTAGACTAGAAGCCATACGCATTTTACTTTCATTTGCTGCTCATCATAGCATGAGACTATATCAAATGGACGTAAAAAGTGCATTTCTAAATGGTATAATCAATGAAGAAGTTTTCGTTAAACAACCACCTGGTTTCGAGGATGAAAATTTCCCTGAGCATGTTTTCAAATTAAAAAAGGCCTTGTACGGTTTAAAACAAGCTCCTCGAGCCTGGTATGAAAGGTTAAGCACCTTTTAATAGAAAACGGTTTCTCTAGAGGAAAAGTTGACACTACTCTTTTTCGAAAAGACAAAAACTCGAAATTCATTTTAGTTCAAATTTATGTTGATGATATTATCTTTGGAGCTACTGATGAATCTCTTTGCAAGGATTTTTCCAATCTGATGCAGAAGGAATTCGAAATGAGCTTAATGGGAGAATTAAAATTCTTTCTGGGTTTGCAAGTGAAGCAAACATTGGACGAAATCTACATTCATCAGACCAAATATACAAATGAACTTCTGAAGAAATTCAAATTGGACGATTGCAAAACAATGAGCACACCAATGCATCCATCATCCACACTAAGATTGGACGATAAGGATAAAAAAGGTGGACGAAAAGGTATACAGAGGTATGATCGGATCACTCTTATATCTCACTGCGTCCAGACCTGATATAATGTTTAGTGTGTGTCTTTGTGCACGTTTTCAATCTGATCCTAGAGAGTCACACTTAATTGCTGTAAAAAGAATATTCAGATACTTGAAAGGAACTACTAATCTGGGCTTGGTATTTAAGAAATCTCATGAGTACAGATTAGTTGGTTTTTGTGATGCTGACTATGCTGGAGATAGAATCGAAAGGAAAAGTACAAGTGGAGGATGTCACTTCATTGGAGGAAATCTAGTATCATGGTCCGAGAAGAGACAAAGCACAATTGCTCTATCAGCAATTTGAAAAGTGAATATATCTCTGCGTCCAATTGTTGCTCTCAACTACTCGGATCAAACATCAATTAGAAGACTACAACATCTTCGAAAGTAAGATTCCTTTACTATGTGATAATCTTCACGCAATTAACTTATCAAAAATCCCATACTACACTCAAGGGCAAAACACATTGAAATCAAACATCACTTTATAAGAGACTATATTCAAAAAGGTGTGTTTGATATTCAATATGTGGATACTGAGATCATCAATGGGCAGATATTTTCACAAAACCCCTCTCGGAGGATAGATTCACTCTTATTCGAAAACATCTAAGTATGCATTTTGTAAAGAATTAATATTTCTTGCGTCCATTGAAAATCAAGGCCCAAAATGCTTTGTACTTGATAAATGGTGTGGTAAATTTCTTGATAAGACATAAATCATTTGCATTTATCTTGTTTGAAACTTTTCAAATTTCCCACGCTGAGTCGATTTTGAAAGGTCACGAAAGTAACTTTTTATCATGACGTGACGATTGCTTTTAATACACATTTATTGTGATTGTTTTTTAAAAAAAAAAAAAAAAAACGATTCGTTTTCTCTCAAGAAACCTTTCAAAGGTAGAAACCTACCTTCTTCTATAAATATTTTCCTTCTTTACAAGATCAAATTTTTACGCCTTCAAACATTGAAAGAAAACAGTTGCGAAAAGAACCTTAGCAAATTTCTCTCTCTCTCTTTCAAATTTCTTTAACCCTAAGAAATGGCCGGGGGAAAGACCCTTGATGTTGAAAGAGCCGAGGTATCGCTGAATACTGCTCCAAACTTCCATTTTAGCAGAATGTGGAATAGATATCAAAGAATGTCTCGTCGGTCTTTGGATGGGATAGTTACTTCGAGAACCTGGTGGAGGTGTATCCTGATTTGGTGAAAATGTTGGAAAAATGCATCCGTGTCTCCGCAACAGAGGTCGTGGGATGTGTTTTGGGAAAACCCGTTGTGGTTTCAGAGGTAACCATCTCCAACGCCACCCAATGTTGGTTGGAAGGAGCCACCATCACTTCTGATTGGGAAAAAGCATTTGGGGGAACTGATGCTGTTCTTGACACCTTACTAAAGGAGTCATCCACTGGGAAGATAACTGCCTCCAAGATGAATGACAAGGCAAGAGTTTTGCATCAACTTCTAAACAAGGCAATACTCCACAAAGCGGGGTCCAAAGACTCAGTCTCTACAGTTCATGCCTTCACTTTGTGTCATCCGATCTTTGTGTCAACAGGTCAATCTCCCTTCTCTGCTTTTTAAGAACTTCAAGAGAAGTGTACAAGGAAAAGGGAAGAAGACCACCATCTCCTATGGTGTTCTCTTAACCAAGATCTTCAGAGATCAAGGTATCTTTAGTCCCCATGAGACTAAAGATGTTGAAGAGAAGAAGAAGATTTTTGGACGGATCCAAGAGCAACAAATCTTTGGACGAAGCAATCTTCTAAGGATGAAACTTCAAAGCGTCCAAGTTTTTCTAGACCAGAAAGAGCCTCTTATTCTTTCAAAGACTGAGAGTCCAAAGAAGAAATCACCGTCCGTCCAAGCCCTTCCCAAGCGGAGACTCATAATGGACGATGACTCTGAAGATGACCAACCCATCGCTAAAAGGATGAAGGTTGCGTCCATTGCGAGCATCCCAAAAGGAACCCGGACGAAGCTACCCATCACAAGGAAACCCTCTTCCAAACTTGCGTCCATTCCTAAGGAACCTCTTCCTACCATTCCCTCTTCCTCCACTTTACCCTCTTCTCAAACAGAACCACAAACTTCCTTCCCAACCTCTCAAATAACTTCCTCTCCCTTAAACACTGAACCTTTTTCTTCTCAAACTCACATATTACCTTCCCAATCTCCTTCACCTTCCCCCTCTTAAAAGACCTTCTACAACTCCTCTCATCTTAATCTTTTCTCTGTGGGAGTTTCCCCTCACATTATCCCTCTTTGGGAATCCAAGGACTCTTCTCTCTCACTCACAGCAAGACGCTCCCGGTGCTGTGATGGTTACTCAACAAAAGTCCACATCTTCCCTAGTGACCTATCCTTCAAACCTGTCACCTTGGAAGAAATGGGACAGTTTGCGAGTCCTTATGACACCATCCTTGTCAGTGTCATTAAGGGGAGTCTTACGTTGAAGAATTTGAGATTTGTACCCCCTTCATCGATCATCTCCTCTACAAGCGCCATCAAGATTCAATGGATCGGGTTTGTCCAAGGTTGCCAATGGTGGATTTAAATAAAAACAAAGACTTGAAAAGTACAGAAGCCAAGCCACCTTTCCCAAGCCTATCATCTTTAAGCCAAACTTTGGGAGCTTACGTTCCCCTGATGTTGATGTTGAATTCTTGTGGCATGTTTCGAATAAAGGAGAAGCTGTGGAGAACGAGGCTAAGACCTTCTGGGAAAAGCACATTTGGGAGTGTGAGCAACAAGCGTCTTCTTCAGGACTAAGTGATGAAGATAAGGAAGATATCATAACTGTGCCTGGTCAGAGCTTCCAGTGTTTTCGTTCTATCTATATGGTAGATGATCTTTTTGGACTGCCTCTGAACTCGCCATTGCCAACAATCTTCTCTTGTCCAAGCTATGTCTCTGGACCTCCGTCTGACAACATAGGCGTGCCTTATCCTGGGATCAAATGTTTGGTTACCGAGAACCTCTCTTCCTTGGGATGTTGACCTTCCTCTGCCTCGAAGACGAAGTTGAGTGCATTGTGCGGCAAATGGATGTGACCCCTCCTGCTTCCACCACTGAGGTTAGCTATTGTGGAACCACAACCTTCACGACCTTCTCACCCAAGTGCCCCCAGCTTTTCAGGCCTATGTGAATAATCAAATGGACGTAATGTACAAGAGAGTTGAAGACCTCCTCAAGTCTCTTTTTCAACAAGGGCCACCTCCTCCTCCTCCACCTTCTTCCTCTTGATTTTATTTTATTTTCTTTTAGCCAAAATTTTTCTCGACAGGTGATGTTTTTTTCTTTCTTTTGTCTCGATGACAAAGGGGGAGAATAATGGGAATTTGATTTGTTTTAAATAAATTTATTTTATAATTTATAATCGATTCAATGAAACTATGTTTTTCTCTCATCCGGTTGTTTCATTATCCTTGTCTCAGTTATTACATTGCCTTTGTGTTCTTTGTGTAGGATATGATCTAAATTTTAGCATGGTTTATTTCTTTTCAAAAGTATTGTCTCTGTTAAACTCTTTTCTCAAGAACTAAACTTCGATACAAAGATAATATTACTTGCTCTTGAAACTTGTTTCGTTAAAATAAATTTCATGTACCACGTCCAATCGACTCTGCGTCCAACCGACTTGGAGTCCGTCCCTTAGAAATGTTTTTCTTAGGGGGAGCAATTTTGTTTTAAAAGGAATCTGTGTTCAACCAAATTAATAGTTTTTGTCATCATCAAAAAGGGGGAGATTGTTGAAACCAATTTCTTATAAAAAGGTTTAAGTTCTAATTTCTTAAAAGCTATAAGCTTTCCCTGTTAAGTTTTGAGGATAACAAAAATATTTATTTAGTTTGAACAAGTAAGTGTTTCGACAACAGTTTTAACAAATCGCTACTGATTGTGCGTCCATTCTGCTCTACGCTTAAAGTTAACTCTTCGTGCGTCCAATATGCTATAACTCTTCATGGGTCCAATGAATGTATTATATACTTTTACTATTGGTGCGTCCAATACTTGTATGCATATACTGTTACTTTTTATTAGTTCGTCCAAGACGATCTGACTGCCAAAGCTCGGACTTAACTCACTCTTTCAAAGTTCAAGTTCAAGCTCTCGTCCAAGTAAAATTTCAAAAATGAAGAACTGTTCCTCATTAAATGCTAGAAAAGAACTCTGACAGCTCACGGCGACAGAAGAAGTCAACTAAGCCACTTTTGCTGACATTGTCTAACAACTACAAAGATCTCGCAAATAAGAAACCGTCTCGCAATCTTAGACAAATCGGGACTTTTGTTTTCATTGATTGGAAATCTCGCAGAATAAAAGTCACCGTCGAGAAGAAGTTCAGCACTTTTCCAAAGAGATGCATTTAATGCTACTCGTGAAACGGTAATAAATATTTCCGTTGGACGATCTAGCCCATGAAGTCTGCTCAAATTTGTTCTTACTTATAAAAGAGAAGAAGCAACACTTGAAGGATAGAGATCTTTTCGAAGCATCCTTCAAGAGTCTAAAAGCTTTATTTCCATATTCGTGTAAAAGAAAAAGCCTTGAGATTTCTATTGTCAATTCTCATGTGTTAGTGAGTTTCAACTCAAGCTTTCATCTACTTTCATTTTATTCATCTTAAGCTTTGTAAGCCTCGAAGAAATTTGTGTGTAAAAGAATACTTGTGAGATAGAACCTGAAGAGGTTGAAAATACTTGTTACCTGAAGAGGTGCATAATACTTGTAATCGTGAAAAAGATTAGTTGGAAAATCCTTCTTGTTGAAGGGACTGGACGTAGCTCTTGGTTGATAAGAGTGAACCAGGATAAATCTTGTGTGTAAGCTTCTCCTCTCTTCTAGTGTGCTTTATTATTTTCACTAACCTCTGGGGTTTTCCATTGTGTTTATTAACAAAGATCTTTTATTTGGTTTTAGAACGTGTTAACTATTTTATTAAAAGTCTTTTCGAAACCCTTGGAGTCCAATAGGACTAAGTGGTGTTAGTCCTAAGCACCTTGCTTGTTAAACTGTCTCTTTCGCTGTGTTCTACTTTCTTTTGAAAAGGAAAATCCTTCATAAATCAAAAAAGGGTTAAGAAACACAATTCAACCCCCCTTCTTGTGTTTCATTTGGTTATTTCAACAGAACCGCCTCTTCCTTCCCCCTTCCCCATGCCGGCCACAGCTCAGAAACGGCAACTCCAACACCGTACCCTGATGACCCTGCGCCGTCCCTCTACCCCAGGCTCCTCCACGCCACTTCCCCACTGTCCTAGCCTGCTACGCCGCACCACCACACAGCCATCGCCCTTCCCCCGCATCAAGCCCAGCGTCTATGCCACCCAACCTGCGCTGCGCCCGATTTCTCTACCACAACTCCACAAACCCACGCGACAACATCCCTTCCTGCTCCATTCCCTCTTCCCTATGACAACTACCAAGCTCTCTGCTCATAACCGCACCCCTAGCCCTGGGCAACGGGTACGGAGGAAACAACATAGAGGAGTTTGTTTTTATTTATTGTTATTTTATTTATTTTTGTTTAGAGTTTTTTTTTGTATAAATAGGAGTTTAAGGGGTCTGTTAAGGGGGCTTCTTCTTTTTTTTTTCTCTTTTCTTTTTTCTCGGCGGGGATTTTTCACATTTTCATCGTTTTTTGAGAAGGAAGATTCCGAGAGGGAGAAGGAGCCGGGGATGATTCTGGCCTTCGAAGGAGGAACCACCCAAAGCCATCCTTGCTTAAGTTTTTGAGCATTCTCGGTAATTCTTTGGTTGCTCCTAAGTTAACTTATCATATTTGATTGTGTATTTGAATTTTATATGTATATATTTTTAGACATACAGTTCTGATCTAATTGCCTGATGTGTCGTTTCAGTTTGAGATGCAATGTTGCATGATATTATGTTATTGATAGTCTTGTGAGTTCTGTTTTATGAAATTTCGGTGTATGTGTCCTTCATATGCACAACTATGGACAAATGAATCTATTCTGCCTATTGAATAATGTGTGATTGGGTTTTTGGTGATTGTGTTTTGAGTTCTTTAGGGATGTGATTATGTTTGCCCGCACTTATACCTAATGTTTGTTTTTTTTTTTTGGGTTAAAGAATCTCATGTCTATTTTTTTCTAGTTTTCACCATGTCTTGTGTATTGCTGTGTTTGTATAAATGGTAGCTTGCTGTAGTTCTTGTTTAGAATATTGTAGCTGCCATTAGCTTGTCTAATAAGAGTCTAAGGTAGTTGTACAGACTTGGGGAATCTTATGGTTTTACTCTGATTTTACGAACAAGCAATTAATGGGGTGTTGTCATATCCTTTTCTGCATGTGATACTGACACGACTGTCAATCTTTTCAACATCTAATCCAAGCATACATTAAACTAAAATAAATTACAAAATGAAGTGGCAAATAAAGATAAATAATTAATACAAATATTTAAAATTTTGGCTTTCTTGAATGGTTAAATTGAATAAAATGGAAGAGTTAATTAACATAAAAAATCTTGAAAATAAAAAAAATGAAAGAGAGACAAATTAAAAAAAAACAATGTCAGTATCTTGCTATTACTTAGGTCTTGGAGTTTGAGAGATTATGACTTATTACTTAGATCATATAGTTTAAGAGATTGATGTTTGTGAATTATTATGAATATTGAGAGAGTTATATCCTAAAAGTTAGTTATTAATTATTAATATGAGAGAACCAAATGCAATATAAACCCCACGATTAAATCTCATACTTTTGATATGAGAATTAATGTCATATTTCTTCTTAATGAACATCATAAGTTCATAGAGATTAGACTTTTCGACCTTTGTGATCCTTTTGTGAGCTAAGTTTATTTTTTGTTTTCTATTTCTCTATTTCTAATTTTAAGTTACCTTATTTTGATGAAGAATTTATGATATTTCCCAATTTGACATCTATTTTGTCGAAAAGTATTCTCTAAACTATCTAAATAATATGTGAATTGTTATTTTTATATTTAAATGATGTAAAAATGTGATTTCTTATTGATTTATTTAGTTAGAACTTGTTGTATAGAAGGACTGGGTTATAAAACATGCAGGGCATATGCTTATTAATAATAATTTATTCATATAATATATGTATCATCTGATTATAAAGTTTCTTTGTTGTCTAAAAATAAAACTTATATGTTTTCCTTTCAAGACGATTGTGATAATAATACATTTGAATGAACTTAAAAATAATAATATTAATAAATATCAAATACTAAACGAAATAAAAATTATAAGTAACACAATTAATAAACAATATTAATTAAAATAGATATATATCAAATATGATAAATATAAATTTATCATATATAAATTTTGGAAGTTTCTCAGGTAACTTTATGTTTTTGAGAGTATCGGTACTATTTTATAATTAATGGTCAATTTTTGGTCACGTGACCTATTTAGTTGAAACATAATTATTTTATTTATATTTCAACTAAGTAGGACATATGGCTAAATATTAGTCACTAATTACAAGGAGTATCGGTACCCTTATAAAAACAAAGAGTAACAAGGAAATTTATATAATTTTTTTAATCTAAAATAGAACAATTGATAAACATAGCTTGAATGTTTTTTTTTTTTTCATTCTTCCAAATGATACGAATAGGGACTAATGTAAAATACCAATTATTAAGAAGATGATACCATGCATAGAAGCTAACTTTTTTGTTACGATATGTTGATTATAATTATATTTGGGCAGTCTTTTCTAGCTGATAGTTAATGATACTAAATCAATTGTTATGTTAATTTGGTGAATTAATTTTGGAGAAATGATTTGAGGTAAACTGTGAACACAATATTTTAGTAGTCATACAAAAATTAAAATATAAGAAATATAAAAATTGAAAATAAATTTGATAGTCAATTTATAAGTTGAAGTTAGGTCCAGGAATCTGTTTATGTACAAGAGAAGGTGTAAACTTAATCTCATTGCACTCTTAAAAAAGTATAATAAAGTATAAAATATTTAGTAACTAAAAAATGAGAAAATAAGTATAAAATATATATATTAGAAAATGAGATAATAAAGTATAAAATATTTAGTTATTAAAAAATGCTAGTACATTTGTTATCATTTGTTAATAAGGATGAAATATTGCAAAAGACCACCGAAGAATCCTAAACAGGGTTAGGACAGTACTTGACTACTCAATTCACTAAGCAAATATTTTTTCTTTAAAATTTTACTTTGAACGATAAGCAGGAATAGAGATGGCACAAGGCCACTAAACAACTCTAAGATAGGTCACTGAAGGAATTTGGTATTTATAAATATTACTATCATAAAGTTTGTTTAATAATTAATTGCTTTTTATTCAAATGTATTATTGTGGCAACCATGCTGGAGGGGCACCTGGGTGTGGTAACCGAATTTTAAAATGAAAATTCAGATGAGTAGACCCAAATTTTATGTGTTTAGGGAAAAAATAAAAAAATCCTTTAAAAATTATGAAAACTAGTCCAGGAGTTGAAGTTAGGTTTGAGAGTCAATTTATGTATAAGGAAGAGTGCAAGCGGAATCCCACAAAACTAATAAACTAATAAATCAATGACAAACGACTAAATTACAATCAAATATTTAAAAAAAATGAGAAAACAAATATTAAAATATTTACAAACTTAAAAAAGCATCAAGGGCTAAATTAAAAAAATTACAAAATAAAAAGCAAGAAAGGATCAATAATTATTTAAGAAAATATTTAATATTTTGGCTAACCGTAAGTGTTTACGTATAACTCACGTACAATTCAAAAGTTTAAGTCACATAATTCTTTTAAAAAATTAACTATGAGTTGGATAATTTTAATTGAGAACAAGATTAATTTATTTAGCATTAAATAATTAATTTGATTATCTTTAAAAAAAACTTTAATTTAATGTAGACATGAGAGTAGTATTTGTTATCATTTGTAAAGTGGGATGAGACATTGCACAACGCCATTGAACAACTCTAAATTGGGTTAAGATAGTACTTGATTACTCAAGCCCACTAAGCAAATATTAATTTATATAATTTTACTTTGAACGCAAAGCAGGATTGGATATGGCACAAATTCACTCATCAACCCTAAACTGAGTTAGAAGAGTATTTTGATATTTATAAACATTGCTATCATTAAGTTTGTTTAGTAATTAATTACTTTTCATTTAAATGCATTATTGTCGCAACGGTCTTGAAAGAATGTCTGCGACGAGCATGACAGCCGAATTGTAAAAGGAAAATTCATACGAGTTACCCCTAATTTTATTTGGTTAGGGAAAAGTTAGAAAAAGACTTTTAAAAATTTGAAAACTGGTATGCGAGTTGAAGTTAGGTTCGATAGTCGGTTTATGTAAAAGGAAGGGTTGAAAATTTATCTCACTGCAGTCCGAATATATCCGTCATAAGATAATTATCTTAAAATTAATTGTACGCATTAAAAATAGCCAAAATATATTTAATTTGCCCTATAATATTTTTATCTTTCAATTTTTAATTGTGTGGCACAATCTTTTTTGTAGTTGAAAATATTCAAATTTTGTTTTCCTTTTAATGAAGAACCTTTTAATTGTTCATTTGCGATCTAGTTAATATTGCTTATAATTTTTAATTTTTTTTATACTTACTCATATGAAAATTAATGTCAGTTTTGATAAAATTGAGGGTTTTTTTTATGAAGAACATCCTAAAAAAAAAAAAAAGACATGCCAGGGTGGATTGAAAACAAATAAGTGGGAAATTATGAAGAGGGGTGATAACTTTTTTATTTCCCTTTGCTTTGTTTGGATAGGTAACATGTCATTTAGTTCACCAAATTTATATTAAATATCTTATTACAGATATAACATATTTTATTCTATTTTAATTTTTTATTTTACATATTTATTGATTGTTTCCTTGACACTGATAAGTATCTTAATTTTAGAATTTATTCATACATTCTTTCAACAAGATAATATCTTCAAGGGTTAAAGTAAAGTGTTAGAGTGAACCAAAACAATGACCCAGACAGAGAATGAGACACAAATAAATTTGTGTGCTTTGAATTTAGGTATTTTAGCTATTACTTTATGTCCAAAATTGTACTTTTTATATTTCTATTTTATTCCTACAGTCATAAGTGTTTATAAAAGGTGTTGCTATGGTATCCTGATGGATTTGGTACCCAGGGTGAGTTGTCAATTATTTATTGACTATTGGTTTCTCAATAAATGTTTGAAAGTCTATTAAATATACATAACAACTAATGAATGTTAAACAACACACCATGGGTATCGATACCCTAGAAAAAATTATGAATATCGGAGTAATCCTCGTTTATAAATTGAGAAGTTAGATAATTTTTACAAATAGCCTAAATAAATATAACTTTTAATTTATAATATTTGTATTCTTTAATCTTTTTCTATTATATTCGTACTTGTATTCTTTGAAGCCTTTTCTAAAATCTTTAATTTTATTCTTTAATGAAACTTTATTCAAACGAACCAGCCACATCAAGATTATTAACATCCACTATAGTCCATGCTTTTTGAAGCCTCTATGAAGCCAAATGCTAAGCCTTGACTCACACACAACTCACTACTATCTTTTCTAAGCCTGCAACTTAACTCATTATCATCAAGAAATGGTGAAAACTTAGTTTAACCGCACTCCTAATAAATTTGTCATAAGACGATTATATTAAAATTAGTTGTTTGAATTAAAGATAGGCTAAAAAAATTTAATTTACCTTTTAAAATAAATAAACGCTGGATGAATTAATAAATGAATGAGAGAAGGCTAAATTACGATGAAATATTTATTATAAAATTACAAAATAAAGATTAATTAATCTTCTTTATGAAAAACACAGTAATGCCCCTAAACGCCTATATTGTTTTGTCTTCCTTTGAATCTTGCTCTTTCTCTGTTCAACATCGCCTAAAGCATTAAACTTTTGGTTTTGGGTTGCTCTTTCTCTGTTCAACATCGCCTAAAGCATTAAACTTTTGGTTTTGGGTGACCTTGAATCGGTATCAATGGAGAACCCATGATGGACAAGAAGAGTCAGAAGATCACAGACCTTGGCTGCTTCCAATAACAGCATCATCAACAGCAGTAGCAGTAACAACATTTCAGTTTCGAGTGAGTGCTTTTCTTTCTCTTCTTACAAACAGTTCAATTCCATTTTTTTTCCTCTACAAAACTCAACCGGTTTGATTATTGGAATGTGGGTTTTTCCCTTCAGGAAAGATGGAAGATTCAGAAAAGAATCTGTCAAAATCAAGGCAAAGAAATGGGCAGCAACAGCAAGATCGTAAGGCTAGCCACTGGGGGCAATCTGGAGACCCCATTGTCGTCCATAGTCAAGCAGAGGGGAAGTCGAGTGAAGAACACACCAGGGTCGGGAGAGGCCTTGCTCAGGGGTCAGGTCAAGACCCTCTTGCAGAAGGTGGAAGAAGAAGCAGTGCTTTCGAAGCTCTCGCTGGAAAGCCGTCCCTTTCTTCAACTTGTGAGTTCTCCTATGGGACTTCTTGCCCCCACGCTCGCAAACACGCCCCAAATCCTGAATCTTTCTGGTGATGGCTCTCTGAACAACAGCAGCACTGGTTTGGCTTCTCTCATTGTGGAAGAACTAATAATTTCTCAGGTTCGTTGGGTCCTGGCTAACTAAACTGATCAAATTTCGATTAGATAATATTGAATCTTTATTTGATTTTTTGTGCAAGAAAATGTATGTTTCCTATAAATTAATCTTCTGGTTCCTCTTTCTGGGTCCTGCCACGCCCCACCCATTCCAACCTCGTCGACTTGGTTCACAAATTGACCACTGACGAGGAGTCCCTCTCCCTCGACAACCTCCGCGGTTGGCCCTCCTCTACCTTCTTCATCAAAGGTAAATGCCTTTTTTTATTTATTTTTTTCCTTTTTCGTTCTTTCTTAATTTTGGAAACGAATTTGATGCTTAATCAAATTTTCACTTTGTTCTGGAACATCGATCGAATAGCGCGAAGCAAAGTTAATTTGTGAGATAATAATGGTGCTCATTACCACTGCTTGGAAACAATTTTATGAATCTTGTTATTTTAGACAGAGGTTGAGACCTAGAATCAAGATCTAAAGCATCTTGATTGGAGGCACTATGAAATCTTGGGCGTCTCCAAGTCCAAGAATGCTTCACAGATGATTTCAAGAACACCAGGTACTATGATTGGAAAAAGACTGGAAGATTTTCCACCTCAAAAAGTTACCTATGAGTAGATATTATTATGCAACTTAGTAGGATAAACTGACTTAACAACTTAAATAAGTGAGAATTTCGTCCGTGTTTGAGAGCAAATATTTCTTCTTATAGCTTTCTATTGGCGTTGGAAGTCATGGACGTTGTATAAACACTGTTGCTATGAATGCTGTCCTTCAAATCTTAATTTTATATTCTTACAGTCTTGGTTTAAAATGAATGACAAACTAAAATACTTAGCCACTGCATATTTCAATTCAGAGATTCTGATTCAAATCTCATTAGAATTATGTATATAATTACTTGATAACATGCAAGCTCTGCATTTCAATGACTGAAAATCTTCAACTTAGCAGATTGACTCACCCCTGCTTGGTTTATACACGCATTGTGAGTTTCTTATACCATGAACTATTTTATTTAACTTTGCATTTAAAGCTTATCAGTTTGTTGAAAATCTAGGGTAATGTCATTTTCTTTCTAGCCAAATATGATGCATTAGGAAAGTTTTTGCTTATTTATATGTGATGCAACCTAGTTTATAGAACTCAACATCTTGGCTATATGGATGTTGCCACCGAATACATTGCATGACTGATAACAAACTCAACATTAGCGATTGAAACCTTTTGAATAATACTTTATTGAAGCAAGTTAAATTATTTTATGTATTAGATATGAGAGATGTTAAATTGCTGTAGGTGGATACATCCAGTTTTTGCTTTACTTGCATTGTTCCACTGTTTTTTCTCCGCTTGCATCTCTATTAAAATTTCTCCACAAATTTTATGTCTTTGTTCGATTTTCATACATCCACCTCTGTCACTGTATGTTCAATCATCCATTTTTTATATTAGCTACATCAGTAACTATGTCAAGAAGGAGATTCTTCATGATGAAAAGCCTTCCAAGTCGAATTTCCATATAAATGTAAGCTCCCTGATTTCCCATTTTCCCTTAAATTTTATAATCAAATAATGGTTATTAGTTTTCTGGTAGCTTCTTTTTTATTATAATTTCCGTATAAATGTAAACTTCCTGCATTAAACATTGTTATCTTTTTTCTTCTTTCTTGAACACAACACAGAGGAAGCACGGCGAGCCACAAGCAACTAACCTTTCTGCTTCTGCAGGTTTGAGCAGTGGCATTCATCAATAAAGTTGGAAACCTACTCAAGCATTCTGTTGTGAAGCACATCAATCAAGAATCATCTGCATCTACTCTGTCAATTTACCAGGCAATTAGGTGTATCTTTTTTTATCACAAGTTAGTAGTTCCAGCAAGCAATAGGTATATTTATAATTTTATTTTGTTCTTCTTATCATATTGTTTGAATATTGCTCACAAATAATTGAAATGATTTGGTAAGATGAATAGATCTATGAGATTCGTGTCTTATGACGTCATGTGAATGTATGTAAAAGAAAGAATAAATAATGAAACAAGTAGTTGGTGAGTGCGTACATGTTGAGGGCCAAAAGTGTTTGATTAAAGAAAAGTCATAATAAAATTAAATGAAAAAGTGTAAAGCAAAGAAAGGCCAGAGAATCAAAATAAATATATAACATGTGTGAGCGTGTTTGATATTCTTGCCATGTGAAGGCAACCATGTTGTCATTGTAGATTAATTATGTTTAGATTTATTTGTTTTATTTTTCTTTTTGTTTCTTTGCATCTATTTTCTTTCTTCAATTATTTCTATGCAGGAAATGTATGTGGCATAAGTGACCACTACAAGAAAACTGACATATAGTGACAGATACTTTTAATGATAGATTATAATTTGTAGGTAAAAGAAGCTTTTAGTGACGGCTTCGTAGTTAATAGAAATTTTCAAGAAACCCGTTGCTTTGATATCATACGAGAGACCACCCAAGTCCTCTCTCCCTCTCTCTCTTTCACCCTTGCTTCATCCTCGCCCATTCTCTCGCTCTCGCTCTTGCCCTCTCCCTCTCCCTCGCTTTTGCACTTGCTCCTGTGTTTGAGATCACATATCTTGGTGTCAGTGGCGGTGGTTATGAATCTGTGGGTGGTGGTTGATTTGGGATTGTGTATACATTTGATCTGTTTGTGTTTAGGTTTTGATCTGAGCTAATTTGGGATTTTGGTTAGGTTTACATGATAGCATCCGAGCGAATCTTGAAGGAACTCAAGGATCTGCGGAAGGATCCTCCAATGTCTTGCAACGCCGGTATTGCGTCGTCTTTCTACTTCTTCTTATTCTTCATCTCTATTTTGATTTTTATTTTTTGCTGACTTGACTATCTTGATTGTTTATTTCGCATGCCTCGATTTTTCTTTTTTTTTGTTTTGTTTTGTTGTTAATGGTTTCAATTTAAATTTGGTTATGATGTTTCATGTTTTCTTTTTCATTTTTTGTATTGCACTGGCATGCATCATTTTCATCGCTGTTTGCTGTTGTCTTCCACGTATCATTGCACTTCTGTACGCAATTGCAAACCAGGTAAGTCATGGTCATTACTTGTTCTTGTTTGAATTGGTATTGAGTGTGAATCTAGTGCCTCAAAAGGCTCCTTGGGAAGATTTTGAAGTGTCTGATCTATCTATTCAAGAAAGCTATCAAGTTGGCTGCACACGTGTCAACTTTTGCTTCAATGTTTTGCCGCCCAAATTGCCTTTTTTTTTTCCTTCATCTTTTTGGGTTTTCGGTTTGGTCTTTTCAATGGGTTACTCTCTGCCTCTCTTTTTCCCTGCTCAACTCTCTGCCTCTCCTCTCCTATTTATGTTCTAATTTCGAAAACTTTCATACAGGTTTCTCTGTTTGTTTGAATACAATGATCTATGCTGGCTTTGAATTTGAAATTTTCATCCAAAAACTCTATTTCTCCTTACCTGCTCCTAACCCTAGCATAGAGAGTAGAAAACGTTTGTTATTTTTGCTTCTGAGCTTCATTTCTCTGTTTCCTATTCCCAAACCCATTTTCTTTTTTGGTTTTCCTTTTGATACAATCGACGGAGAAGAACGGTGCGGTGGCAGTGCCTGTGTACAGCGACGGTGACAAGCGGCGGAATGGCTTTGAGTGGGGACACGTTATGAGGGGCATAGAGGACCCACTCAGCAGTGGGTAGCCTGGTGTTGATTGCGGCGAGAGCTTCCCCCAAATTCCATCCATGCCCCTGTCTGCTGAGACCGTTGAGACCATTTTGTACTCACTGGGTGGTGCTCCGGTGCCACTTGAATGAAGGAGCACCCTACGGTCCAAGGTCAGGAATGTTGGTCCTGGTCCCACAATGCTCAATTTTAGTTACCAGGTTGGTAATGTGACCAATTGATCCATGTTTTTTTGTCAAACTTTTGTGATTTGTCATTTGATTGTGTGTGTGTGTGTCATGTTCTGCTTTTTAATGGTCGCACATTTTTTTCTTTGAGCTTAGACAAGTGTCTTTGGCTTTTGAGATTCTCTTTTGTTGTTGGATTGTTTGGACTACTTAATCAATAAAGTTGGAAGAATCTGTATATGGACAGGATGTATATGCGAGCAATTTGGCTGTGCATTTGGCACTTTGACTGGACAAAAAGAAACAGTTCAAAATTCTTTGTACCATAAAAAATAGAAATAGGGGCAAAGGTCATGGCATGTCTGAAAGTTTGGATTTGCATTTTTTGCTAATTTGGTTGAGCTATAAAATTTTTCAAAAATTTGAAAAATCTGGTAGGCAGTGTTCCTTTGATGATTGCGTGTTTTGGAGATGTTCGGGTTTTGCCCAAAATTAATGATCTGGTGTTTAAACTTACTTAAGCCGTGTGATATCCAATTTATTAGTCATGTCTGTTACATGACACTCGAGTTGTATATCTATTTCTTTCAAATTATTGGGGGTACTAGACACTGTCACATGACACTTTCATAGGACACTGTTACATGGATGACAACTCATTTGCTAATTAGCATGTATAAAATCCTATTTTTAGTTTAGCATTTAAATTGCCTAATATAATTAAATATTATTTTTTGATATAGGTGGCTTGATAATCATTTGGTGCATGTTCTGTCATGATTAATGGTAGATTTTTCTACTCTTTCATTTAGTTTTCTATATTATTTAGATTTAAGGTAGGCATTTGACTAAGTATTATGTTTATGAACAATCTCATAATATCTTAAAATGCATAATTTTTCAACAATAGAAATACCATTTTGCAAAGTTGTTCTAATCAAAGAGGGGGAAATTAGCATTTTGTATAGCACTTTGAGTCTGCAATAGCTGAATGAACCCATTTTTCCAAAATCTAGGCTCGGATTTGCAACACTATTGGCCAAGAAAGGTGTGTTCTTATTCTGTCTCCTTTCTTAATTTTGATTGGTTAATGATTGATATTGTCTATTTGAGAAGTCTTGGGTATTTGCCTTTTTTTTGCCTTTATAAATATTTGATCATTTTTATTAGAGCTGTGATTGTCATTACTTCACCAATTACTGAAATAATAGAGCTGAGATTGTCATTTTTATGCTATGCAGGTGCACTTAATAGGATATTATGTTAAGGGTTCCTTATTTTTGGTTTATGAATACATTTCTTTAGGTTTATTGCTTGACTTGATAAGATTTTAAACTGATAAATTTCAAATTCAAGAGTAAGTACTCATTGATGAAGGAACTGTAAGGACTTCAGAACTTGAGCATCTTCAACGAGAATTGGAACTGATGACGGTAGCCGCTGAAATGGCATTTAATGACCAACATTTTGTTGACTTCCACCTTGAGCATTTGAATTAACAACTATGAGCTAGCTGCCATTGCCTTCTAAAGTTGGAGTCAGAGTGGTAGTTCAAAATGTTCATATGAAATTTACTAAAATTTGATACAGATGTCTATTAAGGGAGTTTATCTTTAATTCTCGATCAGCATAGGCATAACATAGGATAGTTTAATGTTCAAATTTAAATTCTGGGTCAGTGTAGGCATTGCCTTTGTAATGTTTAAATTGCGAGAACATATTATTTCCATTCCCTCTTATAAAACTTCAAATTAAATGGGAATGTGGTTTGCTGACATTATATTCGTGGCAGACAAAGATTATTTTGTATCATATACTGGTCACTAGCCATAAGAAAAAAGTGAAAAGAAACTATAATTATCAGCATACACACACTTATGTTCTGTGCACTAAAAATATATTTAATGTACATATGACAATTATTTATAGGGACTTCTATTACTGGGGTTTACTTGACCCATCCTGTGATGTATCACGAAAAATGTTGTTTTAATTCTATGATCAACATTGTGACTTTATCTTTCCAAATGCTCTCTATGCGCATTAACTGTTAGTTATGTCTAATTGTTTTACGTAATGTTGAGTTAGGTCATTGAGCAAACAAAATAGTGTATTTTATTTAGTCTGAAAGGAAAGAAAATAAAAGAAGATAAGTCATCCTTTATAGAAAGCATGCCTACGCCCTCCCTGGCTATCATACTGGAATTTTGTTTTATAGGAATTTTGAAAGCATCCTTTGTATGAAAATATGGATACGTTGCTTAAAAGTTTTGGGTCAATTTGCCATGGTCAAAGCATCCTTCCCAATTAGATAATGTTATATTTTCTTCTCCATTGGTTTCCTGAGGTAAAGGTTGACATATGTGCTTTTTCACTACTCTTTGTAGATTCCTTTATGTAATGATATGATCTGCAGTAGTTTCAGTTGGACAAGTTTGAGAGCTAATATTGGGTCAAAATCACAACTTTGGTGGGGTTAGTATTTCATTTTATATTGTCTTTGCTCTTTGGGGATAAGATTATGGGGTACATGGAAAAAAGCAAATGCGATATTGCTGAGAGCTGACTTTTGGTGTTAGATATTTTTTTTGTGTGTTTATGGCATTGTGGGTAAACAGATTATGGGTAAGGAAAATCTCTGATCTGTGATTCTAACAAGCCTTTTCTATGTAAATTATTAGGGATTCAAGAACCTACAAATTGATGATCGGAAGAGTATCTCTCTTGCTCGAGGTAACATTTCTATTTTTTTTAGCTAAAAAATACTCTTTGTTGCACTTATCTGTGATATGTCATTGTAAGAAGCCATTATTTGTGTAAATTACTTGGGCAATCTCAAGTGAGTATTCTAAATAAAGGAGAAACTCCAAAGAATGTAATCTTGATAACAATAGTCTAACGCTGACAATCAGTGAGATGCTACTACTTGCTTTAAGTATGAAGTTGTCATACAATAACTTTACTCTATGCAGTTTGCTTGAGCCTGGTGGTCATAAAATTTACAAAAACATTTCAAGTTCCAGTTCTCTAATTTTACTTTTTGAGATGATTTTCAGTTTAATGTCTTTTCTTCATATAACATTTTTTTATGCTTGATGCAACTTCACTTCAAAGATTAATGTCATTGCAAATATCCAACTGGAAAAGTTATGGTCAATGTCTTTTTTAGATAAAGAATGCCATTTAGAATTGAAAGGTTATTTGTGTTCTTCAGAAATCTGCCTTACATGCAACTGGGAGGAATTGGTATACTTAGTAGACTACAGAGATTGTAAGTATAACAGATTTATCAATGCAGTTCACTTCCAAAATTAATGGGATGTTGGAGAGGAAGAGAGACTATGATGATGCAACTTCGTGTGTTTTATTATCTTGGGTTTCAAATGCTTAGCAGTTAGAACTAATATTTATATGTCTTGACAGTTAGCATGGTTTCTCATATGACTACTTCTAACTCTTTATATGTTGCATCTCTAATTGCTGGGTATGGAGACTACCTATTTTCTTTGTGTAATATAAGTTTCTTGTTCATTTACCATTGTTCACTTGCATACTAAGATGATTGCATACTAAGAAGGAGTTGATGGAAATGAAGGGCCAGCTGATGTTTGTGCCATTGAATTAGGTGTAACTATAGGTAAATTAATATTTTTAGAGAAAATAAATTTCAATTAATACTAAGGTAGAATTTGATTTACGGTACTTTTATAATTCAATTAAAAAATTTCCATATTTTAATTTAAAAAATCTTAGGTAAGGCAGAAGCAGATATTCAGAATGGCTTCTATTTGGCAAATAATGAGAGGAAATAGTATTGGTTTTATCTGTACTATGAAAATTCTTGAACTTCTTCTATATCGCGAAACCTTAATTTAAAATAACTTTTCTTTATCAAGTGATGTCGAGTCTATGCCTTTTATTGAAGCACTTGGCCAATTTTCATACCGTGTAGGTAATGGTTGTTGAGCTTCAAACCTCATAGTTTACTAATTTATATGAACTAATTTGTTGTTTGGTGTACTTCAGTGAATCATTCTTGCTTATCTTATTGTTTCTTTTTTGTGGGCTCTAGCAACTTCTGTTTTGTTAATGTCAGACTGGTTCTTGTTCTCAATGTTGTTGGTGAGCAGGTATATTGCAAAATATATGTCATCAGTGCAACATTTATATTGCTTATTAGAAATAAATGAGAAATAAAATCTTTCTCCTTTTCTTCTCTATACTGCTTTTACAATTATTTTCCAGGTTCACAGATTTCCATCATCACTACCGGAAAACTGTGTAAGTATCCCATGATTTAAGTAAGCTGGCACCGATCCTTCAATCAATCAATCAAGTAGAATTATTTGTATCTTTTCACACATAGGTGGTAAACCGACAACAGAGTAATAGTGTTTCAGTATATAGGACCATGATAGCTAATATGTAATAGGTGCTATCCTTCTACTTTGTAATATGTGTTTGGCCGCTTAAATCTAGCTTGTAAGTGGTCTTAATTAATTGATGGCTATGAAAGATCATGCAGCAAAGGCTTGTTGGTTATTAAATAAGATATTAAACTGACTGATATATCAATTATTTATTTATCAGTCACCATTGTTGATAAGTCGGCTCTTTGATATTATACTCACACAGCATGAATGATGATTCTGTCATGAGCTCTGACATTTGTGCTCCTGTCATCCTCCATTTAGCGTATCTCTCTGTCCTAGTGCTCTTCTTATTGCCTTTGAAATCATCAAGCATTCAGCTGAACTTGGCCACGCTGCTAGCAATGGGCTTGATATTGCTGTTAGGTTGTTGGAGCCCCTTAAGAAGCAGTTATCTTGACTTACGCTGATTTCTACCAGGTAAGAAATTCTTGTTCAATTTTAACCACCACATTACACTAGTAATGATTTTTATTTTATTAGATATGAAATATTGTGATCCTTTATTTTTTGAGTGGTTTTCTGCTTAATGTTATTTTATGGTAGCACAATTGGGTGGCGTTGTTGCTGTTAAGGTCATTTGGTGGAGCTGAAATTCCTTTTCACCCGGGAAGAGAGGTATATTGCAAGTTTTATTTTGTTTCCACTGTCGGCCTCTCTTTATTGATTTTATATCATAATTGTGTTTCATATTTTTTCTGCTGATTTGACTTCTTCTATGGTCGCATATTTTCTTCATTTTGTTTTCTTGCTTAAAGTTTCCTTTACGAGTTGTGTTGACATGATCTTGTGATAGTTGATATAGAAAATTTTGAGTAGAATTACTGAATCACTCTAATTACAATCATGTATAAGAACAATATTTGTATTTTTTTTTTCTATTTTGTGATTATGTACACAAATTCTGGTAAATCATTGTACACGATTTGTTGTGGTACTCTTCTTTGCATCAATGGTGTCATAATCGTTTTGTTATTTTGGAGGCTAATGATGATGTATTTTCTTCTGATCAGGACAAGCCTGAGCCACCACCTGAGGTCGCCTGCCTGATGCAATAAAGGGTTAGTATTCTGGACTTGTAAAGGGTGAAAAAATGCTTGTGATGGTCTCTTGTTTGCTGAGAGTTTGATTCTTGATTGCTTATGGATCTAACCATCTGAGGAGTGTATTTGGCACTACTATGGGGATTAGCGATCACGATATTGTTGCTCTATTTGGTGGCCACACCATTGTATGTTTATCTTTTAAACTTGTTTTTGTTTTGTGTGTTGTTTTTGGTACATTGCATTGTGACACTTGTATGATTGTGAAAAAATTATATAACCTAGAAGTGTAGCCGTGACTAGTATAATTCTGTGAAATATTTTGTAGGGGCGTCCACAAGGACTGGAGTTAAAGTCATCATACTTTCAGGGAAAATCTCTCATTTTGAAGGATTTGGAAATGTGAGGCAGCTGGTAAACATTTTTCCTCCCAAAACTTTCTTAGCTGTCAGATATGTATGTAGCAATTTTGACTTTCTATTGTTAAGCTGATGTATTTTTGTGAATTCCAGAATGTCCATTGCAATGGTTGCTTGTATTGCCATTGAAGTAATATCAATATTTTTATATCTTATGTTTTTTTTTTTTTTGCCAAGAATGAATCTTATTACATTTCTATGTTCAATACAGGTTTAATTCCCATTTTTATATTTTTGTATTCTTTATTAGTATACATAAATGATAATTTTTAGCTTTTAATGACTAATATATGGGTATCCGTTAATAATTATTGGTCTTTTTTATGATTTTATTATATTTAAATTTTAGTAACTAATATATTATGATATTGTATAGAAAAAGGAAAGCATGAGGAAAAAAAACTTTTACCTACGGATTACTTTTGTAGGAATTTCGTACTAAATTATAGCAACATAACAATTCTTAGGATTACATATACCTACGAATAAGTTGTCATTATAGATTATAAGTCTATACTTATGGAATAACAAAATTGTCACTAAAACATATACCTACGGATGTTTTCCGTTACAAAAGGCATATACCTAGGCCATTAAAAAGGACGGGTAGAAGTGCCGTGGTAGTAGTCTAAAATAGACTATAGTGACAGATTTTAGACTTTTACCTACGGATTTTATCCGTCACGAAATGTCAATTTTGTTGTAGTGGACGCATGTTGTTGGTAGCTGGACTTTATAGGTGCTAGGAATTTGCAATAGAACTGATACATATAAGTCATGTCCTGCTAAAATTAAGATGATTCTTATTGATTGAATATAGGCTCACATCTTTATAGGCGCTAAGATTTTTATGTTAAAACTATGCATTGCAATGAACTTAATGTGCAGATGGGGCATGTTGATGGACATAATTCGCACATTATCAGGAAGGATTTGGCCTTCACTTGGACTATGATTGGCTTTGATATTTGGTTGGTAGGACAATTTTATCCTCTTTTGTCTCATTATTTATGATAATGATTGTAGTTCTTGATGGGTTTCTTGGTCTTGGGCAGTGAATGGGATGTTTGTTTCTCTTTTTAAAGAGTCATATCCTGTTTGTGTCTTTGAGAAAATAGAGGAAAAGAAGAGGTAACCTTCGCTTTTTTGATATTTGAGGATTACTTTTAGTTCTGTGTGTGGGTATTTTGATAAGTAAAATGTGTTAAATATGTTTTGTTTCTACTGTGTTTCCCCATTCTCCAATCCCCATAATGTAAATAATTGTGGTATAATAGTATTTTTTATACTACAGGTATAAATGCTATATAGAGTTGTTATTACTTCTTTTTGGTGATACTATGTAGTTCAATATCTAAGCTAGACCGGAATAATTATAGCCGCCTATTCTCTAGAGTTTATTTTCGTTCATCCTTGCAATTTGGTTTTGTTCAACCCATCTCTATTGTGCTATTCTTTTGTTGAAATTTTTTATGTTAATTTTTTATTTGGTATCTTGGCTCAGTTAAAGTTGTACTTGTTATTTGAGATTGTCAGTATATAAGTTAAGGTGTTTGAGATATGTTTTTTTCTTTCCCTGAGGCTTGGCATTTTGCAAGCCTCCTGATTATATGTTTCCATTGCTATAATTATCATTTGAAACTATGTCAACATTGCTATAATGATCTGAAATATAGCTTTATGCTCTTGGAAACCTTAAAGAAATGTGACATAAGTCTTTTTTTATTTATTTATCAAGAATCCTTAAATGAAATACAACTTAATTCCTTAGAAACCTTAAGGAATTTTAAGACTATGTAAACTTCTTAAACTTTAACCATGTGAGAGAGCATTTAATAATCATTCTGTATAACAGGTTCTTGAGGACCTACATAGGGACCATATATGAAAACATCCCAGCTGCATAATATTGAAGAATTTAGGTAAAGAACCAAGTTCTATGACTAATGATAGATTTTGAACCAGTCTGTTAAATTTCAGTAGGTTAAACTTTTTATGATTGATAATAGATTCGATCCATATGGAGCATTACTACAAGCAGTTACATTTAAGTTAAAGCAGTAAGTAGGCTATGCATTACATTTTGTTTCTATTGTCTCGCACAAGTTGATTCTATAACATTTTGTTGTCATAACCCCAACTTCAGTTCACCCTCTAATCTGACTGATGTTGGTCCTGTATCTGTTCCAATTTTGAGCAGAAGTGACCCTTTTTCTTCTCCATTCCTATTTTTTTAACAGGTCAAGTGAAACTTTATACACTTCTTTTATTTAGTTAGTGTGTTTTCCCCTTTGTCCTTTTAGTTGATCTCAGATCTTCAGAGCAAAGTTATTGTCTGGGGTAAGTTTTTGTTGTTGTATAAAAGTTGAAGATAGAATTGTCACTTATGCTTTATATTTAAGATAGAATTGTCATTTGAAATTCTTTACTATAATAAAAATATATGTAATGGCATAAATTTTTAATACCCTTTTTAAAGGTGCAATAACAATAAAGAAACAAGAAATAAATGAACCAAAAAATTTACATATAATGCCATAAACTTTTTAATATCCTTTTTAGAGGTGCAGTAAAATTAAAGAAATAAGAAAGAAATCTACCAAATTAAAAAAATTAAAGAAACAGGAAAGAAAACTAACTAACCAAAGTTAGGCCTAAAGCCTAATGTCTCGGTTCTGAGGGCCTAAAAATATGCTAGAGGATGGTCTCTATTTGTAACCTGATTTTGATAACTCAGGATGAGGGTGATCTCACAACTTGCTTTGCTGAAGTGGTGATGCATATTGAATAGTTATGCCTTCAGGCAGAACTTTGGTAGAACCTATCAATTCCTGAGCATGCTTTCACACACCATTGTTTTTCTAATTTATTCACTCTATTTAAGCATGGAAATTCTAGGTTTAGGCCTCAATTAAATCTTGACGGAGAGTCATGGCTTCCTGCTGCTCCAGCCAGATTTAGTTAATGCCATAGTAGTGTTTGATTCTGATAAATGGATATAGATTGAAATATGGTACTGGCATGGTTTCATTTCATATGGACTTCCTAATATACGCTACTGGTATTTTTGGTTGGAGTCAACTGTATAATTATATCTCAAGGTCTAAACTTTTTTTTCTGATTGTCGTTGTCTTTGATACATAATGCTGATTTCGAGGTGAGGATATACATATACAATTAGTACACGTATATCTGTGATAGTATGTATAGTATGAGCGAGAAGCATATTCTCTCTATTGTATGAGCAATATCATATCTATTATTAATATATAAAAGTAGTGTCCTTCCATACAGACACTTTCCCGCTTAAACAATGAAAGGACCAATATCTCCTTCATTCTTTTGTTACACGCTCATAAGAGGCATGAGTTTTTTGTCTTTTCCTTTTTGTTTGGTCAGTGATTCTCTGCCTCTCCTTTCCCATTGACATTCAAAATTCGAAAATTTTCAGATAGGTTTCTCTGTTTGTTTGAACTTTGAATACCATTCTCTATATCTCTCTTTGCTGGCTTTGAATATGAAAATTTCATCCAGCTCCTTCATTCCCCTCCAAAAAACTTTATTTCTCAAATGAACCCTAGCCGTAGAGAGAAGAAAACGATTGGCTATTTTCATGCGCGTCTGAGCGTCATTTCTCTGCCTCCTTCACCCCTATTCTCAAACCCATTTTCTTTTACTTCTTTTTCTTTTGATACAATCAGCGGAGAACAGTGCGGCGGCGGTGCTGGTGTACGACGACAGTGACAGAATGGGTTTGGAAGATAGTGGGGTTTTGAAAAGGTTCCCCAAAATTCCATCCATCCCCCTGTTTGCTGAGACCATTTTGTACTTGCTTGGTGGTGCTCTGGTGCCATTGGAATGGAGGTGCACCCTACGGTCCAAGGTCAGTAATGTTGCTCCTGGACCCACAAGTTTAGTTACCGGGTTGGTAATGTGATCATTTGATCCATGTTTTTGGTCAAACTTTTGTGGTTTTTCGTTTGAGTGTGTGTGTGTGTCATCTGCTTACCACTTGTGTAAAACCATGCATTTCAAGTACTGTGAAATCTGTGTAAATTTGTTCTACTTGCTGTATTAAAGATTTGAGCTGAAGATATGTGATGAACTACAGAGTACATACAGAGTACATACACATTGACAGACAAATATATTAGTCATTAACAGAATAGCATTGTACTTTGATTGATCTTTTTAGGCATTCTTACTTTTCTGTAAGGTTGCTACTTCTATTTAATCCTTAATATAAAGCATGTGATTAATATGTTTAACTGAGCTTATATCTATTTTTTTTTTCTTTTCATTTTACTTATATTTGTACATGTATGATTCTACGATATATAAGAACTATAGATCCCTTTATTTATTTTTTTAGGTTAAAACTATGAATTTCAATGTACTTAATGTGCAGATGGACATAATTTGCACGTTATCAGGAAGGATTTGGCCTTCACTTGGACTATGAGTGGTTTTGATATTTGGTTGCTAGGACAATTTTATCCTCTTTATTCTAATTGTTTATGATAATGATTGCAGTTCTTGACAACCTATTTGGGTGCTGAGGAAATAGAGAAAAATAAGAGGTAACCTTCACCTTTTTGATATTTGAAGATTACTTTTCAGTTGTGTGTGTGTGGGTATTTTAATAAGTAAAATGTGTTAAATATGGTTTGTTTCTACTATGTTTCCTCATTCTCCAACCCTCCATGATATAAATAATTTGTGGTATGGTAGTATTTTTGAGAGTACAGGTATGGATGCTATAAAGAGTTGTTACATTTATTTTTGGTGATATTATGTAGTTCAATTTCTAAGCTAGACTGGAATAATTAAAGCCGCCTATGTCTTTGGACTTTATTTTTGTTCATCCTGGCAATTTGGTTCTGTTCAACCCAACTATTTTGCTATTTTTTTAAAATATTTTTTATGTTAATTTTTTATTTGGCATCATGGCTCAGTTAAAGTTCTTTTTGTTATTTGAGATTGTCAGTATATAAGTTAAGGTGTTTGAGATCTGTTTTTTTCTTTTTTTCTTTTACTGAGACTTGACATTTTGCAAGCCTGAATATTATTTGTCCACATTGCTATAATGATTTGAAATACAACTTAATGCTCCTGGAAACCTTAAAGAAATGTGTGACATAAGTCTTTTTATCAAGAACCCCTAAATGAAATACAACTTAATTACTTAGAAACCTTAAGGAATTTTAAACAGTGTAAACTTCTCAAACTTTAACCATGTCAGAGAGCATTTAATAATCATTCTGTTTAACATCCCAACTGCATAATATTGAAGAATTTAGCTAAAGAACCAAGTTCTATGACAGATGATAGATTTTCAACCAGTCTGTTCAATCTCCATAGGTTAAACTTTCTATGATTGATGTTAGATTTGATCCGTATGAAGGATTACTAAAATCAGTTACATTTAAGTTAAAGCAGCAAGTAGACTATGCATTACATTTTGTTTCTATTGTCCCGCACAAGTTGATTCTTTAGCCTTTTATTGTCATAGATCCCATTTTATTGCGTTTTTTTTATATAGATATAAAAAATTGTACTCACTTGCCAAGTGTCTTGAAGGATCATAACCCCAACTTCAGTTCACCCTCTAATCTGACTGATATTGTTCCTGTATCTGTTCCAATTTTTTAGCAGAAGTGACCCTTTTTCTTCTCCATGCCTATCTTTTTTAACAGGCCAAGTGGAATTTTATAACTTACTAATGAGATTCGAGGTTTAATGTGCAGGTTTGAGTGTTATTGAGCTTTAATGCATTCCTTTAATTCCTTCTTCTAGAGCCTTTTTAGTTCAATGCATCTTCTCACAAAATTCACTAATAATTTTTCAGAATTCTAAACTAAAGTATATTAAAGTCATCCTTAGTTATACTATTGATTGATGCATTCTGTCAAAGCAAAAGCTTAGTTATGTGCCTACATCCTTTGACAAAAAGAAACAGAAAAGATAACTTTTTTTTATCAACATCCTTTGTTGGACTGTTATTAGCTTCTTTCTTATCCATGAACATGACCTTTGCTTCTTCACTCATCTTAGTGTGTTTGCAATACTTACCATAATTTTTTATTGCATCATAGGATTGCTCTTGAAGTTGAGAATTGTTAGCAATGATATTTACTATTTATATAGCCATATTATTGGATTAATTGCTTCTGTTGTTGCATTACCTTGCCTCCACCGGGAGGTCACTCTGTTACAGTTATGCCATCAAGATATATACTCTCAATACCTTTAGCTGTCTATTCTTCATATCATATTTTTTTTACTCCGAAACATGGATAATTTATTTTTCTTTTAATAAATCATTGTTTGTTGTAGAGAAGAATCTCTCGTGCAGCTAAGAACCTCTCTTGGGAGTATGGTTTGTGATAAGTTTGTTTTTTTTAGGTGGTTTATCCTAATAGTAATTTTACATCTTTTCACTCAGTTACATGTGTTTGCGTTGTGAGATTTAAATGTATATATGTTTGGGACTATGGTATTTGGCGACATGCATTGATTTTTTTTTGGGTATTTTGCATCAGATATGGAACTGAGCGTATATTGTTTAGCTTTGTACATCAACTTTAGTGGTTTATGTTGAAAATTGAACAATTGTGCATGAATCCTTCCGGTAATCTTTTTTAGATATTGGCATGTTTATAACAACCTCTAAGTGGACTTTTCAGGATTGCAAGTGCATCTATGTGTTTTTTACTCCTTAGAGATCATCTGCATGCCAATCTGTTTCCATAATCTTATTTGCTGGGGACTAACCCAAAATATGGAGGTTTTTGTTTAATGGATTGTCCAAAATGTGGTTACCTAACAGTGGTATGGTGGTATTTCTGATTATAATTCTTTTTGGTGATATTATGTACTTCAATTTCTAAGCTAAACTGGAAAATTTTAAGCAGCCTGTTATTTGGACTTTATTTTTGTTCATTCTGGCAATTTGGTTCTATTCAACCCGTCTTTAGCAGAGGTTAAGTTTAACTTTGTTGTTGCCTGACTCCAAGTGCTCTACAAAATAATGGCAATTTATAATTTTTATTAATGAGTTAGATCTTTTTTTTGTTTCAGCAAGTTATTAGATGAAAGTAGGTAGTGCCTTATTACATTTACTGAGAGAACGGGTTAGAGTTAGCAGCTAAGATTGAAATTCAATAGCTATATGTTATTAGTGAAAAGAGTTACATTTCCTTTGAAACTTGAGGCCCTGCTACTTTCTGTTTTTTATTCTTCTTATTTAGAGAGGTATTTTTGTCAGATGTACATGACAATAATATGTGCTGCTCCCGAAGTCTCTGCAGTCATTGAATAGTCTATTAGTTTTGCATATGCATTTGTATATAACATGATAACATGTCATTGAAAGTAATTTCTGGATTAAAAATAAACAGAGATGTAGAGTTAGTCATGTACTGCATCCTTCATGGGACCATAACATATGTTCTCCAAACGTCTTTCTTCATGTCAAGTTTCAGGTTATTTCTTTTCTACATTGCTAATTTTTTCCTTTTCCCTTCTTTGATTGTTTAAATTGTTCTAATTCTTAGTGATGACTGCTAATGAAGGTAAAAGAGGTTGATTTTGATGAACTTAATGAAATCATTGTGATATCATTGCTGTGAATTATTTTTATGAGCTACTCAAGTTTGATTGTCTTTTCTTGAAACTATACTGTCAGCAAGTCTGATAATTCATTCTTCAACTTCTTCAAGGTTGGTTATTGAGGATGCTCTAAGGAAGTTTCTTTGTATTCAAGAACGGATGTTTCTTTGTATTCTTCTGCTGATAAAATGAGAAAGGCACATTGCAGAGCATTTGTCAGTAGAAGTCGTTCAAATAAAAGAGTGATTCCTTTTGATAGATTCAAGCATTTTAAATGTTGATTAATGTTGATTTGCTACGAATAGGGTTGCCTAAACTGGGCTATCATATTTTTAAGGCAGTTTTGAGTTTTCATATCCTGGTGCAAGCTGTCAGTATTACCTTTTATCTAGAATCTTTGACCCTCATTCAAGTTTAGAGTTTTAAGCTTTGTAGGTTTGAAAGTAAAAGGTGCAGAAATAAGTAATTCTCACATTGAGGATTTCTTCTTTTCAAAATATTTTCTTTAAATTTATGTTAAAATAAATGCAATCTTGACATACTATTTACTTTAAATGTATAAGTTCATTCTCCACTAATAACATCAGTTGCTATGTTTGAACTAACAAATAGCTACAAGCATATACATGGTTTTAATTCTCCCAGTGTCATTTGCTTCCTTAAAGGAAACTTTGTGAAACAAAGTATCTGGAATGAAGTACTATTTTCCATAAATTACTAAGATATGTATATGTGCAATTGGAAGTACTATTTCTGGAATCATTATATTTTCTCTTAAAGCATGTCATACTTTGGATCAAGCATTCTTCTTTTTGTTGCTGAACTTTGTTTTGGTTCATATTAATAGCTTCTCTTTGTTTTATACTTTATAGGTTTCTTTATCCTGAAGAAGTTTTCATATTCCAAAAATTTCAATGTTTGTTTATGCACATAGATTGTTTTAATTTTCTGACTCAAGGTCATTTATTACATTATAATATTTCTTTTCATGCTGATTATATGTGTATATTGTACTCTATATATTGTTTACTATCTACATGAAAATTTCACTTATCGTATGACACATAGCAAGTTCTTTTTGGTGTCTTTTGTATGGTCTCAACTTTTCTTATATTTTCATTTTGATCTTTGTACCTTGATTATGAATCTATTATTGAATAAGTTAATATTAGCTTTAGTATTCATAATCTTAACCTCATTGTCTATACAGATTTGTAATCATATAATGACTTCTTCAAATGATTATAAGATCATGTAAAAGATATCAAAATGTCAAAATTCACTTATGTCACTTATTTCATGCCGGATATATAATTACATTGTTTATGCAAAGTAAATATAATATATACGTATATTTAATTTTAGTTATTATATTAAACATTGAAAGAATTAAATATTATCTCAATGCAGTTGGCTTAGCATATTTAACTAAATCCTATATACAGAATATTATAGATTCAGAATTGAGAAATGCCTTCAAAAGAGTGTCCATGTGATTAAGGTAGCGTTCTTCTTTTGTTGGTTAAGGGTGAGCATGCTAAGGTGCCTGCAAGTGTTGTATGGCTACTTAGAGGGTTGGGTTATTCTTTATTTCATTGCTTAGTTTTATAGATAATATGCTACTAAATCATCTTCGGACATTTTGTCATAAAATGCTTGGAAATGTTTCACAATGGTTGGAAGATGTCGTTGAGAACAAAGCCAAATAATTACATCTAAGACCATTTAACTTTGGCATGGTGCTTTCATAACAGAGAAGAGTTGGTTATTCGCACTGAAATTATTGGGGATATTAGTTTTAACCATCACATCATAGTTCTTAAAGTAAGCATTTGGTTCTCATTTTTTGTTTTGTTTTGTGTTGTTTTTTTTATAATAGGGAAGTGTTGGTTATTCAATCTAACATTATTGAGGATATTAATTTGGAATTAGTTTTAACCACCGATGAAATTCATGGTTTCTAATAAATACAGGTACAAATGCTATGTAGAGTTATTCTATTTCTTTTGGTGATACTATGTAGTTTAAAAACTATTTATTTGCGGGGAAAATTATTATGGTATTCTGAAGGTGGGGAAAATTATTATGGTATTCTCAAGGTGTGAAAGTTGAATGAAGAGTGTATGGTATGGTGCAAACTAGGGGAATGATATAATGAGCTGGATGGTAAAAAAGTTTAAAGTTTGATTTTTTAGTATATTTTCTTGAGGCATTCAGTGGAAAGTTCACCCTTAGTTTATTGTGAGATGGGAGATGATCTTAGAAGGTTGTTTGTGTGAAGATTCTCCTCTGAAAACTCTTTCTCCCATACCTAACTCATACCAAGATCTAAGAAGCCTCTATGGGATATCTGATACTCGCTAATGGTTACATGAAGGGATTTCTTAATTTGACTCACTGGGTTAGGCTAAGGGACTTTTTTGGTTATCTAGATCTCTGTGTAAATTCTCATTACCGTTTTAATTGAAATTTTAACGTGGTTAATTTACTACTTTGTAGGCAAAAATATCTATGTTGCGCTATCTTAAATAAATTATGGATCGCCAAAATCTATGCCATGACCTGCCCTTAAAACTTGGAAGAAGGTAATAAGTTGCATCTATAACAACTTCAGTTGTCTTTTTCTGTTATTTCTTTGAGACAAAAACTAATTATTCTAGGTAGCTACGGTTTATGCCATCACCTGCTCAGAAAACTAATTTTTCTGTTATTGCTTTGAGATCTAGAGTAATCTGAGCATTAAAGTTGTTATTTTTTTACGTGCAATTGTTGATCAAGGGATTTCACATTCTGATTATATACTACAGGGGTTGGCATTTTATAGTTCCGTAACATTCGTTCCTAGGCCGTGTGCAAGAAAGTGTGCAAGAAGGTGACTGATTAAGCGCTATTGTATTAATAAGGTTATGAAATCCTTCATACCTTTGTAACCTTCTCCATTTTCCATGTAGAAATTTCTATATGAACTCAATCTTTTGTGCTGTATCAACTAATCATTTAAAAAAATGTATTTGCGGAGGATGATGAAGAATACTGCAGATGGATTAGTATTTGGGGTAACCTGTGTATAGTAGCAAACAATAATCTAGATAATTTAATTATAATTTTCTTATTTAGGGTATTTAGATGTCTAACATTGTTAGGTATTCTGAATTTAAATGGTACAGAATAGACGATTTATTATGGAGATTTGGTGTGGAAATCTTTGGCTTATTGAGATATGCTGCGAATTCATGTGACCAATTATTTGATGCAAGCTGCAATTTTGAAGGATAAAACACTGCAAACACCAGGTAGAGATCTAATGCTGTCTATTGATAATTCTGTTGGCATTACATCATATTTACTGATAAATTAAAATATAGGAATGTCATAATGAACATGAATTATAAATAGCATTTTTCCAGATTTTGGTAGTCTCTTAAAACGGATGGGGTTTTCTCAGGCATATTAGCAAACTTTTGTGCCTGAATTTCTTCCATTATTCCATTTCCCCCTACCCATTCTGCATCAGATCCTCTTGCTACCTATAAACTCTCATCAGTGATAAAGATACCATTTACTATTATGTTTTCGGTTTGCTGCCATGAGTCTTTGCACCAAAAGTTGGTAGCCAATGCTTAGTTGTAAAGTAATTTTGTGATGTATTCAACATGCTGACGCTATTTACTTCAGCTTTGGTGTGTATTAATTGGAGTAAGCTGCAAACTGATTATTTCTGATCTTTATTTCTTGGGCAAAGTATAATGATAAATTATAGCAAGCACATTTTCTTTTGTTTTATCATATATTGTGGGATCTATCTGGACTCAGATATCACAGTTTTGAACCCAATTTCTTTCCTTAATAATTCTATTGGTATGGTGGATCACGTAGCTGGAAGTGCTTTGAATTATGCTGTGATGGCGTTTGGGAGGGACATATATTGTTAGCTTGGTTTTTTAACTTTCCATAATGATTTCATTTTGGAGGCATGATTTTTAGGGAAGCTATTAAAATGAGGATCATGAATGTTCGAATTGTATTCTATCATGGACTGACTACATTTTTTTTTAATATTGAAGAGCATTGCTTTTGTCCTTTGTTCTCCTGCATCTTCTTTGATACAGTCCAATTTTGTCGTTTTATCCTTGTAACTGACCCCACCTAATGTGATAAGGCTTTGTTGTTGCTGTAGAGTACTTCTTGAGAATGTGACAATTGTGCATGATTAAACACAACCTGTGCACATTTCTAGCTTGATCAATTTCATTGTTGTCACTCTAATTGTCATATAGAGAAGCACAAAAATTTATACATATGCAAGCTTAATATAGGAGGCCTGTCTTTATTTTTTTATTTCAACAGGTTGTGTCTCCTCCAGTGCATGAGCTTGAGGACTGATTAAAACATTTTCTTGCTACTTATATTGCTTTTTTGTAAATCTTCTTTCTTTGATATTTCACAAAAGCGATTATGTCAACTTTTTGAGATGGTGTTTTATTTGTTCTCTTCTCTAACCAACAAAACCATTTCTCATAAGAAACGGTTTCCTACCAACGTGAGGAAAGGAAACTTGGTTGTCATGCTTCATTTACGGTTAGTCTTGGGACTTTGACAATATAGCAAAACTTATGACATAGTGAGATACGAGTTATTATTTCATTGTCAACATCGTTGAGCTTTATTTTTCTTGCATATGTCTTCTATCTCTTGATGTGTTTAGGTTCCCAACCAGTGTGCCATTTTTCTTTTCTTTTTGGTTTTTTTTATTAGCATAAGCATTGAAATTTTGATTCAACCTCATTGTTTCTTGAAGAATCCATTAGGCTAGATAGTGTTGATGCCTTCTTTGTGAAATTGTACTTCCAGTACCTATACGATTGATTGAATTGATTCAATTATGATTTATGATATAAAAAATTTACAAGGTATTACTTAGTGGCTTAAAACTACAATGCTCATGGTTCTTTTCAAAATTTGATAGACAAGAAATAAAGGTGTTATGCTATGAGTGTATGACTTTAGAATTAGCTTTTATTGGTTGTAGCTAAATATATAAATATGCCTTAAACAATAACAACTATCATTGTGTTATTTGAAATTGGTCTTTGAATAATTTTTTATTGTTAGATTGTTGGAGCCACATGCCAAGAATAAAATTAATTAAGTAGAATATTGAAATATTTTTTATTGTTCTTTATTAATAGGTTGTTGGTTGTGCATCAAATTAGTTGTTTTTTTTTTTTTTTCTTTCGGGAAGAACTTCTGCTTCATATGGTCACTACACTTGGTAATGCTTTTGTTCATGGAATTACTGTTCCCATTACCTACTTTCTTTTTCGTATGTTTTTATGACCTCAATTGATATGATATAAATTGCTTCTCTGTTATCCTTTTTCTATGCAACAAACAGTGTGAATTTTTGGTCTAACCAAGTGGATATATATTTCATGGGTGATTACGTATTTGTTTCCAAATTTTTTAACTGATAGGAAATTGCATGGATGAAGTTAGTTGCATTTTTGTACTGAACCATTTTTTCCTTTTATTTGATCTGTAATTTAAGTGTTTTATTTAGAAAGTCAATTCAAATCACATTCCTTGACGACAATTGTTGTCTTCAAATTCTTTTCAATGTTACTATTGAAGTTTCTGTTGTAAATCTATTGAAGTGTTGTCATGAACATGTATTACTATTCTTTCAGGTTGTTTTAAGAGATGGTGTCAAGGTGGCAAAATACTTTGTTGTTCTTTGTGAATCAAGATTTATTGCAGGCTTTGATTATCACTTGGTATTGATATTCTACAACCTCCTGGAGCAACTGGAGACTATCCTCCAACTTTAATAATTTTAAAAGCATAGGCGACAACTAAGGTATAATTAAATGAATATCTGACATGTATGTAATACTTAATTTTATGAATCAATTTATTATATATTATACCTAAGTTAGTACCTGATGTCCTGTTGAGGAAAAATTGAAATACACTTTAAAATAATAGATATTGAAAAATGAGATTATCACATTATTGGAAGATAGAAGTACTTTTACTTGCAAAACAATTTTTTAATCTTGTTTTCCTTTTTGTTGACCTGACTTCTATTTACTGTTTCATGGGATATTATTTAAAGCTTCTGCTTGCTGTCTCATACGTGCCTGACTCTAGAATTCCCATCATCCTTTTCTTTTTCCTAATAAAAATTTATGTAATGTACTTGGGATTTGAAGGATCTCTAATAAGTGGCTTACTTTTTCTGATGGGGAGCTGATGGGGCCTAGAGAAAATATGACACCTTTATCGTTTCCAAGCTTTTCTTCATTACATTGTTGTGATTCATGTTTCTCAGCAAGATGCTGAAAATCCCTCACAAATTATTTCTTTCCCTACGCCAGAAGTTGGTACAATTTTGTACTAATAAAATGGTTGGCAAGTTTTGTGATGGCAAAGATTGGAAAGCTTTTAGCTAATGGTGACGTAGACATATCAGGGATAAAATCGAAGTCTGAATAATTTTGCCGTTCAATGTTTTACTTTGTTTACTCTACTAAACTAATTTCCTTTGATTTGGTTCTTGACAAATTTTGCATTTTGATATCACTTACTATTAGCTTTGCATACACATCAATGGATACAACTTTTATCACTAGAAGGGTGCCAAAATACAATATACTATCCAATTAACAAAGCAAATTTTCTATAAAGGCTATATGAAACACTTTCTTGGTGAGATTAGTGAGAACATAAAAATGTGTAGAACGAGATTAGTGGGAAAATGAAAAATGTGTAGATTATGAAAGAAAACTTGCTATCTTTTAAGTGCCTTGCTGATAAAACATGTTATATTTTTTGAACTACCACATATTTATATTCCAATTTGTTTCATGCTTATTATCTTTTATCATATTATGTTAATATTACAAAACTTAGATAATACAAAATTCAAGCTTATATCACTTTTGTTATAACTCTTGATATTATTTATTTTTTTCTCATTTTTTGTTGAAAATTCTTTTAATTGAATGTTTGAAGCGGTGCCATGCTGTATTTGATATGATGATATTTAATATCATTTCTCCACCACTTGCAAATTAATGTTTTGTACAAAAAAATATTTTATGGTTTATTCTTCATAATTGTATAAATTATATATATAATAATTTATTTATACATTTAAATTGTTTTCTTATATGTTTTATCATTCTTTTTCTTATATAAAATTATATCATAAAAGTTATTTTCAAATTGGACATATTAAACCATGCATTGCAAGGGTATAATACACTAGTTAATGAAGACAAAGAAGCAAAATAACATGATATGTGTTGTGTGAGAATATGGTAGTAGATCAGTTTTGGGGACCTCATTGTTGTAGCAGATAATTAAGTGAATCTAAGAACATTTTAACAAGTGCTTATTTTAAGATTTCTGAAAAGTCATTTTTTCACTCTCATGATGAAGTAAAAATCATTTATTGGAAAATTCTCTCAAATTTTTTAGTTGTTATTGGATTTTAAGATTACAATATCACCATAACACTGTAACATAAAGGCACATAGTTGTTTTAAATCACACGAGTCTTGACAAATGCTTAATTTGTGATGGCATCTACCATTCATAGCATGCCAACTTGCATATGTCTTTGTCGACTTCTATTTGAAATCTTTTGATGCTTCTTCTTCTTTTTTCCCATTCCTTTTGTTGATATTTTCTATTAGAATTTCATTTTCTCTTCCAATGGGTTAGATTAAGACTGGATGAAAAAAAATTCTACTTGAAATATAAGAGCTATAGACCCCTTTATTTATTTATTTATTTTTGTTAAAACTATGCATTGCAATGAACTTAATGTGCAGATGTGGCGTGTTGATGGGCATAATTATTAGGAGGGATTTGGCCTTCACTTGGACTATGAGTGGTTTTGTTATTTGGTTGTTAAGACCATTTTATCCTCTTTTGTCTCATTATTTATAATAATGATTGTAAATCTTGATGGGTTTCGTGGTCTTGGGCAGTGAATGGGAAGTTTGTTTCTCTTTTTAAGGAGTCATATCCTGTTTGGGTGCTGAGAAAATAGAGAAAAAGAAGAGGTAACCTCCACTTTTTTGATATTTGAAGATTACTTTTAGTTCTGTGTATGGGTATTTTGATAAGTAAAATGTGTTAAATATGTTTTGTTTCTACTGTGTTTCCCCATTCTCCAATCCCCATAATGTAAATAATTGTGGTATAGTAGTATTTTTTATAGTACAGGTATAAATGCTATATAGAGTTGTTATTACTTCATTTTGGTGATACTATGTAGTTCAATATCTAAGCTAGACTGGAATAATTAAAGACGCCTGGTCTCTAGTCTTTATTTTCGTTCATCCTTGCAATTTGGTTTTGTTCAACCCATCTCTATTTTGCTATATTTTTTTGTTGAAATTTTTTATGTTAATTTTTTATTTGGCATCTTGGCTCAGTTAAAGTTGTAGTTGTTATTTGAGATTGTCAATATATAAGTTAAGGTGTTTGAGATATGTTTATTTTTTTCCTTAGACTCGGCATTTTGCAAGTCTGATTATATGTTTCCATTGCTATA
Organism: Styphnolobium japonicum; assembly: GCA_023212625.1. Lineage (NCBI taxonomy): Eukaryota > Viridiplantae > Streptophyta > Magnoliopsida > Fabales > Fabaceae > Styphnolobium > Styphnolobium japonicum. The sequence goes on from JALBWW010000043.1 coordinate 84,710, forward strand.
ATTATCATATGAAACTATGTCCATATTGCTATAATGATCTGAAATATTGCTTAATGCTCTTGGAAACCTTATAGAAATGTGACATAAGTCTTTTCTTTTTAATCAAGAATTCTTAAATGAAATACAACTTAATTCCTTAGAAACCTTAAGGAGTTTTAAGACCATGTAAACTTCTCAAACTTTAACCATGTGAGAGAGCATTTAATAATCATTCTATATAACATGTTTTGAGGACCTACATGGGGACCATATATGAAAACATCCCATCTGCATAATATTGAAGAATTTAGCTAAAGAACCAAGTTCTATGACTAATGATAGATTTTCAGCCAGTCTGTTAAATTTTAATAGGTTAAACTTTTTATGATTGATAACAGATCCGATCCATATGGAGGATTACTACAAGCAGTTACATTTCAGTTAAAGCAGCAAGTAGGCTATGCATTACATTTTGTTTCTATTGTCTCGCACAAGTTGATTCTATAACATTTTGTTGTCATAATCCCAACTTCAGTTCACTCTCTAATCTGACTGATGTTGGTCCTGTATCTGTTCCAATTTTGAGCAGAAGTGACCCTTTTTCTTCTCCATTCCTATTTTTTTAATAGGTCAAGTGAAACTTTATAATTTACTAATAAACAACAAAAATGATGTTTCTGTTTTAGCTTTACATGTGCAAGTTTAATAGTTTCTGTTTTAACTTTACATGTGCAAGTTTAATAGTTTCTGTTTTTGCTTTACATGTACAGGTTTGAGCATCATTGAGCTTTAATGCATTCCTTTTATTCCTTCTTCTAGTGCCCTGTTAGTTTAGTACATCTTCTCACAAAATTAGCTAATAATTTTTCAGAATTCTGGACAAAAGTTATATGAAAGCCATCCATAGTTATACTATTGATTTATGCATTTTGTGAAACTAAAAGCTTAGTTATATGCCTACATCATTTGACGTAAAGAAATAGAAAAGATAACTTTTGGATCAACATCCTTTGTTGGACTGTAGTAGCTTCTTTCTTATCCATGAACATGACCTTTGCTTCTTCACTCATCTTATTAGTGTGTTTGCTATACTTACCATATTTTTTATTTGCATCATAGGATTGCTCTTGAAGTTGGGAATTGTTAGCAATGATATTTACTATTTATATATCCATATTATTGGATTAATTGCTTTTGCTGTTGCATTACCTTGCCTCTATAGGGAGGTCACTATGTTATGGTTATGTCAACTTCATATCTTCTGAAGACACATATATAAATTGTGAATAAATTACAGCTTTCTTTTTGTTTAGTCGATGATTCTTTTGCTTCTCTAGGTTCCCTTGCTATGGTTTATTCCTCTGCCTCTCCATTTCAAGCTTGCTTGAAGCTAAAACAGAGGAGAACAAAATGACCTAGCCCTTTGGGTTTCTCACAGCATATATTGTAATGTTTCTGATGAGTGAGTGGTTCAGTTTTGTCCCCAGCCCTTTTTGTTACTAATTTTATTCTTTTCTATTCCATTTTGCTTTAATTTTGTTGAAATCTTATGGATAATCATGTTTTATGTTTTTTTTTTTGGGAAGAATTGTGTAACAATGGTGTTACAAGTCTAATAATGGTGTTACTTTTGAAGGTGTTTTCAATTCTTAAAACATTGTGATTGGTTAGTAGATGAGAATTGATCACATTTGGCAATTGATGAACTGTGGAGCATGGGCAGCCAAGCTATCTTCATGCTCTTAGGTTTTGTTCAATTGTCTACATGGTTAGATGCGGTGCTCAAAGTGCGGACGTAGGTCTTTCTCTACAAGTATGGTTTTCATTCAATTACTTATTCAATTTAGTTTAGCGCTTATGTTCACTTTCATTATCTGGATATGATGCAGAATCTATAGCATGCCATTTTATTTTGTAATAAAATTCTGGATTGCAATTCCAATGCCTTGATTCCTTGACATTGTTCCCAAATTTAGAATCATTGCAGCATCGCTGTGAGTGGAGGATGATGATATTTGATAACAAGCATTGATTTTAAGTTCATTAATTTTTCTCTTATAACAGCAGTTGGGTTGATAATGATTTTTCACATGCTTTGTCACCTAACATATTCTAAAACTAAATTCTTAACCCTGAGTGACTTTCCAGGAAACCATAAATGGATTTATTAGATAGAGTTCCTTATCATTGTGAACAATGTACCTTTGAATTATATTTAGACTAGAAGAGTTCCTAATAACTGTAATTTTTTTTTCTTATCAATGTGAACATTGTTCCTTTGAAGCCAAAAAATGTGTTACTCCCAAATGATTAGATATTTAAGGGGAAATCTTTCTCCTTAGACTTGCTTTGGGATGAGATTTTTTTAATGATGGTTTTCTGCACATAAATTCTTCCAGCGAGTTCTTTTTATAGATAGTATTAGTATTATAGAATAATTGGAGAGCTATTTTGTATTATAGTTTTTATTTTATTTTTCCTTTGTTTGGTGCTTGGTCTAAGCAGGAAGTTTTATCCTCTTCATCTTTATATCCCTTATTTCTTCTTAATAATTATTTTCTTTCATAAAATTTGTTTCCAGTATTTTAACATTTTCAAGATTTTCAGTAGATTACTTACTCTAACTTCATTCAATGAAAATTATATTAGAGGAGACTAGGGCGAAAAAAAGTGAAACAGAGGATAATATTTTCCGATTCTCCGTTCTCCTTTTCTAGTGTTGTGTTCCGTCGTCCATCCTCTCCTGAGCTCTCGTCCAGGCCTTTCGTTAGCATTGCAATTATCTTCTCTTGGTTCTCTTCTGCCTTGAGTTGCATGTTTGCTTGAGCCATTTTGATGCTCGTCACCTCATTCTCGAATGCTGTTATCTTGGCCTCCATTTTCTTTGGTGGCATTCGTCTCACCCCTTCTCCTTAAAGTGCTGATCCCTTCTCAAAAAAACATCTCCTTATGTGTATCTGGCAGGTCAGATGGGTTTGATACAAACCAGAAATAACAAAGCAGAAAACTAAACGACCGTAATTCAATAGTGGAAAGAAATGTGTATTATTTCTGAAATGAGGGAATTACATTGGGATGAATACCCCTACTGCCACAGAGCTAGGCTCCTATAGAGAGCTAATGCTCTCTATCCATATTAGCATAACTGTTTTTCCAAGACTCCTGTAACCACCCTCCTATATTTTCTTCACTGCCAGCTCAGTATTTCACCCTCTATTTCTCCTAGTATAAACTTTCCAAATTTTAGGCCCATTTGACACATGGTAACCCAGCTGCTCTTTTGGATCTCATAACTCGTTTTGGACCTTATCACGCTGCTCCTTCATTGATGCGCATGCCTATCGCGCCTTTAGATAGCTTTTTCTGCAAGCAAAGGCGCTTCATGCGAGCGACTGATTGATGGGCAGTGGGTTTGACAAAACCCAACCCCTAAAAGCGTAAGGTTTCATATAAAACAAAAGTGGTTTTTGGCATTGAATTAAAAATTAGAGTATCATAAAACAGAGGGGACAAAAAGCCACCTCGAATGGAAAACTATTTTTTTATCTGTTCTTCTACTCTTCTTTAGGTGTTTTGGTTCTTTACTTAGCAAGCTAGTGTTTCAGCAGTAATGTAAGAGTTTTCACATGCAAAGGTTCGAGGCTTCACACTAAACTCGCTTGAGCAATTGCATCTAATTTGGGAGCTTTCCTTTTCATACTTTTTGCTCAATATGTGACTATCTGATTATTTTTGACCTTTTGATTGATGATAATAGCCCTGATTGTTATCTAAGCCATTGGGGCTTGAAAAGGATCACGAAAGGTATGGTCAGTATAATTTTAGACTTTAGCTTGTCATCCTGTCATGTTTCTGCTTCTGGAATGTTTTGTCTTTTACCTATAACTTATGAGAAATTCTTATGCTCTTCTACCAAAGCATCCCTGTGACATGATCATTTAAATTGTAGTGTTGATTTATAGATTGTAGGATAAGGATGGTAGGTCACATTATGCTTTTCTTGTCTAACGGAATTTATGCTTTTATTTAGTGATTCTGGATTATATTAGCAGTATTTTCCCTTTTCTGGGTTTTGCAGGGGTGTTTGTGATTCCCCTCTTTCAGTATGCAAGTGGCCTTAAGTTTAAAGGCTTTAGTTGAATACGAACAAGATAAAAATTGTGTTATATGTTACACTTTCAAAATTCTCTTTTTTATAGAGTGGTGGAGGTTTTGTGGTTTTTTTTCCTGACCAGTATGTATCGTGCTATCTCTTTGCCTTCCTTGGTCTTCTGCCTTTTGTGGTTCGATCAAGCCTTGCTATCCCAATCCACCAGATAGGTAATGACAATTCTGATTTTTGTAGGTATTTTAAATTTTTTGATACTTCCAATTCAAATTAAGATGCACTGTTACAAGATAGAATGAAAGAAATAAGCATTTTTGGTTTTCTCCTTGTTAGCTAGTTTAGGTATGTCAATAGAATGCTCTCTTGCTTATAAGTGGTTGTTTTAGATCTTATTTTGAGGCTTTAGTTTGGGTTTATTGTGCAGAATATCAACTGTAATATGCAATTGATGGTTGCCATCAATTGATTTTCCCCTCAAATATATTCTGAGGTGTGGATAGTTCTGTCTATGGATGACACACTAGCCTGTGGCATATATGCGTTGTTATTAATTGGGAAGGTAGCCACTGTTGATATTAAAGCTGGTTTGTATTAGTGGAATCTCAAGTTGTCTTGTGTTGAGCATTTGCTTAGTTTTTTTAGTTCTTTTGCCATAATTTTTCATTTGTTTTTTTGTGCTTTATTTCTGCAGAGGAAACATTGGTAAATGAAAAGATATGGTTTGATATGTCCTGGTAGTTTAGTATCTTTTTTATATGTTGTTATTGTAAAATGCTAGTAAAATGCCTTTACCCAAACTTTAGTATTTAAAAACTTTCCTTTTAGACTATGTGCTGGTATTGTTTTTGTGGTCAAACTCTTCTTTCTTTAGTTTTCAGCCCATGACTTTTGCAGAAATTACATGTGTCTATTTGTCATTTAGTGTTACGTGGTCTATAGTATTTGGCTCTGTCAGTTTTAAAGTTTGGTTTGTACTTAGAACCATATGCTGTTTTGTTTACTTTGGTCATGAGAGTTAGCTGTCTTGGATTATAGTTTTGTCTCATTAATAACTATACAAGTTCTATTATTGGCTTAGAATTCCAATATTTCTTCATATCTATATCAATGTTGTTAAAGACGCAACACGGTGCTAAGCCGAGGCGAGGGAACGAACGAACACCTCTTACTTGATGAGGCGCGTGCCTCTTGCGCCCTAAGTGCACTTTTTCTACAAGAGGTGCACCATGCGAGCTCTTGACTGATGCCTCTTTATGGGACTAGAGACACTCACATGGGGCGCCTGACTGATGGGCAGTGGATTGACAAATCCCAACCCCTAAAAGCATATGGTTTCAATTAAATTTTAGAGTTTCCTAAAACAGTGGATAAAAATAGCCACTGTTAAGCCAAATTCAGCCACCACCAAAGTAAAATTGTTTTGTAACTATTCTTCTACTCTTTAGATGTTTTGTTTCTTTCTGTGATAGTTTCACTTTCATTTATTGATTTTTTATCTGTTTCACTACCGAAAAGCAACATGCTCTGTTTTTTAGTCTTGCTTTGTTTACAATCAGTATTATTTATTTTCTATTCTTTCAATCGTTAAACTTTTTTTTTATATAATTACATTTTTAATCTTCTTATCTATTTTGACAGTTTCCATTCCACTTTAATTGATTTTATTTTTGATTCTTAATGTTTTGTTTCGGTCGGTATACATGCTGCATGTTCTGTTGTCAATTTTGTGTCTCCAAAAACTCTTCAGGACCATGTTCTTTTATTCCATCCACTTTTAGAAATTAGAATTTCTATTAATGTAATATTTTATTAAGTTAAACTATTTAACTTGTTTATCTCTTTCCATTATAAATTTTGATTTTGAGGGCTGCCATACATCTATTTCTACTTTAATTATGATCACATGAGATTATTAAAGATTTAGTAACCTCCATTTTATTTGCAGTTAACTCAGTGTATTTGATGTTTTCGGTACAGATTATTTTTGCCTTTACTTTTATCTTGTTTTAATTGTCTTATGTTGTGGGTCATATAAGATTGCTTTTTGTTATCATTTGTTGACTATGATTATATTTGGGTAGTCTTTTCCACATTTGGGTTGTAGATGGTATTGAATCAGTTGCTATAAGGAAAACTGTTTTTTATCTGTTCTTCTACAAATCCTTAGGTATTTTGATTCTTTATATACACTTTTAATTATTGATTTATTTTTTTGTTTCATTACCGACAAGCAACATGCTCTGTTTTTCATTCTTGCTTTGTTTTCAATCTGTTTTTGTTTCTCTTTTCAATCTTTCTATAATTAAACTTGTTTTTTATTACTGTTTTGATCTTCTTATCCATTTTGGCAATTTCCAAGTCACTTTAACTGATTTTTTTTATATTTTATTTTGTTCTTAATGCTCTATTTTGGTCTGTATACATGCCATGTGTTCTATTTTCAATTGTCACAGGGCTTTATGACTCTGTCACCAAAAACACATTAATAAATTTTTTTATTCTGTCTACTTATAGAAATTCAAATTTATATTATATATAATATTGTATTAAGTGAGGTTTGCACTTTTTGATGCATCTCGCCTCAAGACGTTATAAGCCCCTAGCACCTTAAGGGCACCTTTTTCCTTTGACTACCTTGCTTGGAATCTGTTTATTTATTATGGTTTATTGAGGATTTAGAATTAAATGTGTTGATTTGCATGAGTTTAAAAGTTGCCGTTAACATGTTGTCTAATGGACTAATTGTCATTATCTTCATTTTATGGTAAGATTTAGTTTCCCTATAGATCCCTAGGTTTTCAGTTTTGGTTGATCACATGGGACATTATTATTGGTTTTGTAACCTGCATTTGATTTTTCTTGTTAACTCAGTGAACTTGATGTTTTTGGTACATATTATATTTCCCTTTACTTTGATCTTGTTTTAATTGTCTTGTATTTTGGGTTTTTAAGTTTTCATTTGATTTGATCTTCAAGTCTAGCAGGTTGTATCCTTTTTTTCTTCACATTTGTACTATTATTATAAGGTGAAGGTTAATGAGGAAACATCAAATTAGCGAGGTTTTAAAAATGAGATTGAATCAATAGGGGAAATTATGCTATGGATTTTTTTGCCTTCATCCTGTGAGCTTCTTGAATGGTAGTTTTTTTTTCCTTTTATAAGTCTGCTTTGTTTCATTTTCTTCTTGTTCCTCATTTCAATGCGTCGCAAGTGTTCTAGTTAACTGTGTATAGACGACTCCAAGCTTGCAAGCTCGCTTTTCATTATGATCTGTTGACTATGGTTAAATTTGGGGAGTCTTTTCATGCTGGGTAGTTGATGGAAATGAATCAAATGCTATGTGGACTTGGTGAATTAATTTAGGGGAAAGGGTTTGGGGTAACTGGGCGTTTGTTGGGTTTTTGTTATTATATTTTGAGCCAGTGAATGAGAAGCTTTGGCTTCCATACTTTGCTTTGTTTTTTGTGATTTTTAGATTTTTCCTCTAGTGTGGTTCTTGTGATAAATAGTTTTGTTTCAGTTATTGTGGTTTGAGTTTTACATGATTTGATATTGTTTGTTAGTTGTTTGAGTTTGTTAACAGTTAAATGAAAGAAAGTGTTGAATTACTATGCTTCCCTCTTTTCTCAGGACAATGGCATCCCGGTAGTTTTTATGAGGATGCGAAAGAAAAAAAAAAGAATTGTAGATGCTAAAAATATGGTGTTTTGTTTACATGATAGTTAGTTGTCTTTGGTTAAAGTTTTCACTCATTAATAAGCATACAGGCTCTGTTATTGGCTTAGAATTCTAACTTTTCTTCATCTTTACTTGGAATTAGTGTAGCTAAATGTGCCACCAGGCGCGGCCTAGGCGCTAAGGCGAGGTGTGGGAACGGTTAAGCCTTCTTTCTAGTTGAGGCGCTGGTCCTTAATTAAGGTGCACGCCTCTCATGCTCTGTGAGTGCTTTTTCTGCAAGCAGAGGCGCTACATGTGGGGGCCTGACTGATGGGCAATGGGTTTGACAAAGCCTAGCCCCTAAAAGCGTAAGATTTCATATAAAATAACAGAAGTGGTTAAGATTCAATTAAAGATTGGAGTTCATAAAGCATAGGAGTGAGAAAGGCATCGCCAACCAAATTCTGTCACTGCCAAAGGAAAGTCATTTTTTTATTTGTTCTTCTACTCTTCACTAGTGTATTGTTTGGTAAGAGAGTGGAGGGAGGGGAAGGGAAGGGAAGGGATGAGAAAAATAACTCAAAAGCCTTGTTTGGATGATTTTTGATGAGGGGGGGAAGCCCAAAAATTCTTCCCCCTCAAATAAGGGGGTAAGGAGGGGGAAATGATTAATTTTTAATTAAATATGTGTGAAATTACATATATACCCCAGATTTGTGTTATAAGGTTAGCAACATAAAGGCTATATTAGAAATTTAATTCTAAAACTTATACTTCATTTTCCGCCATTTTTCCTCTCCCAAACATAGCATGGGTGTTTTGGTTCTTTATGTGACAGTAACATTTTTATTTTATTTTATTTTATTTTTGTTTCACTACTGACATGCCACATGTTTTGTTTGTCAGTCATGCTTTGTTTTCAATCATTTTGTTTCTCTTTTCTATACTTTCTATCATTAAACTTGTTTTTTTAATTAATGTTTTATTTGTCTTATTTGTTTTCATAATTAATGTTTAATTAATTTTTATTCCTAAAGTTGCTTTAGGTCTGTATTCTTGCCTCATACTCTGTTTTCAATTGTGTCACAGTTTTATCACTCTGTCACCGAAAATGCTTTAAAGCTTTTTTTCATTCTGTCTGCTTATAGAAATATGAAATTATATTAATATAATATTTTATTATGTGAAAATATCTAACCTGTTTATCAATTTGTTATGATTTTTAATTTTTAGGGATGCTATACAACTATTTTAATTATGAACTTTGGTAAGTTTTCAACTTTTGGTAGTTTGAATTGACCATTAACCATTTTGCTATGCCTTGTTAACACTCTTATTAGTGTACTTTGTTGTTTGACATTGGTTATGTTCTAAATTCTAATGTCAAATCCTTCTTTAACAGCGGTGAGAAAAGGTGTAGGATTTGGAAAATCCTGTAGTAGGTTGATATTATAACAAGTTAGTAGATATCAATTTATAAATAAATTTAACACATCTTATATCTAAAATTATGCAGAAACAAAACAAAATTTGGACCCAAACTGGTAGTTAATGGCTAGGAGTTAAAATCTAAAATCATTATAGTATAAAGCCAGGTGTGTTAGCTTTCCAATGAGACAGATAAGAACTGATTTTGATGTTTATAGCTCAAGTTGTGGGGTAAATAGTGCATAATATGCCAAAAGGGGAAGAGCATGCAAATTTTCCCAAAAAAAACTTTTGGCTCTTGCACCAGAATCACGGTTCAAAATTGAAGTACATTTTTTTGCCAATTTTGCATGAATCAAATATAAAAATAATCTAAATTATAAATGCTCAGCGGAGGGTCTATGTAACCAATGTGCTATATATACAAAAGCGTATACACAGAAGAAACAAGATTATTTGGAAATCTCAAGAATACTTCACTTGTGCCACTAGTTTATCTACAAATGAGCAGAGTTGGTCCGAGGCCTCATTTTATCATGTTGGAAAGTTATATATTCATCACTCATTTTTATTTTGTTGACAGTGATTAACAATTAGGTCATTGACAGTCTTTTTATTTTATCTATTATTTACAAGACACTTTCCCTGGTTGCATATATATCCCTTATGTGATTTTTTTTGGTTTTACTTATACAAATAGAATACAAAAATGAAAGAAAGCAAGCCGAAAGATGGTAAATTGCTTGCAATTGGATAGTCCATGGGTCCACATTGCTTTACTCAATGCTGTCACAGTTTGGTGAGTTTTCAACTTTTGGTAGTGTCAATGGATCATTAACCATTTTGCTTTGCCTTGTTATCACTTTGACATTGATATTGGTTCTTTTCTAAACTCTAATGTCAAATCCTTCTTTAATGGTGGGGAAAAAAGGTATAGGATTTGGAAATTCCTCTAGTAGGTTGATATTATAATAAGTTAGCAGATATCATTTTATAAATAAATTTTAACATAGCTTATATATAATATTATGCAGAAACAAAATTAACTTTGGATACAAGCTGGTAGTTAATGGTTGGGAGTTAAAATATGAAATTACTATAGTATAAAGCCATGTGTGTTAGTGATAGAAACCAACTATCCTTACTAGAAAACATGGAATTACAGCTGGGGAACTCACTCTAAAATGGCAAGTAGAGAAAAATACAAAGAAAGCATTGAAATCCTAAGCTAACTCTGAAGTCAGATGCCTTGAGCCCTTTAGAGGAAAATCCTTTCCCAATCCTTATCCAAAATCCTCCCCGCTCTTCTTGACCCCTCCACCAATTATATAGCCATCCTTACAATGATTTTGGTGTGATTCCAGAATCATCCTCTCTTGTCAGCTGTCTATTATGTTATTCCCCTCCCAACAGAATTCCCCCTACACTTTCTCTACATCATCTATGATCTCTTCCCACGTGTCCCACATGTCCTCTTCTGAAAGTCTAACTACCCCCCCAATATCTACCACCTTGTCCTCAAGGTGGGAAGCAACTTAAACGAGGCCCCTCCAAGATCAAACACGTAGATGACAAGGTGGTACTTTGGAGTGCTTGGTGTTTGGTGTCTTCAAAAGATACTCCCTCATTTGCCAATTTATCTTCCTAACTTCACATTGCAACCCTTTTTCTCATTTTTCGAAACTTGCAGGAAATAATAGCATTGTTGGTTTTTTTTTTTTTTTCAGTTTCTTCCTCATCTTCCATTGTCATGCCCTCCCTTCCTCTTCCTCTGGTCCAAGAATCAGTAAATTCAGCTGTCAATTTCTTTAAATATGGCCTGGAGTGAAAGTTTCATCAGACAACTGCCTGAACTTCCCATTCCTCCCAAATGTCATGTTGGAACCTCCTCCAAATGTCGAACCCTCTAATCTGGTCCCTAAATTTGCTGGCTGGGTTTGCAGACCAAAATTGGGCCGCTGGGCAAATCGCAGCCCAGAGTTGGGCTCTCCCCATGGCCCAGTTCCTAAAATTTGCAATAGAGACCCATTTCCTTTGGTGGTGAAAGTTAGTTGACAAAGAGAAACTAAAAGAAGGACCCACCACTTGTTGAAAAGAGATCCCCACCCAAGCTTAACAGCACATGGCATGTCAGCCCATCTATGCAGATGGGTTCAAGGAGCAGTGGTTGGAAATTGAGGCAATAGGTCAGCAGCAACTCTTGGAGAGGATGGGGCTTGCTATGTATGGTTAAGGCCAGAGAGCCTTGCAGTGGTTGAGGCTTTGCTGTATATGGTTGAGGTGAGCCTTGCAAGAAATCTATAAAAAGTAGCCAAATTTCACAATAATGACTTAGAATGACTAAATTCGCATCTCATATTTTGTTTTGAACCTAAGGATTTTGTTAAGAAATGTAAGATCTGATATCTAAGAAATTGCAGCTATGGAAACAAATATGAATTGATATCTAATAATTTCACACAGTCACATAATGAATGATGTTCAATTAATCCATGACACAGGAAATTCCAACTTGACAACTATCGTTAAAAAAGTACAACAATTTTGAATAAAAATATACATAAGAAAATTTCCCCCTCATTATCTTGAATATTTAAAAGAAGAGGCATTCTTCGATCATAGCAGGGGACAAGCATGAAATCTTTAAGAATGAAGAGAGATGGGAATGAAAGAGAGAAAAGCTCTCAATTGATATAGTTAATAACAAAAATAATTTATGCACTTCCCACTTAGTAGACCTAGAAGATAAATTGTGTGTATAATAAACCATTTATAATAAAGATAACAGGAAAGATGCTCACACAACATATTTAATGAAATTCCTTTCATAAATCAAACTAAATTTTGAGTAAGTTGAGAAAAAAAAGTGCTAAGCAAACGAAGGCAGGGCACCTAGAACAGTAGTTATCATTTCTGAAATACCTATGTATATATGGTAGATTTCTGCTATAACTTTTTTCATCCCTGTTGTTCTCCATTAAACTAAAACATGACAGATGTGAATCATTAAGACCTTCTCACCATGGTGTTCATAAGAAGGCAACAAGAAAAATGTTAGTGCCTAACTCGTGCTATTTACATTATTATTTCATTTATATGTTGATCCCAGTAATTATGACAAAAAATAGATGAAGCAGTTGCTGGCACCTATGACATTTAGAATCCAGTTTCACCATCTAGTCAACAGTAGGAGATGGAATCAAAATATACTTTCAAGACAAAAGTCTTATAAGAAAAGAACGGACATTATGGTAATTGTTTGCTAATAGAATAAGTACTAATATTTTATGAGGATTTTAAGTTGTTATATTCCAATTTATTCATTAAAAATAACACCAAACATTTAACCATTGTAGGGGGATATATATTCAAGCATACATATTATCAATGCATACACAATATATCCATTTTAGCTACACATTTTATTCTTCGACAGTCTGAAAGGAGAATATTCAAGGAGTGTAAATATAGTATCACCTAAGCAATTATTAAGAACAAGATTTATACCTGCAAGTGGCTAGCAACATTTTCTCTGGTTAGCTATGCAACATTCATCAAATCTAATATTTTCTTGGGACCAACTACGAAACATAAATTATATGTTCCAAATATTCCTACAGCAGACAAATTTATTGAAGTCACAATGATGATTCAAAATCAGACTTTGTAGAGAACATTAAATCCAATCTGATTCACTACTTTAACAACTATGTCCCAAGTAATTTACACAGATATTGACCTCTTAGAAATTATATGTTACGCTACAACATTTTTTTATAATTAGGGAATTAATTCACCAAAATTTGCTATAGGTAACATAAGTCAAAGATGTCGTTCGAAATTCCTATTTTAATGCTTTCACTTAGAAAATTTTCCATAGACAAACCAATTGCTTAATGTCTACATATATACACACACAAAAAAAATAAACAAAAAAGAATGGGTAAAGCAACTAGATAGAGATTTGAGTGAACTATATGCCTTACAACCAAGAGAGCAGAAGCTAAAGGAATCATGGAGGCTGGACTCACAGACTTGGCATGTATTGGTGACCCCTTTCCCAGGCCTAAGTTGAGCCTCCCTTTCATTCAATAACATAATCTCAACACTGTTTATACTGTAAGTTTGGACTGTTGTAATGTCCAGAAATTTCTTTATATAAGACACCCTTATCACATCATGTTATGAAGACCTCCGTATCTGTGAAAAATAATTAAAAAAAATAGAAGTAAAAAAAGCCATGAGTGAATATTATTCCAATTATTTATTCTAGCTAAAAGAAAATACCAGCATTCTAATATAATAAATAATCCATCTCATAAGGTTAACCGATTGACATTTAAATTGGACAATAATCAATTCTTTAGTGGGAAGAAAATTGGAAGTGCATAGAATTGGATCACATTGAGTCATAACTCTGTGTTCTCTGTGGGAAGCCAGACAGGTAGTGTGAAACTGTGTGGAATTTGGATTGAAAGTAGAAGCTTGTTTTGAGAGTTACCTCAGCCATGGCGGCCACTTGTTCTCCTTTTCCTTTTCTCTAACATCTTCATTGAGACCTCCTACCCCAACTGCACCTCATCCGCCTCACAAAGAAACGTACTCAATTTAATGAAAAACAATAACAAGCCAAGTTTAAATGTAAACCAAGATATTTAAATACCAAAGTTGACTTCATAATGTCTTTTGCACGATCATAGCTATTTTTTTCTTCAAAAAATGTAATTCCATTTGGCAACCAAATTATGAACAATCAAGTAAAAAAAATAATCTGAAACTTGAATCAATTTAGGATAGATACTACTTCCAGTAATAATACTTGCTAAGCTACATGTACCCTCTCAATTAGTACATTGAAAGTTACAATCACGTTAACCATATGAGCCCACATATGCAATAGGGCCAAACTTGTATAAAGAAAATGAAAACCCCATAATAAAACACACATCCAAACAGCAGAACTCAAGAATTTAAGTTGGTCCATGGCCCGAGTAGTTGACAGTAAGTTATTCAGTACCCTTTATAAAATGCCTTAAATTTTTTTGGCCAAAAATAAGTATGTTACTCAAACCCAGAATATCACTAAAAATTGCACTGTGAAGTATGATACAATGTGGCAATATAATCTTGCAACAAATATAATAGAACTGGATCAAGAATTATAAGAAAATATATAGAAACAGTGATTTTTATTCCTTCTTTCTGTATCTAATATCAATATGATAATCGGAACATATGGGTATTAGCATACAAGAATGACAAGATTACAAAAATTCCCTTAGGACATTCGAGAGGTCCCAAGTCTCTACCTTTCCTCACTTCCCAAACTAACCCAATGCCTTTTCAGTTGGTTCAACCAACTATTTATAATGTTCTACTCTAGTCTGACTAAGTCAAACCTTAATGGATTTATTCCTTCTTACATACACCTTGTTTATAAAGTGTACCTAACAATACTCCCCCCCAAAAGATTCACCTTGTCCTCAAGGTGAAGGTTCGGGTCAGGGTCATAGGACAACAGAAGGAAACTTCCACCTAGGTCCCATTGCTTGAAGCATAATGATCAAGTTATGCTTGAAGCATAAGAATTGCCACCAGGGTCCCACTAACCTTCCCTAATTTCCACAACTAGAAACAACAAAGAAGATAACTGGGAAGACATTATGCCTTGATGAACCGCCTCGCCAAAATCCACCAATGCAAATTCTTCCCCATGATCAAGAAGATAACCAACCTATGCAATTATGACAGTGATGGTAACTGCTTTCTTAACAGCAACCAGACCAACAACTTTAGCAATGGTTTGGAAACCAACCCCTCCTTTCTCTTTTAACTCACAGTCTCTTACATAAGCAAGCATTAGAGACTCAAATTGAACTTGAAGTTCTGTCATGGCTTCACTAGCTTGATCGAATGGAAATGACAGGATCTTTCGGAATCCTTGCTCTTTTTTCTTGGCCAACTTTGTTGTTCCATGGCTCTTAGCAGACAAATTACCATTTCCTGAAACTTGGACGCCATTGCGCTCCAGAATAAAGGTCTTATTAGCTGACTCATGAGTCCTATTGGCCATGTAAACCCACCTTATTTCTGCTTTAGCATGAAACTTTATAACTCAAGTTTCTTTGTCAGTACATCCTGTTTCTAGTTTCTCCATGAGCTCTAAGTATCTTCTCTGATTCTTGTTGGATTCTTGGCTAGTGGAGGGAATTAGATAGGGATTTGCTACAACCCGAACTTTTGGATGCAATCTGAAATTTTGATTGGTCAATGGACAAAACTCTTCCTCAACAAAGCATCGACGACAGCAACATGCCCAACTAAACCGATGGTTGTTGGCCCCTTCCCCTCAGTTGCCTCTTGTTCCTTCCACTAATAGGCTTTTTATGGTGCTTGTCCCTGAAACATTGTGGTTGGAAATAGTGGAGGGTGTCATTGCACCATCCCGCTCAATCTCAACCATGCTGCTAGGTCGTAGCCCAAGGTCTAATCCAGTGTCTCCTATGGGTTGGGTCATCATGTCTCATTTCCAAATGACTCAGTCTCTCTCTTCAATAAGTTGGGTCAGGCCCATTAAGTCAAAAAACGAACTCAACCTTTGCAATTTCCCCTCTGTCTTCATCTCTTCACACAGGTTACGCATGGTTGCTCCCTCTAGACATAGCCCTGGATGCAGTTGTCTTCGTCTCGAAACCATGTGACTCAGTGGGTGGTCTCCCTCCACAGTAACAATCTCCCTTTGGGATTCCTCTACATTATCAGTGGGTGCGCCAGATTTGCCTTCTCCAAATCTCACGATCTTATCTTCTAATAGTCTCTCCTCTCTCTCTCGATTCCTCTTTGTTCTCAAGCGCGAGTTGAATCCCTTGGGTTGGGACCATGGATTCTTTAGAAACCTCCAATTTCTAATATTTTCTTCCTGAATGGAGGAGGATTGAGTTGCCAGAAGATTTTTATCACTCTTTGTTTCTCACATCACATCTCTTTTCTCCTTCCTCAGTTGGAAATGTTGCAGAATCAAGTGCCCTGCTGTCAAAGCCTAAGGCGTCCCATGAGATCTTCGTGGTTCTGGATCCCCACCCATAAAGCCAATCGAGTGCCCTTCCGTCCAAGCTTAAAATCCAACCTTGGAATTTAGTTGATGAGACAGTATCTCTCAACCTTGTAAATCCAACCATATGTATACTCTCCAGTGAAGGAAGGAATCTTCATCTTATCCATTTTTAGTTTGTAACACAACTCCTAAGATCGGGAGCTCTAATGCCAGTTAATAGAACTGAATCAAGAATTACAAGAAAATATACAAAAACAGTGATCTTTATTCCTCCTTTCTGTATTTGATATCAATATGATAATCAGAACAGATGAGTATTAGCATACAAGAATTCACTTAGGACATTCGAGAGGTCCCATATCTCTCTTTTCTCACTTCCCAAACTAACACAATGCCCATTCAGTTGGTTCAACCAACTATTTATAATGTTCTACTCTAGTCTGACTAAGTCAAACCTTAATGGGTTTATTCCCCCTAACATACACCTTGTTTATTAAAGGGTACCTAACAAAATAGAACCATGTAGATATTCATTTTACCAATGAACTAAGAACATAACTTGTAGATATTATTATATAAGTTAAAAGATAAGATACTTGCAAATCATCATGTTCTGGTTTTGTTGTATGAAGATGCTTGTCTCTATCAGTATTATATGAACTGCATTGCAAGGGTGCTAAGTAGCGTAAAGTCAAACAGTTAATCCCATCATTTTTCACAATATTAACTCGGTCACTAGAAGATCAACATTAATGACAAAACAAGTTTAAGATTTATTTTTTGACACTACAAACCATGATAAACATTTTTTTTAGATGCTCTTGAAACTTCTAAACATAGATAATATCCAAAAGATAGTGGTGGAAAAAATTAACAAATAATAGAGAAGAAGGTAAAGTTAAGCATCCCATGACAATGATTTTAACAATCGAAGAAGAAAGACAGTTTTTAAGATAGTCATTAAATAATAATAGGTAAACTAATAGAAACGGTTTATACCTGCAGTATATGACTTGAAACACAAAAGAGTGAAAAAAAATCATAAGAGCACATACCCAATATAATGTCACCACAAAATAACTTGAATTTTTAAAGTTCTAATGTCCAATTTATGTTTGTCACGAATATAATGTCAGTAGAGAGCATACCCATTCAATTTGAAGTTTTATAAGAGGGAATGAAAATAATCTGTTCTGGCAGTTTAAGCGTTACAAAGGTTATGTCCTTAGCTTTGGGTACCAAGATAATTTAAAACAACTCAATACAAGGTATATAACATGACATACTTACACTTCAAAACAACTAATATTAGACCAATCAATGGTGACTCAAAACTTCGAAGGTGTACAACTTGTGATTAGGAAATTGAACTCGTGGACTTAAATTATTATTTTTTCAGCAAATAATTTTTGTAAATTTTTTTGCTTTCTAGTCATGGAAAAATAATAATTTTTTTTTATTTTTCACTGTGAATCAATGGGAGGGCTAAAGGAATGAAAAGAATAGCTTTATGGTCAGATGTGGACTCCAAATTTCTATCATTAGAATTCATAACTTTGTACTTTTTTTTTCATAGACTATCCCCAACATCAACTTCCTATTTGCACAACTTTCATAATTTTAATTTATCGATTTGATCTCCAAAAATATTTTTCAACAAATGCATAAGGCAATTTGACTTATACCAGAATGCACACATATCAACATAAAAATAATGAGGTAAATCCAAAATTGTTGACAAGCATACCTTCTAAAGTATAAATTTTGAACACTTGAAGCAATAAGAAATGTGATCAAAAAAAAAATTTAAGCAACTGCAATTGGAAAATTATATTTGAGGATCCTTTTGAAAATGCTTCTTTTCTACTTTAGGCATCATATGCTCTATATAATTGCCATCATATATATGGATTCACAAAGTTTTTCTTTTACTTGAGAGGAGGGGAAAACAGAGACATTGATCAATTTTCAATCTAACAAATCTACAACAAAGAAACTTGAATAAATGGAAAAGTTAGGGAGTTTTACGACTAAAAAATGCCCATCAAATGCAGTTAAGTCTTGTGATTCTGCTTCTATAAATTCTGGGTACTCTCTCTTTCATACTCATGCTTGGAATGCATCAGAGGGTATTGTGACTCAAGCATTATAAATGGCGTTGTCAAAGGTTAGTGTAAAATGCAAAAGCAGTACTTCAAAGAAATAAATTTCGAATTGTTAAAGGTTGCTTTGAATGGCTGGATTTAATGCCTTAGATTTAAATTTGGAGAATTAATTTGGAATATTTTTTTAATATGTTTGTGGAGCACGGGTTGTTTAAATAAATGAGTTATAGTCAATTTGATATTTGTAAATGACCTTATAATAATTTTAATAAACCATTGTAAGTTTACTAATGTTTATAGACAATTAATTTAAAATTATGAATATTAAAGCTTATATTAATTTATTGAATGAGAATGAAATTAGAACTAAAAAGAATTTTTTGCAAAGTTTAATACAATAACTGAAATTGAATATACATACATACTTTCTATATACTTTGCATAAACAATGCAAGTATATAACAGGCATAAAACAAACGAGTATAATCCACCAGAAGAGGTTCAAAAGATAAGTGAAATCAATCTTAAGTGCATAAGCATTGAAAATTAAAAAAAAAAACTTTTTGAAAATAAACAAACCTACCCACAAACAATGGACAATATAGTAATAAGAACCAAGATAAAGTTGAAGATCAAACAATTCTAAATTCCTCAGTATAATATACCTTATAATCAACAAAAATTACAACAACATAACAATCCAAACTTCTACTAACAAATACCTTGCAATGTGCATTTCTCATTTCTCCAGTAGAAGAACACAGAAAAATCAGAACTGTTTTGAGATAGATTGACTCTAAAGTTCAGACAAAAAAATTAGTAGATAAAACTTAAGAAGCCACCCAAGAACCACACCAAATGGGTTTTCATCTGCATCTAATCCAAAGGTAGCTAGCCGAAATAAAACAAAGTCAACTTAACCAATCATGGAGAGACGAAACAATCTCCAATCATGGAACTTATTTAAGAAAAATTGAAGCAATATGAAGACAATTATGGTCAACTTGACCAATAACACACAAATATTATACACAATTCGTTATCTATCAATATAATGTGTGTACCCCAATAATATGAAAGAAATAGAGATACTCCTTCAATATTCTATAACCGTGTCATGTACAAAAGTGCCACAATCAATAAATGCTTTAAATCAGTTGCTTGAGACAAAAGCTCCCAATGCAAAAGCTCTCCACTCCAACAATATAGGCAACATTGCAGAAACTAAAACAATCAACATGCAACGTAGACCAAAAAGGCTAGGAATATGTGCAGAAGCATAGTAAGTCTACATCAAAAAATGAAAAAACACAAGCGAACATTGCTTCCTCATTCCTAATACCTTTGAATGGATATCTTATCCAATGTTTCATTTTTTTTCTCCCTAGTCACCTCTAATATAATTTTCATTGAATGGAGTTAGAGTAAGTAACCTACTGAAAATTTTGAAAATATTAAAATACTGGAAACAAATTTTAATATTAAGAAGAAATAAGGAATATAAAGCTAAAGAGGATAAAACTTCCTGCTTAGACAAAGCACCAAACAAAGGAAAAATAAAATAAATTCTGTAATACAAAATAGCTCTAGAATACTAATAATATCTATAAAAAGAACTTGCTGGAAGAATGTGTTGAACACCATCATTAAAAAAATCTCATCCCATAGCAAATCTAAGGAGAGAGATTTCCCCTTAAATCTCTAATTATTTGGGAGCAGGGAATCAAAATGCGGACCACATCAGGAGATGTGGCCGCAAAATTGCTGTTGCGAAATGCACCGCATCCACATCACCAAGCAATTGTGGGGTGAATTCAAATCATAGAAAAATATCGCATCGCAACGCATTGCGACCGCAACGGAATGAGCTTTTTCTTCCTTTTCTTCCTCTTCAATCTTCACCTTTGTCGTCATATCCACATCCTCCCTTCCGTTGAGCCACCATTGTCGCCGTCTTTTCTGGATGAACAGCTAGATCTACTCATGGAAGGAAACCGACACAGCACTACAAGCGACAGCTTCCAGTCATCAGCTGCTTTTTCGGTAAGCTTCAAGCCTGATCCCTGCCATCTGTGTCTGACTTGCTGATTTGGGGTTGTGGTGGCGTTTGGGTATGGTTGTTTGGCCGAATCTTGCTTCTTGGTTGAATGCGGTTGCCTCCCTCAAAATATCCTCTTTGTTACCATTAGGTGGTTTAAGGGAAGAAGAAAGTAGAAAGCAAGTGGGTTTTCGTTTTTGTTTTGTTTATAAATTAATTGAGAAATTTGCTAATTAAGTGTGCCAAATAATCTCTAACCAAGTGGTATCTTTTTATAAATTAATTAAATAATTTAAACTTGCCTAAATTTTTAATTATCAAATGAGCCTTATACACAATCACATACCCTTAAAAAATATATATATCATATCACCATATAATTATTTTTATAAATACATTTATTTAAAAAAATTCTAATTATTATCAATTGCTAAAACAATCAAGGTCAAAAATTATCTTATAGATGGTACAAAGTCTTATTGAATGAATAAAAAGTTATTAAAGATTATAAATAAAGATGAAGGGAGAGTTATAATAATTATATAATTTTTTAAAAATTGTGTAAACTTAAAAAAATTTCATACTGCGATATGACTATCCGCATTGCGATGAGTCGCAATGCCATAATCGCAATAAATGCAACGTAACCGCAACCTCAATTTAAAACACAGTTTGGGAGTAACACATTTTCTAGCTTCAAAGGAACAATGTTCACATTGATAAGAAAGAAAAAAAATTACAGTTATTAGGAACTCTGTCTACTAAATTCATTTATGGTTCCCTGGAAAGTCACTCAAGGTTAAGAATATAGTGTTAGAATATGTTAGGTGACAGAACATGCACAAAATCATTATCAACCCAACTGCAGTTAAAAGAGAAAAATTAATTAACTTAAATTCAATGCCTGTTACCATTACCATTGTCCTCTGCTCACAGCGATGCTCCAATGATTCTCAATTTGGGAACAACATCAAGGAATCAAGGCATTGGAATTGCAATCCAGAATTTTATTACAAAATAAAATGGCATGCTATGGATTCTGCATCATATACAGACAATGAAAGTGAACATAATAAGTGCTAAATTAAATTGAATTAGTACTTCAATGAAAACCTTACCTGTAGAGAAAGACCTACGTCCACAATTTGAGCACCACATCTAACCATGTAGACAATTGAACAAAACCTCAGACGACGAAGATAGCTTGGCTACCCATGCTCCACAGTTCATCAAATGCCAAATAAGATCACTTCTCATCTACTAACCAATCACAATGTTTTATAATATTACAAAGCAAAACCCTTTAAGAATTGAAAACGCCTTCAAATGTAACACCATTATTAGACTTGTAACACCACTTTTACACAACTCTTCCCAAAAAAAAAAACATAAAACATGTATATTCATAAGATTTCTACAAAAATTAAAGCAAAATGGAATAGAAAAGAATAAAATTAGTAACAAAAAGGGTTGGGGACAAAACTGAACCACTCACTTATCAGAAACATTACAATATATGTCGGTGAGAAACCCAAAGGGCTAGGTCATTTTGTTCTCCTCTGTTTTAGCTTCAAGCAAGCTTGAAATGGAGAGGCAGAAGAACAGACCATAGCAAGGCAACCTAGAGAAGCAAAAGAATCATCGACTTAACAAAAAGAAAGCTGTAATTTATTCACAATTTATATATATTATCTTTGAGAGATATGAAGTTGACATAAACGTAACATAGTGACCTCCTCACGGAGGCAAGGTAATGCAACAACAAAAGCAATTAATCCAATCATATGGCTATATAAATAATAAATATCATTGCTAACAATTCTCAACTTCAAGAGCAATCCTATGATGCAAATAAAAAATTTGGTAAGTATTGCAAACACACTAATGAGATGAGTGAAGAAGCAAAGGTCATGTTCATGGATAAGAAAGAAGCTACTACAGTCCAACAAAGGATGTTGATCCAAAAGTTATCTTTTCTGTTTCTTTACGTCAAAGGATGTAGGCATATAACTAAGCTTTTGGTTTCACAAAATGCATAAATCAAGAGTATAACTATGGATGACTTTCATATAACTTTTGTCCAGAGTTCTGAAAAATTATTAGCTAATTTTGTGAGAAGATGTACTACACTAACAGGGCTCTTGAAGAAGGAATAAAATGAATGCATTAAAGCTCAATGAAGCTCAAACCTGTACATGTAAAGCTAAAACAGAAACTATTAAACTTGCACATGTAAAGCTAAAACAGAAACATCATTTTTGTTGTTCATTAGTAAGTTATAAAGTTTCACTTGACCTGTTAAAAAAATAGGAATGGAGAAGAAAAAGGGTCACTTTTGTTGAAAATTGGAACAGATACATGACCAACATTAGTCAGATTAGAGGGTGAATTGAAGTTGGGGTTATGACAACAAATTGTTATAGAATCAACTTGTGCAAGACAATAGAAAAAAAAATGTAATGCATAGCCTACTTGCTGCTTTAACTGAAATGTAATAGCCTGTTGTAATCCTCCATATGGATCGAATCTGTTATCAATCATAAAAAAATTAACCTATTAAAATTTAACAGACTGGTTGAAAATCTATCATTAGTCATAGAACTTGGTTCTTTAGCTAAATTCTTCAATATTATGCAGATGGGATGTTTTCATATATGGTCCCTATGTAGGTCCTCAAAACCTGTTATATAGAATGATTATTAAATACTTTCTGACATGGTTAAAGTTTGAGAAGTTTACATTGTCTTAAAATTCCTTAAGGTTTCTAAGGAATTAAGTTGTATTTCATTTAAGGATTCTTGATTAAAAAAAAACATATGTCACATTTCTTTAAGGTTTCCAAGAGCATAAAGTTATATTTCAGATCATTATAGCAATCTGGACATAGTTTCAAATGATAATTATAGCAATGGAACATATAATCAGGCTTGCAAAATGCCAAGTCTCAGGGAAAGAAAAAACCATATCTCAAACACCTTAACTTGTATATTGACAATCTCAAATAACAAGTACAACTTTAACTGAGCCAAGATACCAAATAAAAAATTAACTTAAAAATTTTATAAAAAAAATAGCAAAATAGAGATGGATTGAACAGAACCAAATTGCCAGGATGAACGAAAATAAAGTCTAGAGAACAGGTAGCTTTAGTTATTCTGGTCTAACTTAGATATTGAACTACATAGTATCTCCGAAAGAGTTGCAACACTTATGGAGATTTGAAATTGGTGATCAATCAACTCCTTGGTAATTATTCAGTTAAAAAGCCTGACCTGAATGGATTCCATACTATAATTACACAAACAAAAAGGCTTGTTGGGTGGCTTGCTGATGTGACCATAGAGCATGTCCCAAGAAAAAAAAAATAGACAAGCAGATGCCCTTGCAAGACGCTCAAGATCTATAGCTGCTTGGCTTGGTTGGAATGCTTGCCTTGGGGCAGAAAGGCCAGCATAACACTTATACCTATACTATAAAAAATACTACTATACCACAATTATATACATTATGGGGATTGGAGAATGGGGAAACATAGTAGAAACAAAACATATTTAACACATTTTACTTATCAAAATACCCACACACAGAGCTAAAAGTAATCTTCAAATATCTAAAAGGCGGAGGTTACCTCCTCTTTTCCACTATTTTCTCAGCACCCAAACAGGATATGACTCTTTAAAAAGAGAAACAAACATCCCATTCACTGCCCAAGACCAAGAAACCTATCAAGATTGTCTTACCAACCAAATATCAAAACCACTCATACTCCAAATGAAGGTCAAATCCTTCCTAATAATGTCCGAATTGTGTCCATCAACATGCCCCATCTGCACATTAAGTTCATTGCAATGCATAGTTTTAACAAAAAAAAAATAAATATTTTACAGTAGAATTTTTTCTCATCCAATCTTAATCTAACCCATTGGAAGAGAAACTGAAATTCTAATAGAAAATATCAACAAAAGAAATGGGAAAAAAGAAGAAGCATCAAAAGAATTCAAATAGAAGCTAACTGCACATATGCAAGTTGGCATGCTGTGAATGGTAAATGCCATCACAAATTAAGCATTTGTCAAGACTCATGTGATTTAAAACAACTATGGCCTTATGTTACAGTGTTATGGTGATATTGTAATCTTAAAATCCACTAACAATTTCTTAAAAATTTGAGAGAATTTTCCAATAAATGATTTTTCTTTCATCATGAGTGGAAAAATGACTTTTCAAAAATCTTGAAATAAGCACTTGTTAAAATTTTCTCAGACTCACTTAATTATCTGCTACAACAATATGGTCCCCAAAACTGATCTACTACCACATTCTCTCACAACACATATCATGTTATTTTTCATCTTTGTCTTTTTTAACTAGTGTATTATACCCATGCAACACACGGGTTAATATATCCAATTTGAAAATAATTTGTATGATATAATTTTATATAAGAAAAAGAATGACAAAACATATAAGAAAACAAATTAAATGTAGAAATCAATAATTATATATATAATTTATACAATTATGAAGAATAAACCAACAAATATTTTTTTGTACAAAACATTAATTTGCAAGTGGAGGAGGAATGATATTAGATATCATCATATCAAATACAGCATGGCACCGCTTCAAACATTCAATTAAAAGAATTTCCAACAAAAAATGAGAAAAAGATAAATAATATCAAGAGTTATAACAGAAGTGATATAAGCTTGACTTTTGTATTATCTAAGTTTCGTAATATTAATATTTGAACTTCTTGTAAATCTATAGAGTAAAATAAATTCAAGTAGTTTGCACAGCATGATGTTGCAGGCAAATATATATTTAACTCATATGAACATAATATTATAAAAGATAATAAGCATGAAACAAATAGGAATATAAATAGGTGGTAGTTCGAAAAATATACCATGTTTTAACAGCTATGCACAAAAAAGATAGCAAGTTTTCTTTCACAATCTACACATTTTCATTTTCTCACTAATCTCGTTCTACACATTTTTATGTTCTCACTAATCTCACCAAGAAAGTGTTTCATATAGCCTGTATAGAAAATTTGCTTTGTTAATTGGATAGTATATTGCATTTTGGCACCCTTCTAGTGATAAAAGTTGAATCTGTTGATGCGTATGCAAAGCTAATAGTAAGTATGTGATATCAAAATGCAAAATTTGTCAAGAACCAAATCAAAGGACAAAATTACTCAGACTACCATTTTATCGCAGATATGTCCACGTCACCATTAGCTAAAAGCTTTCCAATCTTTGCCAACACAATACTTGCCAACCATTTTATTAGTACAAAATTGTACCAACTTCTGGCGTAGGAAAAGAAATAATTTGTTAGGGACTTCCAGCATCTTGCCTAGAAACATGAATCACAACAATGTAATGAAGAAAAGATTGGAAAGGATAAAGGTGTCATATTTTCTCTAGGCCCCATTAGCTACCCATCAGAAAAAGTAAGCCACTTATTAGAAATCCTTCAAATCCCAAGTACCTTACATAAATTTTTATTACGAAGAAGAAAAGGATGATGGGAATTCTAGAGTCAGGCACGTATGAGACAGCAAGCAGAAGCTTTAAATAATATCCCATTAAACAGGAAATAAAGGTCAGGTCTACAAAAAGGAAAATAAGATTAAAACATTGTTTTGCAAGTAAAAGTACTTCTATCCTCCAATAATGTGATAATCTCATTTTTAAATATCTATTATTTTAAATGTGTATTTCAATTTTGCCTCAATAGGACATCAGGTTACTAACTTAGGTATAATATATAATAAATTGCTTCATAAAATTAAGTATTACATACATGTGACATATTCATTTAATTATACATTAGCTGTTGCCTATGCTTTTAAAATTATTAAAGTTGGGGGATAGTCTCCAGTTGCTCCAGGAGGTTGTAGAATATCAATACCAAGTGATAATCAAAGCCTGCAATAAATCTTGATTCACAGAGAACAACAAAGTATTTTGCCACCTTGACACCATCTCTTAAAACAACCTGAAAGAATAGTAACTACATGTTCATGACAACACTTCAATAGATTTACAACAGAAACTTCAATAGTAACATTGAAAAGAATTTGAAGACAACAATTGTCGTCAAGGAATGTGATTTTAATTAACTTTCTAAATAAAACTTAAATTACAGATCAAATAAAAGGAAAAAAGGTTCAGTACAAAAATGCAACTAACTTTATCCATGCAATTTCCTATACAACAACAACAAAAGCCTTTTCCCACTAGGTGGGGTCGGCTACATGGATCAAACGACGCCATTGTGCTCTGTCATAAACCATACTTTCAGATAAACCATTGATTTCAAGATCTTTTTTAATGATATCTTTTAGTGTTGTCAGTGGTCTACCTCTACCTCTCTTTAAGGGACTATCCTCCAACTTATCAATTCTTCTCACCGGAGCTTCTATTGGTCTTCTCCTCACATGACCAAACCATCTTAGGCGAGACTCTGTTATCTTTTCGTCAATGGGTGCTACTCCAACTTTCTTTCAAATGCACTCATTCCTAATTCTATCTTTTCTTGTATGTCCACTCATCCAGCGCAACATTCTCATCTCTACAACCCTTAACTTATGCTCATGTTAACATTTTACCGTCCAACATTCGGTACCATAAAGCATTGCCGGTCTTATAGCTGTTTTATAAAATTTTCCCTTTAGCTTGAGAGGTATCTTGCGGTCACAAATAACACCTGATGCATTTCTCCATTTTGTCCACCCAGCTTGAATCCTATGAGTTACATCTCCTGTAATCTCTCCGTCATTTTGTATAATTGATCCAAGATACTTAAACCGTTCAACTTGTGGAATAATATGGTCACTAATTTTCACTTCCAAGTCAGAGCTAGATCGCCTTTTGTTAAACTTACATTCCATATATTCTGTTTTACTCCTACTTAGTCGAAACCCATGTGATTCTAAAGCTTCTCTCCATAGCTCTATTTTATCATTTATTCCTTGTCTCGACTCTTCCACCAGGACTATGTCGTCTGCGAAAATCATGCACTGAAGCACTGGATCTTGGATGTGTCCACTAAGTACATCCAAAATCAAGGTGAAAAGATATGGACTCAAAGTTGACCCTTGGTGTAATCCTACAGTAACCGGAAAATCTTCTGTGACCCCGCCATCCATTCGCACACAAGTCGTGACCCTATCATACATATCCTTGATAGCTCGAATATAAGCAACACGAACTCCTTTCTTCTCTAGTGCTTTCCAAAGAACTTCTCTTGGCACCCTATCATAAGCCTTTTCCAGATCAATAAACACCATATGTAATCACCCATGAAATATATATCCACTTGGTTAGACCAAAAATTCACACTGTTTGTTGCTTAGAAAAATGTTAAAAGAGAAGCAATTTATATCAAATCAATTGAGGTCATAAAAAAATAAGAAAAAGAAAGTAGGTAATGGGAAGAGTAATGCCATGAACAAAAGCATTACAAAGTGTAGTGACCATATGAAGCAGAAGTTCTTCCAGAAAGAAAAAAAAACAACTAATTCGATGCACAACCAACAACCCATTAATAAAGAATAATAAAAAATATTTCAATATTCTACTTAGATAATTTTATTCTTGGCATGTGGCTCCAACAATCTAACGATAAAAAATTAATCAGAGACCAATTTTAAATAACAGAATGATAGTTGTTATTGTTGCAGACATATTTATATATTTAGCTACAACCAATAAAAGCTAATTCTAATGTCATACACTCATAGCATAACATCTGTATTTCTTGCCTTTCTTGCCTGTCAAATGTTGAAAAGAACCAAGAGCATTGTAGTTTTAAGCCACTAAGTAATACCTTGTTAATTTTTTTTATCATAAATCATAATTGAATCAATTCAATCAATCGTATAGGTACTGGAAATACAATGTCACAAAGAATGCAGCAACACTATCTAGCCTAATGGATTCATCAAGAAACAATATGAGGTTGAATCAAAATTTCAATGCTTATGCTAATAAACAAAACCAAAAAGAAAAGAAAAATGGCACACTGGTTGGGAGCCTAAACACATCAAAAGATAGAAGACATATGCAAGAAAACTAAAGCTCAACGATGGTGACAATAACATAATAACTTGTATCTCACTATGTCCATAAGTTTTGCTATATTGTCGAAGTGCCAAGACTAACCGTAAATGAAGCATGACAGCCAAGTTTCCTTTACTCATGTTGGTAGGAAGCCGTTTCTTATAAGAAATGGTTTTGTTGGTTACTGAAGAGAAAAATCAAACTCCATCTCAAATAGTTTGACATAATTGTTTTTGTGAAATATCAGCAAAGAAGATTTTCAAAAAAGCAATATAAGTAGCAAGTAAATGTTTTAATCAGTTCTCAAGCTCATGCACTGGAGAAGACATACCTGTTGAAATAAAAAAATAAAGACAGGCCTCCTATATTAAGCTTGCATATGTATAAATTTTTGTGCTTCTCTATATGACAATTAGAGTGACAACAATGAAATTGATCAAGCTAGAAATGTGTACAGGTTGTGTTTAATCATGCACAATTGTCACATTCTTAAGAAGTACTCTACAGCAACAACAAAGCCTTATCACATTAGGTGGGGTCACTTACATGGATAAAACGACAAAATTGGACTGTATCAAAAAAGATGCAGGAGAACAAAGGACAAAAACAATGCTCTTCAATATTAAAAAAAAAATGTAGTCAGTCCATGATAGAATACAATTAGAACATTCATGATCCTCATTTTAATAGCTTCCTTGAAAATCATGTCTCCAAAATGAAATCATTATGGAAAGTTAAAAAACCAAGCTAACAATATATGTCCCTTCCAAACACCATCACAGCATAATTCAAAGCACTTCCAGCTACTGATCCTCCATACTAATAGAATTATTAAGGAAAGAAATTGGCTTCAAAACTGTGATATTTGAGTCTAGATAGATCCCACAATATATGATAAAACAAAAGAAAATGTGCTTGCTATAATTTATCATTATACTTTGCCCAAGAAATAAAGATCAGAAATACTCAGTTTGCAGCTTACTCCAATTAATACACACCAAAGCTGAAGTAAATAGCATCAGCATGTTGAATACATCACAAAATTACTTTACAACTAAGCATTGGCTACCAACTTTTAGTACAAAGACTCATGGCAGCAAACCGAAAACATAATAGTAAATGGTATCTTTATCACTGATGAGAGTTTATAGGTAGCAAGAGGATCTGATGCAGAATGGGTAGGGAGAAATGGAATAATGGAAGAAATTCAGGCACAAAAGTTTGCTAATATGCCTGAGAAAACCCCATCCGTTTTAAGAGACTACCAAAATCTGGAAAAATGCTATTTATAATTCATGTTCATCATGACATTCCTATATTTTAATTTATCAGTAAATATGATGTAATGCCAACAGAATTATCAATAGACAGCATTAGATCTCTACCTGGTGTTTGCAGTGTTTTATCCTTCAAAATTGCAGCTTGCATCAAATAATTGGTCACATGAATTCACAGCATATCTCAATAAGCCAAAGATTTCCACACCAAATCTCCATAATAAATCGTCTATTCTGTACCATTTAAATTCAGGATACGTAACAATGTTAGACATCTAAATACCCTAAATAAGAAGATTATAATTAAATTATCTAGATTATTGTTTGCTAGCACACACAGGTTACCCCAAATACTAATTCATCTGCAGTATTCATCATCATCCTCTGCAAATACACTTTTTTAAATGATTAGTTGACACAGCACAAAAGATTGAGTTCATATAGAAATTTCTACATGGAAAATGGAGAAGGTTACAAAGGTATGAAGGATTTCATAACCTTATTAATAATAGTGCTTAATCAGTCACCTTCTTCCACACTTTCTTGCACATGGCCTAGGAGCGAATCTCATGGAACTATAAAATGCCAACCCCTGTAGTATAATCAGAATGTGAAATCCCTTGATCAACAATTGCACGTAAAAAAATAACAACTTTAATGCTCAGATTACTCTAGATCTCAAAGCAATAACAGAAAAATTAGTTTTCTGAGCAGGTGATGGCATAAACCGTAGCTACCTAGAATAATTAGTTTTTGTCTCGAAGAAATAACAGAAAAAGACAACTGAAGTTGTTATAGATGCAACTTATTACCTTCTTCCAAGTTTTATGGGCAGGTCATGGCATAGATTTTGGCGATCCATAATTTTTTTAAGATAGCGCAACATAGATATTTTTGCCTACAAAGTAGTAAATTAACCACGTTAAAATTTCAATTAAAACAGTAATGAGAATTTACACAGAGATCTAGAGAACCAAAAAAGTCCCTTAGCCTAACCCAAAGTGTCAAATTAAGAAATCCCTTCATGTAACCATTAGCAAGTATCAGATATCCCATAGAGGCTTCTTAGATCTTGGTATGAGTTGGGTATGGGAGAAAGAGTTTTCAGAGGAGAATCTTCACACAAACAACCTTCAAAGATCATCTCCCATCTCACAATAAACTAAGGGTGAACTTTCCACTGAATGCCTCAAGAAAATATACTAAAAATTCAAACTTTAAACTTTTTTACCATCCAGCTCATTATATCATTCCCCTAGTTTGCACCATACCATACACTCTTCATTCAACTTTCACACCTTGAGAATACCATAATAATTTTCCCCACCTTCAGAATACCATAATAATTTTCCCCACAAATAGATAGTTTTTAAACCACATAGTATCACCAAAAGAAATAGAATAACTCTACGTAGCATTTGTACCTGTATTTATTAGAAACCATGAATTTCATCGGTGGTTAAAACTAATTCTAAATTAATATCCTCAATAATATTAGATTGAATAACCAACACTTCCCTATTATAAAAAAAACAACACAAAACAAAACAAAACAAAAAATGAGAACCAAATGCTTACTTTAAGAACTATGATGTGATGGTTAAAACTAATATCCCCAATAATTTCAGTGCGAATAACCAACTCTTCTCTGTTACGAAAGCACCATGCCAAAGTTAAATGGTCTTAGATGCAATTATTTGGCTTTGTTCTCAACGACATCTTCCAACCATTGTGAAACATTTCCAAGCATTTTATGACAGAATGCCAGAAGATGATTTATTAGCATATTATTTATAAAACTAAGCAATTAAATAAAGAATAACTCAACCCTCTAAGTAGCCATACAACACTTGCAGGCACCTTAGCATGCTCACGCTTAACCAACAAAAGAAGAACGCCACCTTAATCACATGGACACTCTCTTGAAGGCATTTCTTAATTCTCAAGCTATAATATTCTGTATTTAGGATTTAGTTAAATATGCTAAGCCAACTGCATTGAGACCTCCTACTCCAACTACACCTCCTCCACATCCCTAAATCCCCAGACCCAGTAACAAAACAAAAACAAAGCACACTTGGTAAATAATTAAGGGAAAAGAGAATAGAATAAAATCAATAAAACATTGTAAGGAAATTAAAAATCAACACAAATTACAAAACAATAAATATTCATGCTTCTTTCTCCTTTCAGTTCCTCACTTCTTCCTGCAAGGAATGGAATTGAAAAAAATTACTCCAAGGTAGACGGACATCCCAAGTGCTCACCCCAAGAACCCCAAAAAGATAGGTACACAGGAAATGTGACCTTACGATGCTGAGAAATAAGCAGCCTACAGTTTTCTGAACTTGCATTGAACATAACACATCTTTGAAGTCCTTATAATGTCTAATTTTATCAAATGAATAACATCATTTTAAATTCGTATGACTTCCAGAGTTTCATCTCACTGCCATCATTTTCATTAAGAAATTCAATTAAAATAATTATAAAATAGATATGAATTAAAAACCATGTAATTTGTATACTAAATTTATAAAATAAAATATCCTTGACTTGAGGAACCAAAATATTAAAAGTAAATCTACACATATATAACACAACCTAGAAATAATTTAATCTAATTAAAAAAAGACTACACCTAGATCTACAAACTCAAAATCAAACAATAATTGCACAACAAAAATCCATACTCCATAAGGCTCTCTTTGCCTTACAGAGTGAGGTTAGAAATTAAATTTTATGATAGGACTAACCCTGGGGATAAATAACAGATAAACAATAATAAAGACACTTCCAAATATTTATAATTAGTGCCACGTAGATCTTTTTTAAGTTGTCCTGGAAGGGCTCATACAATTCATTACTTAATTTTTCAATAAAAGTTATTCCATCATGCACTCACGGGCTTACTTTATAGTAGCCACTTAAATGTAAGATTACAGAGTTCTAATGCAATGTTCTAATGCAGTTAGACAATTAAATGAAACTAAAGCAACAGTACCTTACTGAGCCTAAATTCAAAAACTTAAGAGCACAATTCAAACCCCAAAAACAAACATCTATCAAATGCCAGAAGCGCAAGAAGCACCTGCCTAAACAGAAGGAAATGTAGCAGAATAATATTGAATATAAATTTTTTTTAAAATGGTAAATTAAGCGAAAAAAATATCAAAAAATGGAAAAAATTGCATTAGTTAAATTCAATTATTTTGGAGAAGAGAGTATGAGCGATGTAGAATATAAAATAACTAAATTCAAACAATTTGCTTTGGTCAGAATATAATTGGCAGAAGTACGATGCTCACCTTCACAGTGCAATAGACGTATGGGCAGGTACTCCAACGCTACATTACCTCAGCCGCGTAAAATCTGAAAACAAAAGAATATTTCCCAGGAAAATAGTGAGTGTAACAGTCAAGCTAATCTTCTCATAAGCCAAACAGAATTATTCATAAAGCAAAACGCAGATAAAAAACTCTAAAATGTAGTGCCTGATCCAGTGTTGTTGATCAGAGAAACCAAGGTTGTTTATTGTTCTAATAATGAAAAATATTTCATTAATGGAAATTTGAGGCCAAGTCAGATAGAATCTGAGAAAATCTCAGCTACACAGTAATAAAAAATGGAAATAATGCAGAATTAGAACAAAAAAAATAAAAAATGGAAAAACCTTCGACTGATCGAAATCCACCCATTGGGGTTGTCCCGGCAAAGCCTTCACTTCGTCAACTTCCATCAGCCTAGATTGACACTCATAAAAAAAAAGGCAACAAATTTGTGACCTTTTTCACCCAACATTAAAACCTTGATAAAAAGAAATGGAGATTTTCAATTTCCAAACCAAAAATAAGGGAAACCTCATCGGTGCAGCGCTGGCGATGGGTGTGGAGTGCCTTTCGGCCCGATCCACTTGCGGCGCTGGATGGGGTAAGAGATAGGGTCGGTGCCATGGCTTCTGGTTGAGAAAGGAATGGCTTCAAGCAGTGCCACACTTGGTCTTGTAGTCAACCTCGTCACCTTTCTCATCGAAGAACCTTTCCCTCAGCCTTATGCCTCCTCCTTCCTCGCCCTCAATCTTCCACCTCTTTGGCCCTTCTTTTGCATAATGGAATGCAAAGCTGGAGATGGCACACAATTGAGAATGAGAGAGAAAAGGTCGGTGAGAGGAAAGCCATTCAAAATTCAAAACAATTCATTTAATGAAGAGGTCCCATTTTCAAATTCTCAAAACAGGAGCTCCTCGAGTATTGGTAGAGCAAAATGTCCATTCAACAGCAAATGACTTAAAAAGAATAAATAACAGAGGTGGAGCATGGGAGAGTGTGGGTAAAATGCTAACATGCTTTCATGAGAGAAATTACTGAAACAAACTTCATTTTGAGCGGGAAAATAGCTCGTGAGGAGCTGACACGTGGAAAGGTAGCAGGTACAATTCTTGCTTTGCATAATGTTATAGATTCTCCAGTTTTACTGGCTAGATTCTTTTCTATTTTGATTTTAAAAAAGGTTTTATTAGAAGCAAACTTCTATTAAAAGCATGACTTTCTAGGTGATACTTATTCTTTATTGCCAAGTTGCATAGAACCGCTTAATTGGCATATGTGATGTGACAAACCTTCACACATGAGATCCTAACAACATGCATTGAATATATCTTGGAATCATACATTTATAAATATAATAAAATGAAAAAAAAAAGTTAGATATAAGCACAATTAAGCATACTAATTATAGGCTCTATATTTAAGGATTAAATTGAAGAACCAGCCTTGCAAAAGAGTAAGAATGCCCAAAAGGGTCAATCAACATACAATGCTATTTTATTAATGATTAATATATTTGTGTATCAATGTGTCTGTGCTCTATAGTTCATCACTTATCTTCAGCTCAAATCTTTAATACAGCAAGTAAAACAAATTGACACAGATTTCACATTACTTGAAATGCAAGGTTTTACACAAATGGTAAGCAAAAGATGACACACACTGAAATGAAAAACCACAAATGTTTGACCACAAACATGGATCAAATGATCACACAACTTGGTAACTAAAATTGAGTATTTTTGCGCCAGGAGCAACATTGCTGACCTTGGACCGTAGGGTGCTCCTTCATTCTAGTGGCACTGCAGCACCACTAAGCGAGTACAAAACGGTCTCAGCGGTCTGAGCAGGCAGGGGCATTCATGGAATTTTGGGGAACCTTTTCTAAACCTCACTATCTTCCAAACCCAAGCTCTAGCTTTGTTCCTTATAATTTCCCTTCATTATTTTAAACTCACCAGACTCTCACTAATAGCATATAGCTATTGAATTTCAATCTTTGGCATTAAATCTAACCTGTTCTCTCATTAAACACAATAAAGCATTGGCCACTTTCATCAAATATATAGAAATGGAACAATTAACAAATTTTGCTAACAATTGTGCTAACAATTGGTCAAAATCAATGCTGAATTTAGGACTGAAACTACAATGGAATAGGCTGTGAGGTAGAATTATATATGCTAAAACAATATAAACCAGTTGTGGAGAACAGAGCTGTTGATGCTCTGTCTAGAGTGCTGGACTATCAGTCTATTTAGATCCTCATGAATTATGATCTGCAGACATGGTCCAAAGAGGTTTTGCAAGACACCCATTTGAAGAAGGTGTTCCAAGATTTAATCCAAGACCCTAGCTCTCATCTCGGCTTCACTACGGCCAAGGGATGCTTGTGGTACAAGGAGAGATTGTTGCTGCCCCACAAGTCACCTCGTATTCCCATTTTATTGGCTGAGTTTCATTCTTCTCCTTGTGGAGGACATTCAGGTGTGGATAGAACCTACAAAAGGGTGACTTTAGTTTTGTATTGGAACGGCATGAAAGGAGATATTCAGGAGTATGTGGCTGGCTGCACAGTGTGTCAGCAGAATAAATTTCAAGCTTTGAGCCCTGCTGGGTTACTACAACCCCTCCCTATTCCCTCCCAGGTTTGGGAGAATATTTCTATGGATTTCATTCAAGGGCTGCCTAGGTCGAAGGGGGCTGATACTCTCATGCTGGTCGTGGATTGCTTAACCAAATAAGCCCACTTCCTTCCCTTAATCCATCTATTTACAGCAAAACATGTGGCTGCTGTTTTTTGTCAGGGAGGTAGTTCGACTACATGGCTTTCCCATCGGGTGTTCATTAGTCAATTTTGGAAGGAGCTTTTTGGATTATCTGGGACCAAACTGAACCTTAGATTAGCATACCATCCCCAAACCGATACCGCACCATTGAAACATATATTCGCTGTTTTGTGACCACGCACCCTCAGCAGTGGACTAAGTGGATTCCTTGAGCTGAGTTTTGGTTTAATACTACCTATAATGCTTCCATTAAGATGACTCCCTTTAAGGCCCTTTATGGACGTGATTGCCCATCCATAGTGCGGTATACAAGCCATGATACCGTTATCAATGCGGTAGATCAGTTGTTGTTGACACGAGACAGCATTCTGGAGCAACTGAAGCAGAATTTACTCCGAGCTCAGCAACACATGAAGGATCGGGTTGACAAACACAGAAGGGAAATTGAATTTTTACCAGGTGAGCAGGTTTTTTTGAGGTTGCAGCCCTATCGGCTCAAATCTGTGGCTCATAAGGTGAATGAGAAGCTGAGTCCTTGGTTTTATGGGCCTTATGAAATTCTAGAGAGGGTTAGAAATGTGGCTTACAAACTGGCTTTGCCAACTTCAGCTAGGATACACCCCATCTTACATGTTTCGCAACTTAAAAAAGTTGTTTCCTCAAGTATACCGTCTCAGCAACTTCCTCTTTTTTTAACAGTGGATTTGGAACTACAAGTCCAGCCTGCAGCGGTGTCAGCCACTCGGAAATTACTGGATAGGTCACTGGAAGTCCTTATACAGTGGGCAAACCTCCCTGACTATAAGAACTCTTGGGAGTCGTTTGAGGCCATTCAACTGCAATTTCCTAATTTCCACCTTGAGGACAAGGTGGAACTCGTTGGGGGGAGTATTGTTAGACCCATATCACATGTTTATTCTAGAAGGCAGCAGCAAGGGACTTGGATGGTAGATAATGGGCCACAAGAGGAGTTACTTATGGCCCAGAGAGGGAATGGTGAGCTGAATGATGAGAATGCTGAGTTGGAAGAAAGAGAATGTGGGGATCCTAACAGAATGGAGGAGGAGTGATAAGAAAGGAACGAGGAAATGAAGGGGGGAAGAAAAAAGAAAAGTATGAACAGGTGGTCCTCAGTGGGTAGGCCTCTCCTAAGGCTGGGGATTCAATCTCTGGATTGGGTCATTTATCATTTCTGTTATTTCTATCATTGTGTCTTTTGTATTCCAAGAAATTCCCAGAATCTGTTCTGGAGATAGTAATACAGCATATACATACCAAATTCTCTGGTTTTTCAGTCTATTTCTACCATTTCCTATCAGTCTATTTTCTAGTTCCTAACAGGAACACTTTATAAGCCCATGTAAACTTTGACATGATTTCAAGCATGCATCATGTTAGGCCCAAGGAAAATATGAGCTATGGGCTGAAGAGGAATTTGGGCTGTAACAACCTTACCTTCGTGGCAAGGAGTGTGGGAAGCAAGGGGGAGTGGTGAGGAGCTAGGATAAAAGGGGAGGGAGGAATCTGGGAGGGGGCATAAAGAAATTTAGTAAAGTTTTGGGGCCATTTGGCAGGGTGGGGCCATTTGGCAGGGAGGAGCAGACCCTCAAAGTTCTGCAGGAGTGTTCTTTTGGTTCCGTTTGGTAATTACAGAGGTTTTCCTCCGTTTGTAAGGACCTAGCCTCCATATTTTCCTTATCAATAAACTAGGTTCCTAACAATTGGTATCAGAGCTCCGATCTTGGAGCTGTGGTACGTCAACAGAATGGAGATTCCAATATTTGATGGGAGTGATGATGCTTATTGGTGGGTGCTCAACATCCAACGATACTTCAATGCAAGGAAGACACCTGAGGAGAAACGACTAGCAGAGGCAGTAAAGGCGGTGACGGGAAGAGCTCTTATCTGGTGTCAATGGTGGACTTTGCGGAATAGAGGTGTGTCTTGGTTGAAATTCCACATTGCACTATTATGGCGTTTTAAACCACAGTACCAAGATGTTCTGCCGCCAACCAAAGAATATGAAGAACCAAGAACAGAAACAGTGGAGCCAAGAATTGAAAATAGAGCTGAAAGTTTGGGGGAAGGTGATGGCGAAGGTGGTGGTGGTAGAGGTCTGTTTGGTACAGATCGCACCACCCAAAAGACGAATCGTTGGCTGCAATTGAAGATTCCATCCTTCTCAAGCGAGGACACATGTCGGTGGCTGGACAAGGTGGAGGAGTATTTCCACGAGAAGGCCATATAGGATGATGAAAAGCTTCGAGCAGTTCTGGTGGCTTTGAACGGACATGCACTGAACTGGCACTACTAGTGGGAGGCTCGAACACTTTGTGCGACATGGGCAGACTTCAGAACCGCAGTGGCCCGACGGTTTCCACTAGCGAGCCCCCCGAAACCCCATGAGATGCGATTGTGGAAGGTCTCTGAACCCATCGTTCACACCGACGAAGAAGCCGTCTTCAATGGCAGCTTGCGTGAAGAGGTGAGAGGGAAGGGAAGGAAAATGCCCAATCTGGACCCTCAGTCTGATTTAGTGGACCGAGCCCAATTCACTGAAGAAGGAGAGGAGATCTTGATAAAAGGAGGAGAAAGAGTGTTTTCTGGACCCCATTCAGGGATGACCCAAAATGATGAGAAACACACAATATAACTTGGGCCACGGCCCAATCAAATTTCTGAAATAGGGAGAATGGGTTCAATGGTACCCAAGACCACATCCAAACATGATTTCAATGGCAAAAGCACCATGGTCGAACAACAAGCAACAGTCATGCTCTGTTTTCTGGTCAAAAATGCCACCAAAAACAAAGCATTCGACCCAAGAGGAAGCTCATCTGTTTCAGGCATGGCTTAGCCCTTATGTTTCAAGCAATGGGACCCTGGACGGCAATCTTCAGATTATGCTTATGCAAAGTGCAAACCTTCACCTTGAGGACAAGGTGAATCTTTTGGGAGGGAGTACTGTTAGGCCTGAGGAAAATATGAGTAACGGGCTAAAGAGGAATTTGGGCTGTAACAACCTTACCTACGTGGCAAGGAGTGTGGGAAGCAAAGGGGAGTGGTGAGGAGCTAGGATAACAGGGAAGGGAGGAATCCGGGAGGGGGCATCGAGAAATTTAGTAAGGTTTGGGGGCCATTTGGCAGGGAGGAGCAGACCCTCAAAGTTCTGCAGGAGTGTTTTTTTGCTTCCGTTTGGTAATTACAGAGGTTTTCCTCCGTTTGTAAGGAGCTAGCCTCCATATTTTCCTTATCAATAAACTAGGTTCCTAACACATCAGTTTATGGATTACCAAAAGCATATATTTAGAAACTCAGGCATAATTCCTTTTATCCAAATGGCAGTGATTTCAAACATGCAGGTTCACAAAAATGACAACAGATAAGTATTATGATAATAAACACTCATCAAGAAGTGATTAATTTTGAAAATCTTACACTATTAAATTAAAGTGGTTTTAATTATCACGTTAGGAAAGAAAAATAAACAACACAATGGCCCATCCATCCAGCGTTCCAGATCCCTATATATATAAAGCAAAACTTTTATTGTCTCAATTTGATTTCAAGATTTTTATTTTCTTTAAGAATTCATGAAGAGACTCAAATTCATTTCACATTCTCTCTCAGACTCTGAAAAGGGTCACTTCTGAATTAACTAGTTGGTTACTAATTCCCAAATTGTAAAATGCCAGTGTTAATAACAACTCAACTATATCCGACAATGCATCATATGCCAGGATAAAAAAGACGAGTATTAAGCAAGGAGAATAAGACGTGCTCCGCATAACCATGATCATCCCAAGGAATACATGCTTTGTGGTTAAAAAAGAGAGAAGAAAACACTATATACAAACAAGAAATAAAGACACATTGAATTTTCTCAAGCTGCCAAATCACTTTAGAAAATCCCACTACATAAATCACACATGTGAAAGGCAACTACAATTTGACCTCAAACTAAATGAACAATTATAGATTTTAAAGTGTAAAGCCCAAATTGTAGTAATATGTTTTCTGATATACTAGAAAAGACAAACTAATTGCTTTGAGAAACCAAATAGAAAAACCTTGTGCTAAAACAAACCTAGATGAAATTCTGCCATTCTTTCACTTGACTGGCTAGAGTTTTTCGTTCTTTCTTAGTTGAGACATTTCTAGCTTGATATCATGTCGAACAACTGTTAAACCTCTCAATCTTCTCTAAAATGCTACCTTCAGTTTATCCTAGTTTTCTGGTATCCTTTAGTTTAACATTATATCAGGCCTAATTTTCCACCATCAAGGTTTTCGTGCCTAGTAGGGAGAGAAGGGAAGCCAGGCCCCAGGTTCAAAATTTCAATCACCGACTTATGTCTAATGAAGTCAGATTACATGTTTAGGTAACCAACAATTAAGGGCCCTAAACAAAAAAATCAGTTCTTGTTGCTATATGATTTGTTTTATAAATGCTTCCAAAAAACTGACTTGTTCTACACAGAAGAAGCCATACCTGAAGTGGTTGAGAAACAAAATTTTGGAGGGTTAGCACTTATTACTTAGTAGACATGCAAATAAAGCATTTGAAATCATAATAATGTTTGTTTCTCGAAGTTGTGCTTTACCAGGTCAAACTGGTCTAACAGTCGACCATGCAGAAGTTCGATATGCAAAATGCTTCCAAAGAACCAAAAAAAAAAAAAAACTTTGAAACATATCTTCATTTTTGCACATTTCGTGTTTTTCCTCAATCCCACCAAGTACGCATTTTCTCCACAAGTATCCATATGGTTTTTCTTTACTTAGATTTTCCCATCAACCAAACAGAACTCCATTCCAAAAGCTAAACCAAGAGTGCCAGTGACCAAAACAAAACAAAAAAACCCATAAAAACCCAAACAAAGCAAGGGGTTGACGAATGAAAGATCTCACTTGAACCTCATAAAACCTAGACCCGCTGTAAAGTGTAAACCAAATTGAATCACTGAACCTATAGCAAATCGGATCGACCCACTGTAAACAAAGTTGCATAGCAAATAGAAAATGCAAATGCAAATGCAAATGCAGTAGAACAAAAGCATGCGTTCAATGCTCAGGACCGGCAACATATTCAAGCCAAAAATCAACACACGCAATTAAGAATTAGAAACACAGCACCCCTTTTCTTCCATCAATCAACACAACACAACACAACACACAGCAGAAACCCACAGAGCCAAATCACAGTAAAAGGAAGGAGGCTTGTTACAGAACTCGAAGAACCTTCTTCCTCTTGAAGAACCTTAAACCTGTGATTACACCAGGAGGTATGTGGCTTGGAAGTGAGCTAGAAAGAGGGGTTAGGTTTTGTCAATTAGAAATTCAGAATTTAAAATTATGAAATTGTACATGTTAATTAGATTTGGTTAATTTCAGTTAACCGAATTGTATTAAGGGTTAACCAAACTATTTAATAAAAAAGAATCAGTTCAGTTCAAGAATTGATTTAAACAAATCGGTTTTTTATGGTTTAATTTGGTTCAGTTTACCCATTTGGTTCAGTTTTTCAGTTTTTTTGCCCACTCCTACTGGAAATAGCATAAATATGTAAGGATACTCCAGCCAATAAAGCTTTGCCATCATAAGTATCCAAAAAAAAAAAATTAACTACAATATAACTTCACTCCACCATCGGAACACTACAAACCATGATCAACATTTTTTTTAGATGCACTTGAAACTCCTAAACACAGATAATATCCAAAAGATAGTGGTGTAAAATGTCTTAAATTTGACAATTAAGTTATTCAATACCCTTTTATAAAATGTCTTAAATTTTTTTGGCCAAAATAAGAAGGCTACTCAAACCTAAAATGTCACTAAAAACTGCACTGTGAACTATGATACAATGTGGCAATATATTCTTGCAACAAATATAACTATGTAGATATTCATTTTACCAATGAACTAAGAACTTAACTTGTAGATATTATTATATAAGTCACAAAATAAGATACCTGCAAATCATCACGTCCTGCTTTTGTAGCATGATGTTGCTTGTCTCTATTAGCATTGTATGAACTGCAATGCAAGGGTGCTTAGTAGCGTAAAGTCAAACAGTTAATCCCATCATTTTTCACAATATTAACTCAACAATTATGCCATCAGTTAAAGAAAAAAATACAGCAAAGGTAAATTCGAAACAAATTTATTGAGAATATTTAGAGCAGTTAAAAGATCTACAATCATAAACAGTTTCTGTTTTTTGTAAGAATAATTGAAGAAAGAAAATAGAAAAAAAAAAAAAAGAAAGTGGGTGTCAAGGATCTTTTGTTGTTTTGTTGAGCCACTTCTTGGACTTGGTGGGCTCTCCTCGAGGCTTTGCAGGTATCACATAACTCGATCATTAGAAGATCAACTTTAATGACATAAAACAAGTTTAAGTTTTATTTTTTGACACTACAAACCATGATCAACATTATTTTAGATGCACTTGAAACTCCCAAACGCAGATAATATCCAAAAGATAGTGGTATAAAAAATTAACAGAGAATAGAAAAAGAAGGTACAGTTAAGCATCCCATGACAACCATTTTAACAATCAAAGAAGAAAGACAGTTTTTAAGATACTCATCAAATAACAATAGGTAAACTAATAGAAA
Source organism: Styphnolobium japonicum (assembly GCA_023212625.1). NCBI lineage: Eukaryota > Viridiplantae > Streptophyta > Magnoliopsida > Fabales > Fabaceae > Styphnolobium > Styphnolobium japonicum. The sequence goes on from JALBWW010000043.1 coordinate 127,167, forward strand.
CGGTTTATACCTACGGTATATGACCTGAAACACAAAAGAGCGGAAAAAAAATCACAAGAGCACATACCCAATATAATGTCACCACAAAAGAACTTGAATTTTTAAAATTCCAATGTCCAATTTATGCCTGTCACGAATATAATGTCAGTAGAGAACATACCCATTCAATTTTAAGTTTTATAAGAGGGAATGAAAATAATCCGCTCTAGCAATTTAGGCGTTGCAAAGGTTATGTCCTTAGCTTTGGGTGAACTATATGAAACCAAGTAAGATAATTTAAAACAACTCAATGCAAGGTATATAACATGACATGCTAACACTTCAAAACAACACATATTGGACCAATCAATGGTGACTCAAAGCTCCGAAGAAGCTGCTCAACTTGTGATTGGGAAATAGAACTCATGGTATCAATAAATGTGATATTATCACATAAATCCGTTCTCTATTTTAATAAATATCACCAAAAATAACTATACTTCAAATAATCACAGATCAGCTAAATCGCACAAAACCGTTTTATATGCATATGTTTAGTTCAACACCATAAAAGTTATATAAAATTAATGGATAAAAGTTTCATATCTTTAAGAGGTTTTTAAGCAAAGCTACAAACTGCCACCAGATGAAAACCAAACAAACAGTCTGTTCTTTGACATTGCAGCTTTGGTGCTTGTCGTTGCCCAAGATCCTCCTCATGAGATGAACACCGCGAGGGCCTTCTTGGCTATGCCCTTTCCATGCTTGAGAGTTTCTCATAGTATTTCTGCAGTAAAGAAAAGTTTAATAAATTCAATATTCGATGAAAGATGAAAATTTTGATCAGAGGAAAGATTGAAAATACGAATAATTAGATGAGAAAAAAGGGAAAAGAAAGAATTCTCTGGGCTTGTTGGAGGATCGAGAATAAGACTATTTGCATTAGTTAAATGCATGTATAACTATTGTGATTATTATATAGAGAAAAGAAAACCCAAGAAAAGTATTCTACTTTAGGAAACCCACCTCCTCTGTTCAGTAGCTTGCAGCTTTGCTTGTAGTCGCTGGCCAAGATCTTCGTCATAAAAGGATCATCGTGAGGGGCTTCTTGGCTTTGCCCGTGCCTTGCTTGAGAGTTTCTCATAGTATTTCTGCTAAATTCAATATTCAATGAAACATGAAAATTTCAATCAAAGGAAAGATTGAAAATAAGAGTAATTAGATGACAAAAAAAGGGGAAAAATTAATTCTCCGGGAATGTTGAAGGATCGAGACTAAAACTGTTTACATTAGTTAAATTCAATTATTTTGGAGAAAATGCAAATATAAAATGCCAAAAAGCAAGTACCCGAAAAAAAAAAAAGGAAAAGCAAGTCTCACCTTTTCATTTAGAAACTTATTCAGAGTCATGCAACTTGAAGTTTTCCCTTGTGCTTAATCAAATATTTTTCCCAATGTTGAAGCTTGGCACGACCTTGAGCCAGCTCAGAGAGGTATTTTTAGTCTCAACTGCTTAACAATCAACTGTTAATTTTAAAGGGCAAAGGAAAAGAAAGGAAGAAATGCTAGAACCATCAACAAAAACCGCTACTGCATATAAAATATCAGCTCCATTTATGTTAATGGTATGCAATAATGAAACAAATAGAGACCATCCTCCACCACCAAAAAGAGTGGAAAGAAAAAGGAAATAGCAATCTGACAACAGTCAAAATCAGGTTAGAAATAGAGACCACCCTCTAGCTTATTTATAGAATTTTCCGTATGCAAAGCCTCATGACAAATAGGTTATATCAACTAGACGGGTGGTTTAAATGAATGAGTTATAGTCCACTTTCAAATTTCCTAATCACATTATAATAATTTCATATTAAATGATCTTAAGCTTACAAATTTTTTAAGACAATTACATTACAACTTTCTATAGACAATTAATTTAAAATAATGAATATTAAAGTAAATATAAATGTATTGAATAAAATATATGACCTTTGACTAAAGAAATTCTTTCAATGTTTAATATAATAACTAAAATTAAATATACGTATATATTATATTTACTTTGCATAAACAATGTAATTATATATCAGGCATAAAATAAGTGACATAAGGGAATTTTGACATTTTGATATCTTTTACATGATCTTATAATCATTTGAAGAAGTCATTATATGATTACAAATCTGTATAGACAATGAGATTAAGATTATGAATACTAAAGCTAATATTAACTTATTCAATAATAGATTCATAATCAAGGTAAAAAGATCAAAATGAAAATATAATAAAAGTTGAGACCATACAAAAGACACCAAAAAGAACTTGCTATGTGTAATACGATAAGTGAAATTTTCATGTAGATAGTAAACAATATATAGAGTACAATCAATATACACATATAATCAGCATGAAAAGAAATATTATAATGTAATAAATGACCTTGAGTCAGAAAATTAAAACAATCTATGTGCATAAATAAACATTGAAATTTTTGGAATATAAAAACTTCTTCAGGATAAAGAAACCTATAAAGTATAAAACAAAGAGAAGCTATTAATATGAACCAAAACAAAGTTCAGCAACAAAAAGAAGAATGCTTGATCCAAAGTATGACATGCTTTAAGAGAAAAAATAATGATTCCAGAAATAGTACTTCCAATTGCACATATATATATCTTAGTAATTTATGGAAAATAGTACTTCATTCCAGATACTTTGTTTCACAAAGTTTCCTTTAAGGAAGAAAATGACACTGGGAGAATTAAAACCATGTATATGTTTGTAGCTATTTGTTAGTTCAAACATAGCAACTGATGTTATTAGTGGAGAATGAACTTATACATTTAAAGTAAATAGTACGTCAAGTTTGCTTTTATTTTAACATAAATTTAAAGAAAATATTTTGAAAAGAAGAAATCCTCAATGTGAGAATTACTTATTTCTGCACCTTTGACTTTCAAACCTACAAAGCTTAAAACTTTAAACTTGAATGAGGGTCAAAGATTCCAGATAAAAGGTAATACTGACAGCTTGCACCAGAATATGAAAACTCAAAACTGCCTTAAAAATATGATAGCCCAGTTTAGACAACCCTATTCGTAGCATATCAATATTAATCACCATTTAAAATGCTTGCATCTATCAAAAGGAATCACTCTTTTATTTGAACGACTTCTACTGACAATTACAAATGCTCTGCAATGTGCCTTTCTCATTTTATCAGCAGAAGAATACAAAGAAACTTCCTTTCTTGAGCATCCCCAATAACCAACCTTGAAGAAGTTGAAGAATGAATTACCAGACTTGCTGACAGTATAGTTTCAAGAAAAGACAATCAAACTTGAGTAGATCATAAAAAAAATTCACAGCAATGATATCACAATGATTTCATTAAGTACATCAAAATCAATCTTTTTTACCTTCATTAGCAGTCATCACTAAGAATTACAAAAATTTAAACAATCAAAGAAGGGAAAAGGAATAAATTAGTGATGTAGAAAAGAAATAACCTGAAACTTGACATGAAGAAAGAAGTTTGGAGAACATATGTTATGGTCCCGTGAAGGATGCAGTACATGACTAACTCTACATCTCTGTTTATTTTTAATCCAGAAATTACTTTCAATGACATGTTATCATGTTATACAAATGCATATGCAAAACTAAGAGACTATTCAATGCCTGCAGAGACTTTGGGAGCAGCACATATTATTGTCATGTACATCTGACAAAAATACCTCTCAAAATACGAAGAATAAAAAACAGAAAGTAACAGGGCCTCAAGTTTCGAAGGAAATGTAACTCTTTCAAAGCTTGAGATCCAAAAAGAGATCACTAATAACATATAGCTATTGAATTTCAATCTTAGCTACTAAGTCTAACCTGTTCTCTCAGTAAATGTAATAAGGCACTACCTACTTTCATCTAATAACTTGCTGAAACAAAAAAGGATCTAACTCATTAATAAAAATTATAAATTGCCATTGTTTTGTAGAGCACTTGGAGTCAGGCAACAACAGAGTTAAATTAACCTCTGCTAAAGACGAGTTTAATCGAACTAAATTGCCAGAATGAACAAAAATAAAGTCCAAATAACAGGCTGCTTAAAGTTTTCCAGTTTAGCTTAGAAATTGAAGTACATAATATCACCAAAAAGAATTATAATCAGAAATACCACCATACCACTGTTAGGTAACCACATTTTGGACAATCCATAAAACAAAAACCTCCATATTTTGGGTTAGTCCCCAGCAAATAAGATTATGGAAACAGATTGGCATGCAGATGATCTCTAAGGAGCAAAAAACACATAGATGCACTTGCAATCCTGAAAAGTCTACTTAAAGGTTGTTATAAACATGCCAATATCTAAAAAAGATTACCAAAAGGATTCATGCACAATTGTTCAATTTTCAACATAAACCACTAAAGTTGATGTACAAAACTAAACAATATACGCTCAGTTCCATATCTGATGCAAAATACCCAAAAAAAAAATCAATGCATGTCGCCAAATACCATCGTCCCAACATATATACATTTAAATCTCACAACGCAAACATTTAACTGAGTGAAAAGATGTAAAATTACATTTATGATAAACCACCAAAAAAAAAAACTTATTGCAAACCACACTCCCAAGAGAGGTTCTTAGCTGCACGAGAGATTCTTCACTACAACAAACAATGATTTATTAAAAGAAAAATAAATTATCCATGTTTCGGAGTAAGAAAAATATGATATGAAGAATAGACAGCTAAAGGTATTGAGAGTATATATCTTGATGGCATAACTGTAACAGAGTGACCTCCCGGTGGAGGCAAGGTAATGCAACAACAGAAGCAATTAATCCAATAATATGGCTATATAAATAGTAAATATCATTGCTAACAATTCTCAACTTCAAGAGCAATCCTATGATGCAATAAAAAATATGGTAAGTATTGCAAACGCACTAAGATGAGTGAAGAAGCAAGGGTCATGTTCATGGATAAGAAAGAATCTACTAACAGTCTAACAAAGGATGTTGATAAAAAAGTTATCTTTTCTATTTCTTTTTGTCAAAGGATGAAGGCACATAACTAAGCTTTCACTTTGACAGAATGCGTCAATCAATAGTATAACTAAGGATGACTTAATATATTTTAGTTTAGAATTCTGAAAAATTATTAGTGAATTTTGTGAGAAGATGCATTGAACTAAAAAGGGCTCTAGAAGAAGGAATTAAAGGAATGCATTAAAGCTCAATAACACTCAAACCTGCACATTAAACCTCTAATCACATTAGTAAGTTATAAAATTCCACTTGGCCTGTTAAAAAAGATAGGCATGGAGAAGAAAAAGGGTCACTTCTGCTAAAAATTGGAGCAGAATACGGGGAACAATATCAGTCAGATTAGAGGGTGAACTGAAGTTGGGGTTATGATCCTTCAAGACACTTGGCAAGTGAGTAAAATTTTATATATATATATATATATATATATATAAAACGCAAAAAAAATGGGTGCTAAGACAATAAAAGGTTAAAGAATCAACTTGTGTGGGACAATAGAAAGAAAATGTAATGCATAGTCTACTTGCTGCTTTAACTTAAATGTAACTGCTTTTAGTAATCCTTCATATGGATCAAATATATCATCAATCATAGAAAGTTTAACCTATGCAGATTGAACAGACTGGTTGAAAATCTATCATCTGTCATAGAACTTGGTACTTTAGCTAAATTCTTAAATATTATGCAGTTGGGATGTTATATAGAATGATTATTAAATGCTCTCTGACATGGTTAAAGTTTGAGAAGTTTACACTATTTAAAATTCCTTAAGGTTTCTAAGTAATTAAGTTGTATTTCATTTAGGAGTTCTTGATAAAAAGACTTATGTCACACATTTCTTTAAGGTTTCCAGGAGTATTAAGTTGTATTTCAAATCATTATAGCAATGTGGACAAATAATATACTGATAATCTCAAATAACAAAAAGAACTTTAACTGAGCCGTGATGCCAAATAAAAAATTAACATAAAAAATATTTTAAAAAATAGCAAAATAGTTGGGTTGAACATAACCAAATTGCCAGGATGAACAAAAATAAAGTCCAAAGACATAGGCGGCTTTAATTATTCCAGTCTAGCTTAGAAATTGAACTACATAATATCACCAAAAATAAATGTAACAACTCTTTATAGCATTCATACCTGTACTATCAAAAATACTACCATACTACAATTATTTATATCATGGAGGGTTGAAGAATGAGGAAACACAGTAGAAACAAAACATATTTAACACATTTTCCTTATTAAACTACCCACACACACAACTGAAAAGTAATCTTCAAATATCAAAAAGGTGAAGGTTACCTCTTATTTTTCTCTATTTCCTCAGCACCCAAATAGGTTGTCAAGAACTGCAATCATTATCATAAAAAATTAGAATAAAGAGGATAAAATTGTCCTAGCAACCAAATATCAAAACCACTAATAGTCCAAGTGAAGGCCAAATCCTTCCTTATAATGTGTAAATTATGTCCATCTGCACATTAAGTACATTGAAATTCATAGTTTTAACCTAAAAAAATAAATAAAGGGATCAATAGTTCCTATATATCTTAGAATCATACATGTATAAATATAAGTAAAATGAAATATATATATATATATATATATATAAGCTCAGTTAAACATATTAATCACATGCTTTATATTAAGGATTAAATAGAAGTAGCAGCCTTACAGAAAAGTAAGAATGCCTAAAAAGATCAATCAAAGTACAATGCTCTTTTGTTAATGACTAATATATTTGTCTGTCAATCTGTATGTACTCTGTAGTTCATCACTTATCTTCAGCTCAAATCTTTAATACAGCAAGTAGAACAAATTTACACAGATTTCACAGTACTTGAAATGCATGGTTTTACACATGTGGTAAGCAGAAGATGACACACACACACACTCAAACGAAAAACCACAAGTTTGACCAAAAACATGGATCAAATGATCACATTACCAACCCGGTAACTAAAATTGTGGGTCCAGGAGCAACATTACTGACCTTGGACCGTAGGGTGCTCCTCCATTCCAATGGCACCAGAGCACCACCAAGCAAGTACAAAATGGTCTCTGCAAACAGGGGGATGGATGGAATTTTGGGGAACCTTTTCAAAACCCCACTATCTTCCAAACCCATTCTGTCACTGTCGTCGTACACCAGCACCGCCACCATACTGTTCTCCGCTGATTCTATCAAAAGAAAAAGAAGTAAAAGAAAATGGGTTTGAGAATAGGGGTGAAGGAGGCAGAGAAAAGATGCTCAGATGCGCGTGAAAATAGCCAATCGTTTTCTTCTCTCAATGGCTAGGGTTCATTTGGGGCAGGTAAGGAGAAATAAAGTTTTTTGGAGGGGAATGAAGGAGCTGGATGAAATTTTCATATTCAAAGCCAGCAAAGAGAGATATAGAGAATGGTATTCAAAGTTCAAACAAACAGAGACACCCATCTGAAAATTTTCGAATTTTGAATGCCAACGGGAAAGGAGAGGCAGAGAATCACTGACCAAACAAAAAGGAAAAGACAAAAAACTCATGCCTCTTATGAGTGTGTAACAAAAGAATGAAGGAGATATTGGTCCGTTCATTGTTTAAGCGGGAAAGTGTCTGTAGTGAAAGACACTACTTTTATATATTAATAATAGATATGATATTGCTCATACTATAGAGAGAATATGCTTCTCGCTCATGCTATACATACTATCATAGATATATGTGTACTAATTGTATATGTATATCCTCACCTCGAAATCAGCATTATGTATCAAAGACAACGACAATCAGAAAAAAGTTTTTACCTTGAGAAATAATTATACAGTTGACTCCAACCAAAAATACCAGTAGCGTATATTAGGAAGTCTATATGAAATGAAACCATGCCAGTACCATATTTCAATCTATATCCATTTATCAGAATCAAACATTACTATGGCATTAACTAAATCTGGAGCAGCAGGAAGCCATGACTCCGTGCTAAGTATCAGAATTGAGGCCTAAACCTAGAATTTCCATGCTAAAATAGAGTGAATAATTAAGAAAAAGAATGGTGTGTGAAAGCATGCTCAGGAATTGATAGGTTCTACCAAAGTTCTGCCTGAAGGCATAACTATTCAATATGCATCACCACTTCAGCAAAGCAAGTTGTGAGATCACCCTCATCTGAGTTATCAAAATCAGGTTACAAATAGAGACCATCCTCTAGCATATTTTTAGGCCTTCAGAACCGAGACATTAGGCTTTAGGCCTAACTTTGGTTAGTTAGTTTTCTTTCCTGTTTCTTTAATTTTTTAATTTGGTAGATTTCTCTCTTATTTCTTTAATTTCTTTGCACCTCTAAAAAGGATATTAAAAAGTGTATGGCATTATATATAAATTTTTGGGTACATTTATTTCTTGTTTCTTTATTGTTATTGAACCTATAAAAAGGGTATTAAAAATTTATGCCATTACATACATTTTTATCATAGTAAAGAATTTCAAATGACAATTCTATCTTAAATATAAAGCATAAGTGACAATTCTATCTTCAATTTTTATACAACAACAAAAACTTACCCCATACAATAACTTTGTTCTGAAGATCAGAGATCAACTAAAAGGACAAAGGGGAAAACACACTAACTAAATAAAAGAAGTGTATACAATTAAATTGTGGTAAAATTTTCCATCATTTAATTTTTTCAGCATCCAGATAATTAATATAATCAACTGTATCAGGAGAGTAAGGTAAGACCCAAAATCGTAGCCCCTACAAAGATGTGAGACTATATTCAATCAATAAGAATCATCTTAATTGTAGCAGGACATGACTTATATGTATCAATACTATTGCAAATTCCTAGCACCTATAAAGTCCAGCTACCAACAACATGCGTCTACTACAACAAAATTGACATTTAGTGACGGATAAAATCCGTAGGTAAAAGTATAAAATCTGTCACTGTAGTCTATGATGGGCCCACAAAAGTTGGGCCTCCAATATCAGTATACAGTAGGCGCAAAAGGGGAAGTAAGGGCAGGAGTAAACGCGGAATCAGTTATAGAGGAAAGGGAGGAGCCTAACTGAATGGACACTTGGCAGGCTGGGATTGGAGAAGGAAGGCTGGAATCATGCAAGGCAACGTGGATATGATGGAGGAGTTGAGGGGATGGAGGAGGAATGATTGGGTGGTTGTGGGGTGGCTGGTGCCATCGTGGGCAGAGAAAGCATTGCTTCTCTGATTTCTTTGTCTGAGTTGATTTTGTTTCTGCACTTTTCATTTCTGTTTCTGCTGTAAGGACTTGTTCCTTGTTCTTGTAATTCAGTTCTTTTTCCATATTAATATCAGTACTTATCAGTTGGTATCAAAGCTCCCGATCCTCGGGAGCCTGTATGGTATCAACCAGAATGGAGAGCAGATTTGAGGCATTGGAACGTTAGGTGGAAGGGCTCAGAAACGAGTTCCAAGAGTCTCTTCGAAGAGAGATGGAGCAGCTCGTGGAAAATGTGAGGGTGCAAATTGGAGAGGCCATGGGTCAGCGGAATGCGCGTAGAGAAGAAGATAATGGCAGTAATGGAGGAGCCAAAGGGCTCAACAACAACCCAGAAACAAGAAGGGATGAGAGGATGAGAAGGTTAGAGGTCCCTTACTTCACAGGGGAGGATCCTCATGGTAGGCTATACAGGGCAGAGCGTTATTTTGAAATTAATCAAGTACCAGAAGAGGAAAAGGTCACGACAGCAGTGGTATGTTTGGAGGGCCGGGCATTGAACTGGTACCAATGGTGGGAAGCAAGGATAGGACATGTTTCCTGGGCTATCTTTAAGCAAGCAGTGTTGGGAAGATTCCAAATCTCATCTTCTGAGAACCCATACGAGGTGTTAATGGGGCTGAGACAGGCGGGAATGGTGGCTGAATACAGGGAGCAATTTGAGCTCTTATCAACTCCTTTGAGGTTTGCGGATAAGGAGTTCATGAGGGGAGCCTTCATGAATGGGTTGAAGGAGGAGGTGAAAGCTAAGGTGAGGTTGCTCAGCTCCGAGGACTTGAATGTGCTGATGACAGTGGCACAAAGGGTGGAGGACCGAAATAAGGCTCTGGGTCGGGTTACAGGTTATCATTTTCGACGGGTTGGGCCTATTTATCACAAACCTGCATTGGCAGGGAAATGGGCCAAAAATCACGACCAGATGCAAGGCGGGCTACAGGGAGGGGAGCATTCGGGTGGGTCTAGACTGAGGCCCAATTTCACACCTCCAGGTCCAACAGATGCGTCATTTACGTTACCCACTCTAGGAGGGGCGACGCAATCCCCCAGCATGAGGAGCACTGCGAACTCGAGAAATGAAGGGAGTTCAAGCTTTAACCAGCGACGGGGAGTGGGGTTCAGGCGGCTGTCCGAGGCAGAAAAACAAGACAAACGGCGGAGGGGGGTGTGTTTCCGTTGTGATGAGAGGTTTTTTCAGGGTCATATGTGCAAAAACAAACAGCTACACGTGATTCTCCTTGGGGAAGACATTGAGGAGGAAACGAAGGAGCCAAGAAGGGAGGAAGGGGAGGAAGTAGAGGCCATGGTAGAGCTGCAATTAAACATGAGTAGTGTAGCCGGAATCACGTCCAAACAGTCTCTGAAGCTGTGGGGAAGTATCAGAGGGAGGAAGGTAATTGTCTTGGTGGATTCCGGAGCGTCTCACAATTTCTTGTCTCATGATTTAGTTAGAGACTTGAAATTGCAACCGGAGGCTACCAAGGGATATTTGGTGGAAGTAGGAAATGGCCAAAAAGTAAAGAGTCAAGGGGTTTCTAGGCAAGTTGAGCTGCAGCTTCCCACGATTCGGGTGGTTCAAGACTTCTACCTGTTTGAATTAGGGGGGGTGGATGTCATCTTGGGATATGAATGGCTGGCCAATTTGGGTAAGATCAGTGTGAACTTTCGTGAGCACTTAATTGAGGCTGTGATTGAGGGAAAGACGGTGGAGATTAAGGGTGACCCAACGTTATCTAGAACCATGGCATCCTTGAGGGCGGTGGTTAAAGAAATGCGTAATGAGGCTGAAGCATTCTAAGTGGAATTGGGAATGATGTCTTTGATGTGCGATGAAGAGAACCAGGCACCACAGGACATTCAGGAGCTGTTGTAGGAATACCAGGACATATTTAAGGAGTCTACAACGCTGCTACCAAAGAGAGACTGCGATCATGCGATTGTCCTGAAAGAGGGTGCTCAGATCCCTCATATCCGTCCCTATAGACATCCACATAGCCACAAGGACGAGATAGTGAAGTTTGTGCATGATATGTTAGCTGCGGGACTAATCAGGCCAAGTGTTAATCCATACTCTAGCCCGCTGATTTTAGTTAAGAAAAAGGATAGGAGTTGGCGTATTTGTACGGATTATCGAGCTCTCAATAACGTAATAGTTCCCAATAAGTTTCCTATCCCAGTTATTGAGGAGTTGTTGGACGAACTAGGAGGGGCAGCAATTTTCTCCAAGCTGGACTTGAAGTCCGGGTATCATCAAATTCGCATAAGAGAAGAAGACATACATAAGACAGCTTTTCACACGCACGAGGGCCATTACGAGCATGGTAATCAAACTCGAGTGTTAACTCGTAAAATCAGATTTTACGAGCTCACCACCCAAATCAAGCCAAATCGTTAGAAAACTCGGTCCCTTGTAAACTCGTCCGGGATCGGTGAAATCGGAGTAAAATAAACCGATTTTGTGAGTTTAAATTTGCTAAAGAAAAACCAAAACTCATCGTTTTACCCATAGTTACCGGATTCTCTCCCCAACCCTGCGAATTGCGTACCAATTCTTGCGTACCAATTCTTGGTACTTCGCTTGTAAAGAAATTCTTAAGAACATAATTTCAAGAAGTAACGTACCGCGTACCCGTACCCGTACCACGTACCAGAGAGTATTGCGAACCCGGTAACTCTGGTTTTACCTTACCTAAAACACACAGCAAGTTGCAGCTGCTTCTTAGGGATCGAAAACCCCAAAGGCCATTCGAAGCTCCATCGTTGGCCGCCCAGTTCGAAGCTCCATTGTTGGCCGCCGTTGCTGCCCAGTTCGCATGAAGCTCCGTCATTGGCCGCCGTTGCTGCCCAGTTCGCATGAAGCTCCGTCATTGGCCAGCGCCGCCGCGCATGCACGTTCAGCCTCTGTTCAGGTGCGCGTTCGTCTTCCCCTTTCAGCGGCTTCAGCCTCTGGTTCGTCCTCCTCAGTCCTCTGGTTCGTCCTCCTCAGTCCTCTGGTTCGTTCTATTCCCTCCTTCCTCAGTCCTCTGTACCAGCCAGCTAACGGGTTCTTTCAAAAATCAAATAAATGCCTTCCTATTTTCCCTTCTTTGCCTCTGTTATTGTTTTATTTGGCTTATAAGTGGATTTTATTTTTTTCTTGAGTTGTTATTTAAGAATGTCTGACTTTATCAACTTATGATTTGCTTATTATGTACGATTTTAATTTGTTTTATTACTTTTGTATGCTTCATTATGAAATTAGAATGTTAAATGTTGATTATAGATATACTATTTTATTATGTTTAAGTCTATGATATTTTTTTTAATATTATTATTGAAGTAAGTAAACTCTTACGAGTTTACGAATCGAGTTTACGAGTCGAGTTTGTGGAGCCTCCACGAGTTTACCTAAACTCGCGAGTTTGACAACCATGATTACGAGTATCTAGTAATGCCTTTTGGCTTGACCAACGCCCCATCAACATTTCAAGCTCCCATGAATGAGGGCTTTAGGCCATATTTGCGGAAATGTGTTTTGGAGTTCTTCGACGATATCCTAGTTTACAGCCGGGACTTACCCTCTCATGTTGTGCACTTGCGGCTAGTGTTTCAATTACTCTGAGATCATGTGTTATGGGTAAATCATAAGAAGTGCAGCTTTGGTGTGAATCAGCTAGAGTATTTGGGGCATATTATCACTTCAGCAGGAATCAAGGCAGATCCGCAAAAGGTGGCAGCTATGGCACAGTGGCCGGTTCCAAAGGATATAAGGAGTTTGAGGGGATTTTTGGGATTGACTGGGTATTACAGGCGTTTTGTTTGGTCAGCAGAGGCACAAAAGGCATTTGAGGAACTTAAGGCGACCATGGAGCGGTTGCCCACGTTGGCAATGCCAGATTTTGACATCCCATTTGAAATTGAGACCGATGCCTCTAGATATGGCATTGGGGCTGTTCTTATGCAACATAGACGACCCCTTGCCTTCATTAGCCAGGCACTTTCAGAGAGGTCCAAGGTAAAGTCCACTTATGAAAGGGAACTAATGGCTATAGTGTTTGCAGTCCAGAAGTGGAGACAATACTTATTGGGGTATCATTTTATTATCAGAACGGATCAAAAAAGCCTCAAGTTCCTGTTGGAACAGCGGGTGCTCGCTAGAGAACAACTGAAATGGGTTACCAAGTTGTTGGGGTTCGACTTTGAGATTCAATATAAACCTGGGGCAGAGAATAGGGCTACAGATGCTTTGTCTCGGGTTATGGAATATCATGCGATTTCTATGATCACCAATGCTGATTTGGTGGAATTGGCTAAAGAAATTGCATTGGATAATCAATTAAAGTTGCTGTTACAGGAGGTTGTTAAAGACCCCAAATCCCATCCTCAATATGCAGTGTCCAAGGGATGTTTGTGGTATAAGGGGAGGTTGGTGTTGCCCTCTAAATCAGCCCGAATTCCTTTATTATTGGAAGAGTTCCATGCTTCTCCGTGGGGGGGTCATTCGGGAGTCACGAGAACGTACAAAAGGATGGCATTGGTTTTTTATTGGCACGGTATATGCAGGGATGTGGAGCAGTATGTAGCGAGCTATAATGTTTGCCAGCAGAGCAAGTTCCAAGCACTCAAGCCAGCAGGATTACTTCAGCCTCTACCTATCCCCTCCCATGTATGGGAAGACATTTCTATGGACTTCATTGGCGAGTTGCCTAAGTCTAAGGAGGCTGATTCCATTATGGTGGTCGTGGACCATTTAAGTAAGTACGCTCACTTTATTCCCTTGCGCCACCCTTATACTTCTAAAACAGTGGCAGAAGCCTTCGTTAATGAGATAGTAAGGCTGCATGGATTCCCTAGTTCTATAGTGTCTGACAGGGACCGCCTCTTTCTTAGTGGGTTTTGGAAGGAATTGTTTAAATTGGTGGGAACTAAGCTACGTTTCAGTTCAGCCTATCACCCGCAAACCGATGGCCAAACGGAGGTCACCAATCGTACGGTTGAAATATACTTACGGTGCTTCGTTAATGATCATCCAAAAAAATGGGTCAAGTGGTTGGTTTGGGCGAAATTTTGGTTCAACTCCTCTTATAATGCAGCTATTAAGATGAGCCCTTTCAAGGCTCTTTATGGCCGAGACCCTCCTGCTATTATTCCATTCTGCACAGGTAGTACAGTGGTGGACGAGGTGGATCAGCTATTGATGAGGAGGGACAGTTTCTTGGAGGAGTTAAAGGCTAATTTGATTAAAGGTCAACAACGGATGAAGGACCAAGCAGACAAAGGGAGAAGAGACGTAGAGTTTCAGCAAGGCAACATGGTGTATGCAAAAGCCCTGCCTTACAAGCTTCGCTCATTGGCAAAAAGGGCTAATGAAAAGTTGAGCCCCAAGTTTTATGGTCCTTTTCAGGTGCTGGACAGGGTTGGACAGGTTGCTTATTGGCTGCAGCTGCCTGATTATTCTCGGGTACACCCTGTTTTTCATGTATCCCAACTAAAGCAAGCTCCACCAGCAAGTATTCCAAGCCAACAACTCCCTAGTTTCTTAACTGAGGAGTGGGAATTATAGGTTCTTCCTGAGAGGGTGCTGGCTGTTCGCAAGCTGCTGAATGGGGATACTGAAGTCCTCATCAAATGGGCCCAATTACCTTCCCACGATAACACTTGGAAAGACTTCACACTTATTCAGTCCACATTTCCAGATTTTCACCTTGAGGACAAGGTGAGACTCATAGAAGGGGGTGTTGATGGGCCCACAAAAGTTGGGCCTCCAATATCAGTATACAGTAGGTGCAAAAGGGGAAGTAAGGGCAGAGGAGTAAACGCGGAATCAGTTATAGAGGAAAGGGAGGAGCCTAACTGAATGGACACTTGGCAGGCTGGGATTGGAGAAGGAAGGCTGGAATCATGCAAGGCAACGTGGATATGATGGAGGAGTCGAGGGAATGGAGGGGGGATGATTGGGTGGTTGTGGGGTGGCTGGTGCCATTGTGGGCAGAGAAAGCATTGCTTCTCTGATTTCTTTGTCTGAGTTGGTTTTGTTTCTGCACTTTTCATTTCTGTTTCTGCTGTAAGGACTTGTTCCTTGTTCTTGTAATTCAGTTCTTTTTCCATATTAATATCAGTACTTATCAGTTTATTTTAGACTACTACTACGGCACTTCTACCTGTCCTTTTTAATGGCCTAAGTATATGCCTTTTGTAACGGAAAACATCCGTAGGTATATGTTTTAGCGACAATTTTATTATTCCATAAGTATAGACTTATAATTTATAATGACAACTTATTCGTAGGTATATGTAATCCTAAGAAATGTTATGTTGCTATAATTTATTACGAAATTCCTACAAAAGTAATCCGTAGGTAAAAGGTTTTTTTCCCCATGCTTTCCTTTTTCTATACAATATCATAATATATTAGTTACTAAAATTTAAATATAATAAAATCATAAAAAAGACCAATAATTATTAACGGATACCCATATATTAGTCATTAAAAGCTAAAAATTATCATTTATGGATACTCATACAGCATACCAAAATATAAAAATGGGAATTAAACCTGTATTGAACATAGAAATGTAATAAGATTCATTCTTGGCAAAAAAAAAAAAACATAAGATATAAAAATATTGATATTACTTCAATGGCAATACAAGCAACCATTGCAATGGACATTCTGGAATTCACAAAAATACATCAGCTTAACAATAGAAAGTCAAAATTGCTACATACATATCGGACAGATAAGAAAGTTTTGGGAGGAAAAATGTTTACCAGCTGCCTCACATTTCCAAATCCTTCAAAATGACAGATTTTCCCTGAAAGTATGATGACTTTAACTCCAGTCCTTGTGGACGCCCCTACAAAATATTTCACAGAATTATACTAGTCACGGCTACACTTCTAGGTTATATAATTTTTTCACAATAATACAAGTGTCATAATGCAATGTACCAAAAACAACACACAAAACAAAAACAAGTTTAAAAGATAAACATACAATGATGTGGCCACCAAATAGAGCAACAATATCCTGATCACTAATCCCCATAGTAGTGCCAAATACACTCCTCAGATGGTCAGAACAGTAAGCAATCAAGAGTCAAACTCTCAGCAAACAAGAGACCATTACAAGCATTTTTTCACCCTTTACATATCCAGAATACTAACCCTTTATTGCATCAGGCAGGCGACCGCAGGTGGTGGCTCAGGCTTGTCCTGATCAGAAGAAAATACATCATCATTAGCCTCCAAAATAACAAAACGATTATGACACCATTGATGCAAAGAAGAGTACCACAACAAATCGTGTACAATGATTTACCAGAATTTGTGTACATAATCACAAAATAGAATAACAAATGCAAATATTGTTCTTATATATGATTGTAATTAGAGTGATTCAGTAATTCTACTCAAAATTTTCTATATCAACTATCACAAGATCATGTCAACACAACTCGTAAAGGAAACTTTAAGCAAGAAAACAAAATGAAGAAAATATGCGACCATAGAAGAAGTCAAATCAGTAGAAAAAATATAAAACACAATGATGATATAAAATCAATAAAGAGAGGCCGACAGTGGAAAAAAAAATAAAACTTGCAATATACCTCTCTTCCTGGGTGAAAAGGAATTTCAGCTCCACTAGCGACCTTAACAGCAACAACGCCACCCAATTGTGCAACCATAAAATAACATTAAGCAGAAAACCACTCAAAAAATAAAGGATCACAATATTTCATCTCTAATAAAATAAGAATCATTACTAGTGTAATGCGGTGGTTAAAATTGAACAAGAATTTCTTACCTGGGAGAAATCAGCGTAAGTCAAGATAACTGCTTCTTAAGGGGCTCCAACAACCTAACAGCAATATCAAGCCCATTGCTAGCAGCGTGGCCAAGTTCAGCTGAATGCTTGATGATTTCAAAGGCAATAAGAAGAGCACTAGGACAGAGACATACGCTAAATGGAGGATGACAGGAGCACAAATGTCAGAGCTCATGACAGAATCATCATTCATGCTGTGTGAGTATAATATCAAAGGGCCTACTTATCAACAATGGTGACTGATAAATAAATAATTGATATATCAGTCAGTTAAATATCTTATTTAATAACCAACAAGCCTTTGCTGCATGATCTTTCATAGCCATCAATTAATTAAGACCACTTACAGGCTAGATTTAAGCGGCCAAACAAATATTACACAGTAGAAGGATAGCACATATTACATATTAGCTATCATGCTCCTATATACTGAAACACAATTATTCTATTGTCAGTTTACCACCTATGTGTGAAAAGATACAAATAATTCTACTTGATTGATTGATTGATTGAAAGATTGGTGCCTGCTTACTTAAATCATGGGATACTTACACAGTTTTCCGGTAGTTATGATGGAAATCTGTGAACCTGGAAAATAATTGTAAAAGCAGTATAGAGAAGAAAAGGAGAAAGAATTTATTTCTCATTTATTTCTAATAAGCAATATAAATGTTGCACTGACGACATATATTTTGCAATATACCTGCTCACCAACAACATTGAGAACAAGAACCAGTCTGACATTAACCAAACAGAAGTTGCCAGAGCCCACAAAAAAGAAACAATAAGATACGCAAGAATGATTCACTGAACTACACCAAACAACAAATTAGTTCATATAAATTAGTAAACTATGAGGTTTGAAGCACGATAACCATTACCTACACAATATGACAATTGGCCAAGTGCTTCAATAAAAGGCATAGACTCGACATCACTTGCATTAAAGAAAGGTCATTTTAAATTAAGGTTTCACAATATTGAAGAAGTTCAAGAATTTTCATAGTACAAATAAAACCAATACTATTTCCTCTCATTATTTGCCAAATAGAAGCCATTCTGAATATCTGCTTCTGCCTTACCTAAGATTTTTTAAATTAAAATATGGAAATTTTTTAATTGAATTATAAAAGTACTGTAAATCAAATTCTATCTTAGTATTAATTAAAAGTTATTTTCTCTAAAAATATTAATTTACCTATAGTTACACCTAATTCAATGGCACAAACATCAGCTGGCCGGTCTTTTTCATCAACTCGTTCTTAGTATGCAATCATCTTAGTATGCAAGTGAACAATGGCAAATGAACAAGAAACTTATATTACACAAAGAAAATAGGTAGTCTCCATACCCAGCAATCAGAGATGCAACATATAAAGAGTTAGAAGTAGTCATATGAGAAACCATGCTAACAGTCAAGACATATAAATATTAGTTCTAACTGCTAAGCATTTGAAACCCAAGATAATAAAACACACGAAGTTGCATCATCATAGTCTCTCTTCCTCTCCAGTATCCCATTAATTTTGAAAGTGAACTGCATTGATAAATATGTTATACTTACAATCTCTGTAGTCTACTAAGTATACCAATTCCTCCCAGTTGCATGTAAGGCAGATTTCTGAAGAACACAAATAACCTTTCAATTCTAAACGGCATTCTTTATCTAAAAAAGACATTGACCATAACTTTTCAAGTTGGATATTTGCAATGACATTAATCTTTGAAGTGAAGTTGCATCAAGCATAAAAAAATGTTATATGAAGAAAAGACATTAAACTGAAAATCATCTCAAAAAGTAAAATTAGAGAATTGAAACTTGAAATGTTTTTGTAAATTTTATGACCACCAGGCTCAAGCAAACTGCATAGAGTAAAGTTATTGTATGATAACTTCATACTTAAAGCAAGTAGTAGCATCTCACAGATTGTCAGCCTTAGACTATTGTTATCAAGAGTACATTCTTTGGAGTTTCTCCTTTATTTAGAATACTCACTTGAGATTGCCCAAGTAATTTACACAAACAATGGCTTCTTACAATGATATATCACAGATTAGTGCAACAAATAGTATTTTTTAGATAAAAAAATAGAAATGTTATCTCGAGCAAGAGAGATACTCTTCCGATCATCAATTTGTAGGTTCTTGAATCCCTAATAATTTACATAGAAAAGGCTTGTTAGAATCACAGATCAGAGATTTTCCTTACTCATAATCTTTTTACCCACAATGCCATAAACACACAAAAAAAATATCTAACACCAAAAGTCAGCTCTCAGCAATATCGCATTTGCTTTTTTCCACAGCCCATAATCTTATCCCCAGAGAGCAAACACAATATAAAATGAAATACTAACCCCACCAAAGTCATGATTTTGACCCAATATTAGCTCTCAAACTTGTCCCACTGAAACTACTGCAGATCATATCATTAGATAAAGGAATCTACAAAGAATAGTGAAAAAGCACAGATGTCAACCTTTACCTGTGAAAACAATGGAGAAGAAAATATAACATTATCTAATTGGGAAGGATGCTTTGACCATGGCAGCCTTGACCCAAAACTTTTAAGCAACGTATGCATATTTTCATACAAAGGATGCTTTCAAAATTCCTATAAAACAAAATTCCAGTATGATAGCCAGGGAGGGCGTAGGCATGCTTTCTATAAAGGATGACTTATCTTCTTTTATTTTCTTTCCTTTCAGACTAAATAAAATACACTATTTTGTTTGCTTAATGACCAGATTTGCTACCAACTCAACATTACGTAAACCAATTAGACATAACTAACGATTAATGTACATAGAGAGCATTTGGAAAGATAAAGTCACAATGTTGATCATAGAATTAAAACAACATTTTCCGTGATACATCACAGGATGGGTCAAGTAAACCCCACTAATAGAAGTCCCTATAAATAATTGTCATATGTGGATTATATATATTTTTAGTGCACAGAACATAAGTGTGTGTATGCTGATAATTATAGTTTCTTTTTACTTTTTTCTTATGGCTAGTGACCAGTATATGATACAAAATAATCTGTCTGCCACGAATATAATGTCAGCAAACCACATTCCCATTTAATTTGAAGTTTTATGATAGGCCCATTAAGAGGAATGAGATGGGGAGAAGTGTCATGACCCAATCTTAGACCGTGACCGGCGCACAGGCTAAGTCAACTCAACACTTGCTTAGCCTGGCAAGCCTAACTAAGAATGTTGAAAACTGCTTTAAAACTTAGAAAAAGGCTACCGAAAATTCGGCAGAGTTTCCCCTAAAAACTGAACTAACCAAAATTTTAAACTCAACCTGAAAAACAGCAAACTCTCAGAATTTCAACAAGCATGATTCTTTCTCATGCACCATCTATACATATACATATACAACTCAAAAGAATTTACAATACTATTCCCTATAGCTGCAAAATACTGGAGTTAAAATACAGCACTGATCACCAACAATAATAGAGATATACCAAAAGACTATAAGCCTGGGGAACAGCAAATCCCAGGAACCAGCTACTCAGCTGTCTGCGAATCTGAATTAGAAAAGAATGAAATGGAATGAGTCACACAGACTCAGTGAGGGAATAATAAACTAAGTGAACTGGAAGGGAAACAACTAATAGAACGAGTATTTAAACTTTCTAACAATCTCTAAACAAACTAACTGAAAAAAATAAAATTTATAAACAAAGCTATTATGTCAAATACTCTCTTTTCTCAAAACTATGCATAAACATAAATTTCTTTTTCTTTAAAATTCTAATCATCAATAACGCCATCCATATGGGTACCACTAAAAGAACTATAATGGAGAGTTAACTCTACCTAACATACCAATTCTTATGCTCATTTTAAGCCAGGGGCCATGCCTCACCCGGCACAAATCTTGTGGCTAAGGTCCGCTCACCCTACAACCACGAAAAGGGCTAAGGGTTCTCTCACCCAATAGCCAAACTGAAACAATCTCTGTATATACTATGTGCACATAGGCCGTTATATCTCTTCGCTAACGGCAAACGGTGTTCTAACACGTAACCCATAATGGATATTGAAAATATAAAAAAATACAAATTCTGAAATCATTTCTAAATATTCAGCTAAACTTTCACTTTAATAATTATAAATCACAGCTCAAATAGCTCATAAAATCAATAAAACTATGGCTCAAATATAACTTCCATAACATTTAATATTATTTCCAAACACAATGTGGAAATAAATATAATTTAATCATCCCTTATAATAAAACTTCCTTTGAATAAAATTTAAATATTTCTAGAAGGTTTGTTTCCCCAAATAAAATTATAAAACTGCCACTAAATAAATTATCCACTCACTGAAATGAAGAACTAGTCTCAACTATCTCCAACAACTCCTGTGGAGGCAAGTGGAGTAGTATCCTGTGAATCTGCTCACAAATAAAAATACTTTAATAAATCTAATTAACCTTTTTTCCTAATATAACTTAAGCAGAGGCTCTAAGATTTCTAAATTCTTTCAAGAAACATAAAATTTCTATTCCAATCTAACTCCAAATTCTTTAACCATCCCTTAGAAATTATCATTTCCACAAAAAGAGCTACCCACTAAATTTTAGAGTTCTCATGGCTAAAAAATACCAAAAAAATAAAATCCAAAGGATTAAGAACTCACCTCAAACTCTAAAATCAAGTGGGTGCTAGCAGATTTAATGATCTATCTCTCTCTATCTTTCTCTTTCTCTGTCTCTCTCTCGCTATCTCTCTTTCTCTCTTTCTCTTTCTCTCTCTCTGCCGTTCTCCCTCTTTCTCTCTCTCTCTTTCTTTCTCTTTCTCTTTCTCTCTCTCGGCCGTTCTCCCTCTTTCTCTCTCTCGGCCGTTCTCCCTCTTTCTCTCTCTCTTTCTTTCTCTTTCTCTTTCTCTCTCTCGCTTCTCACTCTCGCAACACAGAAGAGGAAATTGAAATTTCCTCTTCTGTTCATCACCGTCATTTAACAATCAAATTCTCTTTTTTTTTTAACTTAAATGGGAAATTACCAGATTACCCTTAAAAACAAATTTTATCCCCTCCATATCCTCTCATCTATTTCTCTACCGTTACAAGAAGATTCTGGAATTAGGGAATGGGAGGGAGAATGAGGAATATAAGGAGGGGGCGTGTAACAGGAAGGGTATCAGAGAAATTACAAGAGGTTTTGGATGGTTTGGGGCTGAGGATAGGAGGTGGTCCTTCCCTCAGTTTATTACAGA
Organism: Styphnolobium japonicum; assembly: GCA_023212625.1. Taxonomy (NCBI): domain Eukaryota; kingdom Viridiplantae; phylum Streptophyta; class Magnoliopsida; order Fabales; family Fabaceae; genus Styphnolobium; species Styphnolobium japonicum. Next base: position 149,485 of record JALBWW010000043.1, read on the forward strand.
TTGTAAAAAGGGGATTCATCTTCTGTTTTTAGAGTGAGATTCAATAAAATTCCTACTGTTTTCTTCCTTTAATTTTCTGGTTCCTATCATTCTATAAGAGGGAATGGAAATAATATGTTCTAGCAATTTAAACATTATAAAGGCAATGCCTACACTGACCCAGAATTTAAATTCGAACATTAAACTATCATATGTTATGCCTAAGCTGATCGAGAATTAAAGATAAACTCCCTTAATAGACATCTGAATCAAATTTTAGTAAATTTCATATGAACATTTTGAACTACCACTCTGACTCCAACTTTAGAAGGCAATAGCAGCTAGCTCATAGTTGTTAATTCAAATGCTCAAGGTGGAAGTCAACAAAATGTTGGTTATTAAATGCCATTTCAGCTGCTACCGTCATCAGTTCCAATTCTCGTTGAAGATGCTCAAGTTCTGAAGTCCTTACAGTTCCTTCATCAATGAGTACTTACTCTTGAATTTGAAATTTATCAGTTTCAAATCTTATCAAGTCAAGCAATAAACCTAAAGAAATGTATTCATAAACCAAAAATAAGGAACCCTTAACATAATATCCTATTAAGTGCACCTGCATAGCATAAAAATGACAATCTCAGCTCTATTATTTCAGTAATTGGTTAAGTAATGACAATCACAGCTCTAATAAAAGTGATCAAATATTTATAAAGGAAAAAAAAAGACAAATACCCAAGACTTCTCAAATAGACAATATCAATCATTAACCAATCAAAATTAAGAAAGGAGACAGAATAAGAACACACCTTTCTTGGCCAATAGTGTTGCAAATCCGAGCATAGATTTTGGTAAAATGGGTTCACTCAGCTATTGCAGACTCAAAGTGCTATACAAACAGCTCAACCCCTCTTTGATTAGAACAACTTTGCAAAATGGTATTTCTATTGTTGAAAAATTATGCATTTTAAGATATTATGATATTGTTCATAAACATAATACTTAGTCAAATGCCTACCTTAATCTAAATAATATAGAAAACTAAATGAAAGAGTAGAAAAATCTACCATTAATCATGACAGAACATGCACCAAATGATTATCAAGCCACCTATATCAAAAAATAATATTTAATTATATTAGACAATTTAAATGCTAAACTAAAAATAGGATTTTATACATGCTAATTAGCAAATGAGTTGTCATCCATGTAACAGTGCCGTATGAAAGTGTCATGTGACATTGTCCAGGACCCAAATAATTTGAAAGAAATAGATATACAACTCGAGTGTCATGTAATAGACATGACTAATAAATTGGATATCACATGGCTTAAGTAAGTTTAAACACCATATCATTAATTTTGTGCAAAACCCGAACATCTCCAAAACTTGCAATCATCAAAGGAACACTGCCTACCAGATTTTTCAAATTTTTAAAAAAGCTTATAGCTCAACCAAATTAACAAAAATGCAAATCCAAACTTTCAGACATGCCATGACCTTTGCCCCTATATCTATTTTTCATAGTACAAAGAATTTTGAACTGTTTCTTTTTGTCCAGTCAAGGTGCCAAATGCACAGCCAAATTGCTCGCATATACATCCTGTCCATATACAGATTCTTCCAACGTTATTGATTAAGTAGTCCAAACAATCCAACAACAAAAGAGAATCTCAAAAGCCAAAGACACTTCTCTAGGCTCAAAGAAAAAAATGTGCGACCATTAAAAAGCAGAAGATGACACACGCAAAATCAAATGAAAAATCACAAAAGTTAGATAAAAAAACAAGGATCAAATGGTCACATTACCAAGCTGGTAACTAAAATTGAGCATTGTGGGACCAGGACCAACATTCCTGACCTTGGACTGTAGGGTGCTCCTTCATTCAAGTGGCACCGGAGCACCACCCAGTGAGTACAAAATGGTCTCAGCGGTCTCAGCAGACAGGGGCATGGATGGAATTTGGGGGAAGCTCTTGCAGCCATCAACACCAGGCTACCCACGGCTGAGTGGGGCTGAGTGGGTCCTCTATGCCCCTCATAACATGTCCCCACTCAAAGCCATTCCGCCGCTTGTCACCGTCACTGTACACAAGCACTACCACCAAATAGGGACTTGGTAGTATGGGATGCCAAAAAGTCCCACATTGGGTAGTATGGGCTGCCTAGTGGTGTATTTAAGTGGCTTGGTTCTTCCCCCTAAATAGCTAGCTTTTAAGGGAGGGTTCCCCAAGTTGCTTAGATGCATATCACCATCGCACCGTTCTTCTTCGTCGATTGTATCAAAAGGAAAACCAAAAAAGAAAATGGGTTTGGGAATAGGAAACAGAGAAATGAAGCTCAGAAGCAAAAATAACAAACATTTTCCACTCTCTATGCTAGGGTTAGGAGCAGGTAAGAAGAAATAGAGTTTTTGGATGAAAATTTGAAATTCAAAGCCAGCATAGATCATTGTATTCAAACAAACAGAGAAACCTGTATGAAAATTTTCAAAATTAGAACATAAATGGGAGAGGAGAGGCAGAGAGTTGAGCAGGGAAAAGGAGAGGCAGAGAGTAACCCATTGAAAAGACCAAACCGAAAACAAAAAAAAATGAAGGAAAAAAAGGCAATTTGGGTGGCAAAACATTGAAGAAAAAGTTGACACGTGTGCAGCCAACTTGTTAGCTTTCTTGAATAGATAGATCAGACACTTCAAAAACTTCCCAAGGAGCCTTTTGAGGCACTAGATTCACACTCAATACCAATTTAAACAAGAACAAGTAATGACCATGACTTACCTGGTTTGCAATTGCGTACAGAAGCGCAATGATACATGGAAGACAACAGCAAACAGCGATGAAAATGATGCATGCTAGTGCAATACAAAAATTGAAAAAGAAAACATGAAACATCATAACCAAATCTAAATTGAAACCATTAACAACAAAACAAAACAAAAAAAGAAAAATCAAGGCATGAGAAATAAACAATCAAGATAATCAAGTCAGCAAAAAATCAAAATCAAAATAGAGAAGAAGAATAAGAAGAAGTAGAAAGAGAATGCAATACCGGCATTGCAAGACATAGGAGGATCCTTCTGTAGATCCTTGAGTTCCTTCAAGATTCGCTCCGATGCTATCATGTAAACCTAACCAAAATCCCAAATTAGCTCAGATCAAAACCTAAACACAAACAGATCAAATGCATACACAATCCCAAATCAACCACCACCCACAGATTCATAACCACCGCCACTGACACCAAAATATGTGATCTCAAACACAGGAGCAAGTGCAAAAGCGAGGGAGAGCGAGAGGGCAAGAGCGAGAGCGAGAGAATGGGCGAGGACGAAGCAAGGGTGAGAGAGAGAGGACTTGGGTGCTCTCTCGTATGATATGAAAGTAACGGGAGGACTTGGGTGGTCTCTCGTATGATATCAAAGCAACGGGTTTCTTGAAAATTTCTATTAACTACGAAGCCGTCACTAAAAGCTTCTTTTACCTACAAATTATAATCTATCATTAAAAGTATTTGTCACTATATGTCAGTTTTCTTGCAGTGGTCACTTATGCCACATACATTTCCTGCATAGAAATAATGGAAGAAAGAAAATAGATGCAAAGAAACAAAAAGAAAAATAAAACAAATAAATCTAAACATAATTAATCTACAATGACAACATGGTTGCCTTCACATGGCAAGAATATCAAACACGTTCACATGTTATATATTTATTTTGATTCTCTGGCCTTTCTTTGCTTTACACTTTTTTATTTAATTTTATTATGATTTTTCTTTAATCAAACACTTTTGGCCCTCAACATGTACGCACTAACCAACTACATGTGTCATTATTTATCCTTTCTTTTACATACATTCACATGACAACATAAGACACGAATCTCATAGTTCTATTCATCTTACCAAATCATTTCAATTATTTGTGAGTAATATTCAAACAATACGATAAGAAGAACAAAATTAAAAAAGAAATTATAAATATACCTATTTGCTGGAACTACTAACTCGTGATAAAAAAAATACACCTAATTGCACAGTAAATTGTGAGTACATGCGGATGACTCTTGATTGATGTGCTTGACAACAGAATGCTTGAGTAGGTTTCCAACTTTATTGATGAATGCCATCTTGCTCAAACTGCGAGGAAGCGAAGGTTAGTTGCTTGTGGCTCTGCTTCGTGCTTCCTCTGTGTTGTGTTGAAGAAAGAAGAAAAAAGAAAACAATGTTTAATGCAGGAAGTTTACATTTATACGGAAATTAAAATAAAAAAAGAAGCTACCAGAAAACTAATAACCATTATTTGATTATAAAATTTAAGGGAAAAAGGGAAATCAGGGAGCTAACATTTATATGGAAATTCGACTTGGAAGGCTTTTCATCATGAAGAATCTCCTTCTTGACAGAGTTATTGATGTAGCTAATATAAAAAATGGATTATTGAACATACAGTGACAGAGGTGGATGTATAAAAATAGAACAAAGACATAAAATTTGTGGAGAAATTTTAATAGAGATGCAAGCGGAGAAAAAACAGTGGAACAATGAAAGTAAAGCAAAAACTGGATGTATCCACTTACAGCAATTTAACATCTCTCATATCTAATACATAAAATAATTTAACTTGCTTCAATAAAGTATTATTCAAAAGGTTTCAATCGCTGATGTTGAGTTTGTTATCAGTCATGCAATGTATTCGGTGGCAACGTCCATATAGCCAAGATGTTCAGTTCTATAAACTAGGTTGCATAACATATAAATAAGCAAAAACTCTCCTAACGCATCATATTTGGCTAGAAAGAAAATGACATTACCCTAGATTTTCAACAAACTAATAAGCTTTAAATGCAAAGTTAAATAAAATAGTTCATGGTATAAGAAACTCACAATGAGAGTATAAAGCAAGCAGGGGTGAGTCAATCTGCTAAGTTGAAGATTTTCAGTCATTGAAATGCAGAGCTTGCATGTTATCAAGCAATTATATACATAATTCTAATGAGATTTGAATCAGAATCTCTAAATTGAAATATGCAGTGGCTAAGTATTTTAGTTTGTCATTCATTTTAAACCAAGATGTAAGAACATAAAATTAAGATTTAAAGGACAACATTCATAGCAACAGTGTTTATACAACGTCCATGACTTCCAACACCAATAGAAAGCTATAAGAAGAAATATTTGCTATCAAACATGGACGAAATTCTTACTTATTTAAGCTGTTAAGTCAGTTCATCCTACTCAGTTGCATAATAATATCTACTCATAGGTAACTTTTTGAGGTGGAAAATCTTCCCGTCTTTTTCAAATCATAGTACCTGGCGTTCTTGAAATCATCATGAGATGCGTTCTTGGAGACGCCCAAGATTTCATAGTGCCTCCAATCAAGATGCTTTAGATCTTGATTCTAGGTCTCAAACTCTGTCTAAAAAATCAAGATTCATAAAATTGTTTCCAAGCAGTGGTAATGAGCACCATTATTATCTCACAAATCAACTTTGCTTCGCGCTATTGTTCCAGAACAAAGTGAAAATAAGATTAAGCATCAAATTTGGTTCCAAAATTAAGAAAGAAAGAAAAAGGAAAAAAAACATTTACCTTTGGTGAAGAACGTAGAGGAGGGCCAACTGCGGAGGGTGTCGAGGGAGAGGGACTCCTCGCCAGTGGTCAATTTGTGAACCAAGTTGACATGTTGGAATGGGTGGGGCGTGGCAGGACCCAGAAGGAGGAACCAGAAGATTAATTTAAAGGAAACATACATTTTCTAGCACAAAAAATCAAATAAAGATTCAATGTTATCTAATCAAAATTTGATCAGATCTTGATTCTAGGTCTCAACCTCTGTCTAAAAAATCAAGATTCATAAAATTGTTTCCAAGCAGTGGTAATGAGCACCATTATTATCTCACAAATTAACTTTGCTTCGCGCTATTGTTCCAGAACAAAGTGAAAATTAGATTAAGCATCAAATTCGGTTCCAAAATTAAGAAAGAAAGAAAAAGGAAAAAAAAAAGCATTTACCTTTGGTGAAGAACGTAGAGGAGGGCCAACCGGGGAGGGTGTCGAGGGAGAGGGACTCCTCGTCAGTGGTCAATTTGTGAACCAAGTCGACACGTTGGAATGGGTGGGGCGTGGCAGGACCCAGAAGGAGGAACCAGAAGATTAATTTATAGGAAACATTCATTTTCTTGCACAAAAAATCAAATAAAGATTCAATATTATCTAATCAAAATTTGATCAGTTTAGTTAGCCAGGACCCAACGAACCTGAGAAATTATTAGTTCTTCCACAATGAGAGAAGCCAAACCAGTGCTGCTGTTGTTCAGAGAGCCATCACCAGAAAGATTCAGGATTTGGGGCGTATTTGAGGGCGTGGGGGCAAGAAGTCCCATAGGAGAACTCACAAGTTGAAGAAAGGGACGGCTTTCCAGCGAGACCTTCGAAAGCACTGCTTCTTCTTCCACCTTCTGCAAGAGGGTCTTGACCAGACCCCTGAGCAAGGCCTCTCGACTTCCCCTCTGCTTGACTATGTACGACAATGGGGTTTTGCCCCCAGGGGCTAGCCCCACGATCTTGCCGTTGCTGTCCATTTCTTTACCTTGATTTTGACAGATTCTTTTCTGAATCTTCCATCTTACTTGAAGGGAAAAAATAAATGTAAAAGCCCATATTCCAATAATCAAACCGGTTGAGTTTTGAAGGGGGAAAAAATGGAATTGAACTGTCTGGAAGAAGAGAAAGAAAAGCACTCACTCAAAACTGAAAATGTAGTTCTTCTTCTTGCTTTGTTGATGATCTTTGTTATTGGAAGCAGCCAAGGTCTGTGATCTTGTGACTCTTCTTGTCCATCATGGGTTCTCCATTGATACCGATTCAAGGTCACCCAAAACCAAAAGTTGAATGCTTTAGGCGATGCTCCACGGAGAAAGAGCAAGATTCAAAGGAAGACAAAAGAATATAGGCGTTGAGGGGCATCACTGCGTTTTTCATCAAGAAGATTAATTAATCTTTATTTTTTAATTTTATAATAAATATTTGATTATAATTTAGTCTGTCATTCATTTATTAATTTATTATTTTTGTCAACGTTTATTTATTTTATAAAACAAATTAAATTTATTTAGGTTATTTTTAATTCTCACAACTAATTTTAAGATAATCGTCTTATGACAGTTTTATTAGGGGTGCGGTGGAAATAAGTTGTCACCCTTCTTTGATCATAATGAGTTAAGTTGCATGTTTGAAAAAGATGGTGATGAGTTGTGAGTGAGTTAATGCTTGACAATTTGGTATCGCAAAGGCTTCAAAAAGCATGGGTTATAGTGGGTGTCAAGAATCTTGGTATAGTTGGTTCGTTTGAATTAAGCTTTAGTAAAGAAAAAAAAAATATTTTAGAAAAGACTCCAAATAATACAAGTATGAGTATAATAGAAAAAGATTGAAAAATACAAATATTATAAACATAAAAGTTATATTTATTTAGGCTATTTGAAAAAATTATTTAGCTTCTCAATTTACAAACGATGATTATCCAGTATTCATCTTTTTTTTAGGGTATGGATACCCATGGTGATTTGTCAAGCCTTCATTTAGTTGTTATGTATATTTAATAGACTTTCAAATATTTATTGAGCAACTAATAATCAATAAATGATTGACAACTCACCCTGGGTACCAAATCCATCAAGTTTGGAAAATATGGTGGTGAGTTGTGAGTGAATCAAGGCTTGGCATTTGATTTCGTAGAGGCTTCAAGAAGTAGGGATTATAGTGGGTGTCATAAATCTTAGTGTGATTGATTCGTTTGAATAAAGCTTAAATAAAAAAGAAAAAGAAAGATTTTGGAAAAGCCAAGGGTGGCTTGTCGTTTTTGTGTGTATAAATGAGTAATAATCATATACTCATCTTTTTTTTAATTTGTCTTCCTTTCATTTTTATTTATTTTCACGATTTTTAAATTAATTAACTATCTCATTTTATTCAATTTTATTTTTTTTAATCAATTGTTTTAGAACTTTTATAATTTTTGATTTTTTATCAAATGTTTTTGGAATTTTATATTTATTTTTTTTATATGACTACCAAAATATTGTGTTCATAATTTCCCCTAAATCTTTTCTCCAAAATTAATTTACCAAATTAACTTAGCAACTAATTTAGTATCATTAACTATCAGTAAGAAAAGATTGCCTGAATAAAATTATAGTCAACAGATCGTAACAAAAAAGTAAGCTTCTATGCATAAAATCATATTCGTAATAATTGGTATTTTACATTGGTCTTTATTTGTGTCATTTAGAATAATGAAAAAAAAATCACTCAAGTTATGTTTATCATATGTTCTATTTTATTAAAAAAAACTATATATATTCCTTGGGTATTATTTATTTTTATAATGGTACCGATACTCCTTGTAATTAGTGACTAATATTTAGTCATCCTACTTGGTTGAAACATAAATAAAATAATTATGTTTCAATAAAGTAAGTCACGTGACCAAAAATTGACCGTTAATTATAAAATTGTACCAATACTCTCATAAAACATAAAGTTACATGAGAAACTTCCAAAATGTATATATGATAAATTTATATTTATCATATTTTATATATCTCTATTTTAATTAATTTTTTTTATTAATTGTGGTACTTATAATTTTTATTTCTATTAGTATTTGATATTTATCAATATTATTATCATTAAGTTCATTCAAATGTATTATTTTCGCAATCGTCTTGAAAGGAACACATACATATTTTAGTTTTAGACAAAAATAAAACTTTATAATCATATAATACATACATTCTATGAATAAATTATTATTAATAAGCATATGCCCCGCATGCTTTATAGTCAAGTCTTTCTATACAATAAGTTTCAACTAAATAAATCAATAGGAAATCACATCTTTACATAATTTAAATATGAAAATAACAATTCACATATTATTTTGATAGTCGAGATAATACTTTTCAACAGAATAGATGTCAAGATTCAGAAATATCATCAATTTTTCATCAAAATATGGTAACTTAAAATTAAAGATAGAGAAATAGAAAACAAAAAATAAAGTTAGTTCACAAAATGACCACAAAGGCTTAAAAGTCCAATCTCTATGAACTTATGATGTTCATTAGGAAGAGATATAACATTAATTTTCATATCGAAAGTATGAGATTCAAACGTGGAGTTTATATGGCATTGGATTCTCCCATATTAATAATTAATAACTAACTTTTAGGATGTAACTCTCTCAATATTCATAATAATTCACAAACATCAATTCCCTAAACTATAAGCCCTAAGTAATAAGCCCTAATGTACCAAACTCCAAGACCTAAGTAAAAGCAAGATACTGACATTGTTTTTTTAATGTCTCTTTCATTTTTATTTTCAAGATTTTTTATGTTAATTAACACTTCCATTTTATTCAATTTAAGCACTCGATGAAGTGAAAATTTTAAATATTTTTATTAATGATTTATCTTTATTTGCCACTTAATTTTGTAATTTATTTTAATTTAGTGTATGCTTGGATTATAAGTTAAAAAAGATTATGTTAAAAGTTAACTATATTATAATCGATTTTTAAAAAAATCAATTAAGAGAAAATTAATTTATCTTTGGATATGTTAATTCATAATCGATTTAAAGATTACAAAAAATTGTCTAGATTGTATTAAAAAAATTAGTTTTATGTATTAAATTATCAAAAGATATATGGAATGATTGAAAAAGTTATTTAGTCAAGAGCAAATAGGTATTTTTATTCCAAACCTATTGAAATAATTTGAAATCAAATAATCAAAAGCTTAAAATAAAAGTTTTTCTAAAAAAATTAATTTTTGTTAATGAAAAATAATTTTAACTTATAATCAATTTTACACATTTAAATAAACAAGATAAATTTTAATCTTTGATCATTTTAACTTATAATCCAATTTAGTCTTTGATCATTTTTTGAGTTAGTAAATATCTTAATCTTTTTTCTCATTTTCTTATAAATATTTATTTGTAATTTACACTTTTATCATTTAATTATTTGTTTATTATTTATGCAATGTTTATATATTTGATGGGAAAAATTAAATATGTTTCAACTATTTTTAATTCGTTGAATTAATTTTAGGATAATCGTTTTAAGACGAATGTATCAAGTACAGTGGGATTAAATTTTCATCCTTCCTTCTATATATTTATCTTTATTCGCTTCTTACTTTGTATTTTTTTTAAATTTAGCATTTGATCAGTTAGTAAATATTTTAAACTTTATTTTCTAATTTTCGAATAAATATTTGATTGTAATTTAGTCTTTTGTCATTAATTTATTAATTTATTATTTTTTTCAATGTTTATTTATTCTATAAGGTAAATTAAATTTGTTTAAGCTATTTTTAATTCCATATCTTCACAAGCCATCTTGATTTGATTATAGCTTAAGAAATCATTTATGAAGGAGAAAAATGAATATTTGGCTGTATTGTCTACCAAAACATCAATGTTCGGCAATGCGAAGTCCTCTTTTGGACTAGCTCTGTCTAGATAGCGGTAATCAACACACATTTGAACCTTTTCGTCTTTCTTAGGGACTAGAACAATATTAGCAACCTATTTAGGGTTTTGGTAACTACCAAAAATCCTGCATCAAATTACTTTTTGACCTACTATCTAATTTTTAGTGACATGCCATCCTTTATTTACCTTAACTTTTACTTCACATGGGGACATTCTGACTTTAATGGTAGCCTATGGATGACAATATCAGTGTCCAACCCAGGCATATCATGATAAGACTATGCTAACACATCACTATAATCATTAAAGAGTTTAATTAACTTTTCACTCTCACCTTCCTTCATGGAAGTTTTGATCTTGACTTCCCTTTTATCCTCCTCGGTCCCTAAATTGATTATTTTGGTTGCTTTCTCATGAGGATGAAGTTCTGGGGTAGGCTCCCTTGATCATGATCTTTGCCATTATTTGATATGCACAGGATAAGTGTGGTTTTGTGATCCTTATGCCTTCCTCGACATAAGTGGTATTTGCAACTTCAGATGTCTGAAATGTTGTCTCATGAGCTTCTTCAGCGGCCTAAATATAGGGAGTAGAAGAGGATTTGCTCACCAGCAGATCTTCTTCGCTAGAAATGATAATCATCTTGTTCCATGTAATAAACTTCAATTTCTAATGTAGGGTGGAAGGTATTGCGCTAGCTGAATGAATCCAAAACCTTCCTAATAAGCAATTGTAAATTGGCATGATATCTGCTGAGAAAGAGAGAAAGAATGTTGAAACCATATGTCTCAATACACAACGGACATCTGAATATATAGACATAAAGTAATAATTACAGGGATCACAATTTCCTTAATTACAATAATTACATGATACTAATTGACAACTAATGAACAACTGAACATACTAATAAAGCACATATAATATTTTCAACACTCCTCCTCAAGCTGGAACATATAGATCATATGCACAAAGCTTGTTACATAGGTAACCAATCTGAGGACTTCTCAAGGATTTGGTGAATGCATCCGCGAGTTGATCATTAGAGTTGAAAAAGCCGGTGGTGATATCTCCTGATAGGATCTTTTCCATGATAAAATGGCAATCTATTTCAATATGTTCGATCATCTCATGGAAAAATGGATTGGAGGCGATATGCAATGCAACTTGATTATCATATATTAATGTCATTTGCATAATCTCCCCAAATCTAAATTCTTTGAGTAACTATTTCAACCAAATGAGTTCGCAAGTTACTAAGGCCATAGCCTAATATTCTGTTTCTGCACTACATCTTGCAACTACATTCTGTTTCTTGCTTTTCCAAGATATCAAGTTTCCCCCAATAGGTATACAATACCCAAAAGTCGATCGTTTGTCAATAGGTGAGCTTGCCCAATCGACATTTGAGTAATCAACGATTTGAGTATGTCCTTTGTCTGCATAAACGAGACCTTTTCCTGGTACTCTTTTAATATATTTCAGGATCCGAATCACCGCGTTTCAATGACCCTTACATGGAGAATTTAAGAATTGACTCACCATACTGACTGCAAAAGAGATGTCTGGACAAGTAACTATTGTTGGAACCAAAGTCGTTTTAAAAGGTTTAGCACTAATGTCAAAAATCTGTAGCTTTCCCCGTTTAAGTTTTGAGGATAACAAAATAATTATTTTAAGATTGAACAAGTAAGTTTGTCGACAGAGTGTTTTCATAAAATTGAATTCCCTTGTATACTGACTATGATGCTGATAATTGTGATTTCTTTTATGAGTTTTGAAAATAGCAAATAGTTTCATAAAATAAACTATTTGATAGTTGCGTCCAATCTGTTTCTACTTAATCCTTTTATATGCGTCCATTCTACATATACTATTATTATTGGTGCGTCCAATGATTGTATGCATATACTGTTACTATTTTATTGGTTCGTCCAATATTGTCTCCTTTCCAAAGCTCAGACTCAAAGCACTCTTACAAAGTTCAAGTTCAAGCTCTTGTCCAAAGTTAAAATTCAAAAATGAAGAAATGTTCTTCATTAAATGCTAGAAAAGAACTCTGACAGTTTCTGACAACAGAAGAAGTCAACTGAGCTGCTTTTAGCTGACACTTCTAACAACTACAAAGACCAGCAAATAAGGAACTTTCTGCGGTCTCAGACAAATTAGGACTCAGTTATCACATGATTGAAAATCTCTGATAATCAAAGTCACATTTCAGAAGAAGCTCAACACAATATCAGTCGATGCATTTAATGCTACTCAGAACGGTAATAAATGTTTCCGTTGCACGACGAAGCTTATGAAGTCTACTCAAATTGTTCTCACTTATAAAAAGGAGAAGCAGCACTAGAAGAAGCAGAGTGATTTTGCCCAAGCAGCTTACAAAGACTAAAAAACTTTATCTCTTCTTAGAATTCATATACTTGTAAAGAGTTCAAGTCTTGATATTCTTTGTCTATTCTCATTTTCTAGTGAGTTTCAAACCCAAGCTTTCATCAACTTCTATTTATTCAACGTAGTGGTGTAAGCCTGAAGAGGCTGGGTATAAAAGAATACTGGTGTGTTTGAACCTGAAGAGGTTGAGAATACTTATTACCTAAAGAGGTGAATAATACTTGTAATCTCGAAACAGATTAGTTGATAAATCCTTCTGGTTGAAGGGACTAGACGTAGCTCTCGGTTTGTGAGAGTGAACCAGGATAAATATCTAGTGTAAGTCTCTCTTCTCTTCTAGTGTATTTTATTATTTCCACTAACCACTGGGATTTGCCATTGTGTTTATTAACAAAGGTTTTTAAATTGTTTCTTCGAACTTCTTAACTGCGTCCATAAGAAATCTTTTACAAAACTCTTAGAGTCCAATAGGACTGAGAAGTCTTGTTTATACGTCCATTGCTTGTTAACTTTTAACCTTCATTGTGTTCAATTGTTAGTTGAAGAAAGAGTTTCAAAAACGATTTACAAAAGGGTTAAGAAACACAATTCAACCCCTCTTCTTGTGTTTCACTTGGATATTTCAACTGTAAAGTAATTTAATTTTCCAACCAGTCTTCTGTATCTCCCTAGATCTGACAATGGCTTCCCCTGATCTAATAGAAGTTTAACATTAGGATCCATAGAAGTGTCAACGAACTTGATATTCAGTAAGTTTGTCTCTTCAAGTATATCCATAGCATATTTTCTTTATGTAATCACTAGACCATCATTGGACTAAGCTACCTCAATATCCAAGAAATATCAGAGTTTTCCAAAATTTTTAGTTTGAAAATGATGAGAGAGATTTTGTTTCACACGAAGTATGCCACGATGATCACGCCGGTGATAACAATGTCATCCACATAAACAATCAAATAAATGCACCCTTAGGCCGTGTGGCGATAGAATACGAGTGGTCTACTTCGCTCAGAATCATACCAAAGCTGTTGCACTACGGTGCTGAATCTGCTAAACCAAGTCCGAGGAGATTGTTTAAGACCATAAAGGGACCTATGTAGGCGACATACCAAGTTAGAGGACTCCCTCTGAGCAAGAAACCTAGGTAGTTGCTCCATATATACTTCATCCTTAAGATCACCATGTAGAAAGATATTTTTAATCTCAAGCTGATGAAGAAGGCAGTGGCGAATAGCAGCAATAAAGAGGAGGAGCCAAATAGAGGCCATTTTCGGCATGGGAGAGAATGTATCTCCATAATTAAGCCTAAATATCTAGGTATATCCTTTAGCCACCAAACAAGCCTTTAGACGATTAATTTTATCATCAGGGCCAACTTTGACTATATAAAGCCATCTACAACCAACAAGAGACTTCCTAAGAGGTAAAGGGACCAGTTCTCAAGTACCACTGCTTTGAAAAGCACACATTTCATTAATAATTGCTTGCCTCCACCTAGAGTGGGATAAAACGTCACTTGGAAACTTAGGAAGAGAGACATACTACAAAGAAAAAAGATAAGCATAATGCAAAGAATAAATGCAGTGATAACTCAAAGCAATATAATAAAGAGAATGGTTATGAGTAGAATGTATACCTTTACGGAGAGCAATGGGAAGATCAGGGTCAGGTGGCAATGTCAGAGTTGTTAAAGGAGGTGGCTCCGGGAGTGAGTTCATCATGACCTCAGTTGTAGGAGTAGTATCTGGGACAAGCACCAAGGGAGTTTGGGGGCGTCGGTGGTATGTCTGGAATGGCCGAGCAACTAGGGGATCCACATGTGGAGTCTCGGGTGGGACAGACTCAAGAAGGACAAAAGTGGATGGAACATATAATATCATAAATAGAGGCTCAGGAGGCAAAAGGGTCAACTCAAAAAAGGGGACAAACTCAAAAAAGGTAACATTAGTGGATGTAACAGCCTGGGCCGCATTTACAAGGTGAGGAGGGTGATCATGTAATTCCCAACAGCGGTCAACAGTATGTCCCAAGCAGTGACAGTGATCACACTTTGTAAACTTTTTCAATTTCCTCTAATCTTCGCTTTTCAAGCACTTCAGGAGCAACGACCACTTCTGGTTATCCTTCTAACTCCAGATATGTTGTAATAGACAAATATGGATCAGAGATGGATGAGGTACTAAGGTGACTTGATTGTAATTCATCAGCAAGGACTTGCACGTCATACTTCCATGACACAGCTTCAGTGTCCTTATATAGAAAAAGAACAGGCACTTGAATTGTGAGGGGTTTTGCACTAAAAGATGGGAAAGTCAAACTGACAAGTGGCAATGGACCTTTGGTATAAGGAATCACCAATGGTTTAGGTAGAGCTATTGATGTTATTGATGTCGCTTTATCAACATTCTAACCTTCTTGACCTTGAGGTAATAGAGATTCTCCAGGATGCAGAATAGTTTGAAGAGAGCTTTGGACGCATAATAATTTGAATAGAATTTTGGACGCATAAATCCTTTTTAAATAAAATCTTTGAACGCAAGAAAAGTTCTTTAAAACCAAAAGTAAGAAAGTGTTATAAATGACAATAGCAATCCTCAAATGTTAGCACAGAGAATAATAATGCAAGATAAAAGGGAAGAGAGAATCACACAGCCAATTTATATTGGTTCACTCTTATAACCCAAGAGTTACGTCCAGTCCCTTTGACGAGAAGAATTTTTCACTAATCTTTTTAAGATGACAAGTATTCTCCACCTCTTCAGGTAACAAGTATTCTACAACCTCTTTAGGCAACAAGTATTCTACAACCTCTTTAGGCAACAAGTATTCTTTAACCACTAGCCTCTTCAGGCTTTACACAGAATAAACGAGTAGTGTTTGAAAACACTCAACAAACAACTCATGATGTGTGAGAATAATAACAATGTAGCTCAATGTATATTGAATAACTTTACACAGAATATGAAAGTGTAAGAATGAAATGTCAAATGCTTGAATATGTTCGTATTGCTTATCATATGAAAACTTTGAAGACTCTTTGTATTTATATGCTTCAGAGCTTTGAGCTTGTCTTCAAGAGCTAGCCGTCCAATGGTAATAAATGTTTCTGTTCTGAGCTGCATAAATGCGTAACATTGATTAGATTTTGTCTTCTCTTAAAACGTGAGCTTGGTTATCATTGTTGTTCAAAATATCAAAGTCTTGTACTAAATCTTCTGAGTGAGCAGCGATATCTCATTTCCTGAACTTGTATACATGTTAGGTGTGTCGGTATCAATGTATTTTGTTGACTTCTTTTGCCGCGCACTTTATCAGAGGTCTTTTTAGCATTTAATGTTGAACAATTCTTGTATTTGAATTCGAGGCTTTTGGACGAATGTTTAAATCTGAACTTTAATGAAAACTTTAGACGATCCAATATAATATAATAAAGAAACAATTCAAAGTATATTTGACGCATACACTAATATCTTTCAGTTGTAAAGAAGACCATATTGGACACATGCAATAAAAACTTTGATCTTTCGTCCAAAACAAATACAAGTTCATAAAAGGTATTAAGTTATTTTCAAAGCTTATTTGTTTCATCTTAATTTAATATTGCTATTATCTTTAGAACTTTGAAACAGAGTTGATCTTTTGTCCAAAACGGATATTACTTCATAAAATATGCAAGTTACTTTCAAAGCTTATTTGTTTCATTTTAATTTAATATTGTTGTTATCTTCAAAACTTTGAGGGGTTCAAATTTATTGAACAGTTAAGATACTTAAATCTATCTTTGGTTCCAACAAAAAAGATTTAAAAAAAATAAATAAATGGTTCGGGAGTCGCCACTAATTGATTTTTCCATAAAAAATGGAATAATGTAGTTGGACATCTAAAAAATTGATCTGCTTACCAGCGTTCAGGTTCAGAGGTTGATTACGGGTAGGGAAGGTATTAACACCCTACACCATCCATTCAGATAACATTTACCTATTTAATCTAAAATTATCTACTAAATTAATTAGAGTGGTTATTTATTATTTACAACAAAATATTTTTATTTTTGTTATTTTTCATGTCTCATTTTAATTCACTATTATCACCAAGTAGAGGCTATTGTTGGTGTATGCCCTAAAGACCAGTTGTATATTGACCTTTCTGGATACTTTGTATCTTGGCATATATATATATATATATATATATGAGGCATTTCAATTATTGTATTATTTATTTCGTTTAAATATGTATAATAAAGTCCTTACAATAGTAAGTACAATACCATAGGATATCAAGTGCATGGCTTGATTGTGAGATTCTATTGGTTACTTTCAGAACAATATTCTTGAATATCCCTAATCAAGTATTATTGTGAATTAGGACAACTGTAATACATTGAGACTAGCATGTATATGAGACTTGGGTAGACCGATGACCATATTATACGGGTCATAGATATGAGATATCAAGTCTTCACATGGGTACACATTAGAGTAATGTTGTACTGGATTGACCCACCATGAGAACGCTACATGGATTGTTACTTGAGTTTATGAGCGATTCTCACAGTGACAATGATGTATGTGGTCCTTTGACTCAAAGGCATTACAGTTCTCTACATGAGCAGTTGTATAACTTGATATCGTCAAACGTTCCCTGTAACAAGGTGATTAAAAAGACGGCTATTGGACATACTGCAAATTATGCAAAGAGATGTGAGTGGCCTAAATAAAATTTTTCCCTCCTACATAATGGGAGCGATATCTTCTGGCCCCTCGATAGAATGAGACTGAAAATGCATGGCTATGCTCGAATGAGTCAATATGAGATATTGATCTCATTTGTCTTAGTAAGTTTACTTGGAGATTAAGAAACCAAAGATTGAACTTTACAAGGATGATCGTTCCATACCTTGTGTTCAATCTAAATATCTGGACTAGACTACACGGTAACATTGTTCACAGAAAACATTCCTGTTACTTGAGTAGCAGTGATGTATTACTAGAAACTGCTCATTGTTTGTATTACTAAAATTGGATTTTAGTATTACTATAAACGTAATGGAAACCAACAGGGTTACGCACTTTGAATGGACCGATATTGGGGTTTAATATTCATGAGATGAATCTAATTATGAATCCAATTATGACTTGGTTTCCTAGATAGCTTGTTGGACTTTTAGTTAAACTAAATGTGCCAGCTGAGTAGATGTGCCTATACATAATTGTGACCTAAGTCAAATTATGAATACGCACTTCAATGCTCATCTCATGCTCTTATGACTGCTGCCCTAGCTATATATATGATATATAGCTGCTGCAGCTACACACAACACCAGTAACAGAAAATAGTGAGTGTGAGAGGAGCACGCACACCCCCCGTTGCTAGTACTGTGGAGTGGTGGATAACCTGATATTCGGTTCGTTTGTTTGGATATTGTAGAGGCACCTCTCGTTTGCTGTGCTTGTGATTGACAGCCGTGTCTTCTTAGAAAAAAATACCCTATCACGTTTTATGATTTTCGCATAGATTCTTGGCTGGGTTTGGGATTTGGTTTTATCTTCCGTTGTGTTTCCCGATCGTGAAACCTAACAGCTATGTGAATTTATTCACAATTATTTTATTATTTAAATTTCTTGTTATGAAAAATATTTTATCTACTAATTTATTTTTAGGAATTAGATCCCGTTAGCGCTTCCAGCAAAATCTGATATTGATTCCTCAAGAATATCGAGAAAATTTTAGTTGATCATACTCTCAATCCTCACCCAATTTTTATCATCAACCAATTTTGACATCTTTTTAATTAATGAAATATTAATAATAAATTATAGGGAAAATTGCACTGACCTCCCTTTTTAAGCGTAATTACACCCGACACCCCTCTTGTTTCAAACATGCGGCCTCCCTTATTTCAAACATGCTTATTACAGTTACCCCCTTGTAGATGACAGAACGTTAAAAATTAAACGGAAATTTGAGCAAGTACAGGTCACGTGATTTTTAATGGCTAATATCACTTCATCCCTATTGAGAAATGACATTTTCCCCCAAAATAACCACCATGTCTCAGCACCCATTTTTCTCCAAACCAGCCACCACGTCTCGAAACACCCATTTACCACAAAATACAACCAACTCCACCTTGCTCCATGAAACCACAAATTCCAAACCCATCAACTAGCACCCAATCCTCTTACTTAATCTGAAAAAAACTTGAAAATTAGAGGCTTTTCATAAAGAGAACAAGCAAGACAAAAGTACAGTACAGACTTTGTTTAATCTATTCAAAGGGTGTCGAGAAATCACATCCACTTCCTCTTTTTCACCCCAGATTAGAAGTAACCATGCTTGGAAGTCCTATGCGCATGGCCACAATCATAGTTTCAGCATCATCTTCCGTCCTTGTCAAAAGACTCTCATCTTTGTCCTTTTTCGTGTCTTCTTCCTCTTCTACAATGATAATACTATTTGAGGGTTCATTTTCTTACTGATTTGTGAGGCTTAAATTGTTTATGAAATGAAAGGCTTCTCTGATTTGCAGAGGAGGAAGAAGTTTCAAATTGAATGAAAAATCTGTTGTTTGAGTAAGCAAGAGTGTAGGAGGAGTACAGGTTGGATCAAATTCTTCTTTTCGGAAATAGAGTTTGAGAGATAAGGGTTGGGTGTTTGGGGAAGAGGATGATGAGGGATTTCAGAGGAGGGATAATTTCTAATTTCGTGAGGGTAAATAAGTCATTGCACATTTTAATTAAACGGAACCTGACGATGTTTGAAATAAGGGAGGCCGGTGTCATGTATGAAACAAAGGGAGTGTCGGGTGTAATTACGCTTAAACTGAAGGGAGGTCAATGTAATTTCCCCTAAATTATAACTTATGGAATTAAGAAGAAAAGTAATCGCATAGATAAAGTCATCTCAAATACTCAAATTTTGTAAATGCAACAAATTAATAATGAAACAATATTTTTAATCATAGATTCTTTGTACTCCCTCCAGCGCTCCAAACAATACCATAAAATTTCTTCTTACCTCAAGGAAATTGAAATGTAGTTGCTATTGCAATTAATTCTAATTATCTTAGTGTTGAAATCTTATATCATAAATTAATTTAAAAGAGATGAATGAAAATGTTAAATAATGATAAAATTAAGAAAAAAGAAAATTCATTATGGAACAGATTGTTTGTTAAAGATTACTTATAGCCCTGTTAGTGCTCCTAGCGAAACTATAAAATTTCTTTTCACCTCAAGTAGATCAAAACATTGTTGTCGTTGTGTACTAACTTTGATTATTCCATAATTGGAATCTTGTAACATAGACAAATTTATTATTTATTTTTTGAATGAAAATTGTAACCTATGCGATTTAAATAAATGGAAAAGATCAAAGAATAAAAGTGCCAAAACAAAATGGTAATATCAAATCATTAAAGATCAACACTGCAACTTAAAAAATCCTATTAAAGAGATGGTAGCCAAGGTGATCCACAGAACTGGATATTCATTTGATAATCGGGGACTTGCCGAACATGTCTTCTGGCCCAACTTTGGTTATTCACTTGACGAGATTAAACAATTCTAGTCATTATCAAATGGAATGCATTAAGGAGGGATAAAGACACAATAACATAATCAAATTAAGACAATTAGAAAAAAAAAGGTAAATGATATCAAGGGGCACCTAAATAAGGCATCAACAAGAAGTGTCACCATGAAGTTCATAAAACGTAAACCAACGAGATATCCAATTCGAATCTCTTTAACCCAAAAGTCATTCCCATGAAATTGGGTAAGAGCATATGTAGGAGGAGCCATTAGCCAATAAAACGATGGTTTATCTCAAATGTAATCACATCTCAACCGGTCACAACGACATAACATACGGCTGCAATGAGAAAAAACCAAAAGGGACCTAAAAGCATATTCTAAGCTTACTGCTCATGCCAAACATATACCAGATAACTAAACACATAAAATCAAA
The DNA here is from genome assembly GCA_023212625.1 of Styphnolobium japonicum. Classification (NCBI taxonomy): domain Eukaryota; kingdom Viridiplantae; phylum Streptophyta; class Magnoliopsida; order Fabales; family Fabaceae; genus Styphnolobium; species Styphnolobium japonicum. The sequence continues at coordinate 170,339 of JALBWW010000043.1, forward strand.
CCAATAACATATGTAAATGACTTATAAGACCTATACACAGATCAAATAACAACATATTCACAAACTCACTTTGAACTTATTCTTCATACCTAATAGATGGCAGATAATCAAGCATTTGAAAATCAAACTAATAAAAGGTTCAAACAAATTATGAGACCTACATACTAACCTAGAAACTAGCATACTCTCAAACCCCAAAACCCAACTGGTAGCAATATTTGTCCCTGTATATGCTGTAGCATTAAGTGATATCACGGGTGTGATGAGAGGAAACAAAAGTGATATAAGGACCCATTTTGAACTTACTTCTCATGCTAAACATATAACATATAACTAAACATTTTGATCATGACCTAATAATTGTCAATTCAGTTAATCAACATGATACTACAGGAGCCCATGGTTCAAACTCTTCATCCAGCATACATCAAATTAAAACATTGGAATAAAGTCAAACCATAAAGTGAGTGCAAGTTTCAATATGGAAACATAGTCAGAATTGGATTTTTGACAAGTTCCAAAAAACATGATTTCAAACCTGAACTTCAAAACAGAAATTGGATCCAACAAAGAGATCAAAGAATCCTCCACATGTAACTTGAACGTACCCAAATACCCACAGCATCCTAGGGATGAAATCATGATTCAAAACTTTCTATCTACTATATAAGAACTAGAAACGTAATAGGATCTGTAATTTTGCACAAATCCAACAATTTCTCATTTACAATACAGATTAAACATGAGCCAAATAAACCAAATAGATTCTATCTACAATAAACATCATTTACTTATTCCATTACAATCAAAAATAATCAAGGCTAACAGTAAAGATACCAAAGTCATTCCACAGATTCCCATTCTCAAAGTCAAACAAGGAATAGACAAAATTTCTATTCAGATTACTAAATCAAAGGAAAGCCCAACATTCAACATATCAATATATAAAGAATATTGAAGTGATCAAGCATCCTGAACTTGACAACAATTGGAACACTTAACAAAATATATAAAACTTAAAATGAAAAAAACAGAGGAGCCTGAAGGGTTACCCACGGGTGAGGTGAGCTCCAGTAGCAGCAATTCCTCCTTTCTCGTTCCTTTGCTCCTCATTGGATGGGACATTGCACAACCCTACACTGGGTTAAGATTGTACTTGACTACTCAAGCTTATTAAGGGAATATTAATTTATTTAAATTTAATTTGAATGCAAAGTAGGATTGGACATGACACAAAACTAAACAACCATAATGTATTGTTTGGATATGGGTAAGGAGGGGGAAGAGAGGGGAGAGAGGGGAAGGGGAGGGAAAAATGACACAAACCCTTGTTTAGATAGTTTTTAGTGAGAGGAAATGTATTATTATCACAATCATCTAGAGGAACGCACGCAATGAGCGTTGAAACTGAATTTTAAGATGAAAATTTAGGCGAGTCACCATTGATTTTTTTGGATAGAGAATAGAAAAACACTTTTAAAATTTTAAAAGCTAGTCTTTGAATTGAAGTTAGGTTCAGGAGTCAATTTATGTACAAGGGATGGTACAAACTTAATCTCATTGTACTCCTAACACATTTATCATAAGATGATTATCCTAAAATTAATTCTGCGAATTAAAAAAAACCTAAACGTAAATTTGCCCTATAAAATAAATAAACATTGACAAAAAATAATAACTAATAAATCAACGACAAAAGACTAAATTGCAATCAAATATATATTAGAAAATGAGATAATAAAGTATAAAATATTTAGTCATTAAAAAATGAGAGTAAATTTGTTATCATTTGCTAAGAAGGATGAAATATTGCAAAAGATCGCCGAAGAACCCTAAACAGGGTCAGGATAGTACATAACTACTCAAGTCACTATGTGAATATTTTTTTTTAACTTTTACTTTGAACGATAAGCATGAATAGAGATGGCACAAAGCTACCAACATGGTGTGGCACAAGTGGTAGATACTTGAGCCACTTAAGCATCTGGTCAAGGGTTCGATTCCTAACTCATGCCTATAGAAAAATATCTGTTGGGAGAGGTCATCCCCTTAAATAGATCTCGATACCTCAAGGGATTAGTTCCCACAGTCACACGTGGGAGATATCTTGGGAAACTAAAAAAAAGAAATGACACAAGACCACTAAACAACCCTAAGCTAGGTCACTGGAGGAATTTGGCATTTATAAATATTACTATCATTAAGTTTGTTTAATAATTAATTTCTTTTTATTCAAATGCATTATTGTCGCAACCATACTGGAGAGGCACTTGGGTGTGGTAATCGAATTTTAAAATGAAAATTCAGATGAGTCGACACAAATTTTATTTGTTTAGGGAAAAAATAAAAAAATTCGTTTAAAATTATGAAAACTAGTCCAAGAGTCGAAGTTAGGTTTGAGAGTCAATTTATGTATAGAGAATAGTGCAAACGAAATCCCACAAAACTAATAAACTAATAAATCAATGACAAACGATGCAATTACAATCAAATATTTATTAGATAATGAAAAAACAAATATTAAAATATTTACAAACTTAAAAAACGATTGAGGGCTAAATTAAAAAAAATTACAAAATAAAAAGTAAGAAAAGATCAATAATTATTTTTAAAAAATATTTAATATTTTGGATAACCGTAAGTATTTACGTATAACTCATGTACAATTGAAAAGTTTAAGCCACATAATTCTTTTAAAAAATTAATTATGAGTTAGATAATTTTAATTGAGAACAAGATTAATTTATTTAGCATGAACATAATTAATTTGATTTTCTTAAGAAAAAACTTTGATTTCATGTAAACATGAGAGTAGTATTTGTTATTATTTGCAAAGTGGGATGAGACATTACACAACGCCACTGAACAACTTTAAATTAAATCAAGATAGTACTTGACTACTCAAGCCCACTGAGCAAATATTAATTTATATAATTTTACTTTAAACGCTAAGTAGGATTGGACATGGCACAAATTCACCGATCAACCCTAAAATGAGTTAGAGGAGTATTTTGATATTTATAAACATTACTATCATTAAGTTTGCTTAGTAATTAATTATTTTTCATTCAAATGCATTATTGTTGCAACGGTCTTGTAATAATGCCTGCGACGTGCATGACATCCGAATTAGAAAATGAAAATTCATACGAGTTACCCCTAATTTTATTTGGTTAAGAAAAAGTTAAAAAAAGACTTTTAAAATTTTGAAAACTGGTATGCGAGTTGAAGTTAGGTTAGATAGTCAGTTTATTTAAAAAGAATGGTTGAAAATTTATCTCACTGCAGTCCTAATATATATAATTATTTTAAAATTAATTGTACGCAATTAAAAATAGCCAAAATATATTTAATTTGCCCTATAATATTTTTTCTTTCTATTTTTAATTGTGTGGCACAATCTTTTTTGTAGTTGAAAATATTCGAATCTTATTCTCCTTTTAATTACCTTTTAATTGTTCATTTGCGATCTAGCCAATATTGCTTATGATTTTTAATTTTTTTTATACTTACTGAAGAACATCCTTAAAAATAAAGACATGTCAGAATGGATTGAAAACAACTGAGTGCGAAATTATGAAGAGGGGTGATAACTTTTTTATTTCCCTTTGCTTTGTTTGGATAGGTAACATGTCAATTAATTTACCAAATTTCTATTAAATATCTTATTACAGATATAACATATTTTATTCTATTTTAATTTTTTATTTTACATATTTATTAATTGTTTTCCTAATATTGATAAGTATCTTAATTTTGGAATTTATTCATACATTCCTTCAATAAGATAGATTCTTCAAGGGTTAAAGTAAAGTGTTAGAGTAAACCAAAACAAATATTCAGACTGAGAATGAGACACAAATAAATTTGTGTGTTTTGAATTTAGTTATTTTAGCTATTACCTTATGTCTAAAATTGTAATTTTTATATTTTTATTTTATTCCCATAGTCATAAGTGTTTATAAAAGGAGTTGTTAGAGTACCCTAATGGATTTGGTACCCAGAGTGAGTTGTCAATCATTTATAAACTATTAGTTGCTCAATAAATATTTGAAAGTCTATTAAATATACATAACAACTAATGAAGGCTAGACAAGTCACCCTGGGTATCAGTACCCTAAAAAAAAAGATGAATACTGGAGTAATCATCGTTTATAAATTGAGAAGCTAAATTTTTTTTATAAATAGCCTAAATAAATATAACTTTTATGTTTATAATATTTGTATTCTTCAATCTTTTTCTACTATACTCATACTTGTATTTTTTGGAGTCTTTTCTAAAATATTTCTTTTTCTTCTTTACTGAAACTTAATTTAAACGAACCAGCTACACCAAGATTCTTGACACCCACTATAGCCCATGCTTCTTGAAACCTCTGCGAAACAAAATTGTCAAGCCTTAACTCACTCATAACTCACCACCATCTTTTCTAAACATGCAACTTAACTCATTATCATCAAGGAAGGGTGACAACTTATTTCCACCGCATTCCTAATAAAACTGTGATAAGACGATTATTTTAAAATTAGTTGTGTGAATTAAAAATAACTTAAATAAATTTAATTTATCTTATAAAATAAATAAATGTTGACAAAAATAATAAATTAATAAATGAATGATAGAAGAATAAATTACAATCAAATATTTATTATAAAATTACAAAATAAAGATTAATAATCTTCTTTATGAAAAACACAGTGACCCCCCTAAACGCCTATATTCTTTTGTCTTCCTTTGAATCTTGCTCTTTCTCTGTGGAACATCGCCCAAAGCATTCAACTTTTGGTTTTGGGTGACCTTGAATCGGTATCAATGGAGAACCCATGATGGACAAGAAGAGTCACAAGATCAACATTTCAGTTTCGAGTGAATGCTTTTCTTTCTCTTCTTCCAGTTCAATTGCATTTTTCCCCCTTCAAAACTCAACCGGTTTGATTATTGGAATATGGGTTTTTACATTTATTTTTTCCCTTCAAGTAAGATGGAAGATTCAGAAAAGAATCTGTCAAAATCAAGGTAAAGAAATGGACAGCAACGGCAAGATCGTGGGGCTAGCCACTGGGGGCAATCTAGAGACCCCATTGTCGTCCATAGTCAAGCAGAGGGGAAGTCGAGAGGCCTTGCTCAGGGGTCTGGTCAAGACCCTCTTGCAGAAGGTGGAAGAAGAAGCAGTGCTTTCGAAGGTCTCGCTGGAAAGCCGTCCCTTTCTTCAACTTGTGAGTTCTCCTATGGGACTTCTTGCCCCCACGCCCTCAAATACGCCCCAAATCCTGAATCTTTCCGTTGGGTCCTGGCTAACTAAACTGATCAAATTTTGATTAGATAATATTGAATCTTTATTTTATTTTTTGTGCAAGAAAATGTATATTTCATATAAATTAATCTTCTGGTTCCTCCTTCTGGGTCCGTCCACGCCCCACCCATTCCAACGTGTCGACTTGGTTCGCAAATTGACCACTGACGAGGAGTCCCTCTCCCTCGACACCCTCCCCGGTTGGCCCTCCTCTACGTTCTTCACCAAAGGTAAATGCTTTTTTTTTTCCCTTTTTCTTTCTTTCTTAATTTTGGAACCGAATTTGATGCTTAATCTAATTTTCACTTTGTTCTGGAACAATAGCGCGAAGCAAAGTTAATTTGTGAGATAATAATGGTGCTCATTACCACTGCTTGGAAACAATTTTATGAATCTTGATTTTTTAGATAGAGGTTGAGACCTAGAATCAAGATCTGATCAAATTTTGATTAGATAATATTGAATCTTTATTTGATTTTTTGTGCAAGAAAATGTATGTTTCCTATAAATTAATCTTCTGGTTCCTCCTTCTGGGTCCTGCCACGCCCCACCCGTTCCAACATGTCGACTTGGTTGACAAATTGACCACTGACGAGGAGTCCCTCTCCCTTGACACCCTCCGCGGTTGGCCCTCCTCTACGTTCCTCACCAAAGATAAATGTTTTTTTTCCTTTTTCTTTCTTTCTTAATTTTGGAACCAAATTTGATGCTCAATCTTATTTTCACTTTGTTCTGGAACAATATCGCGAAGCAAAGTTAATTTGTGAGATAATAATGGTGCTCATTACCACTGCTTGGAAACAATTTTATGAATCTTGATTTTTTAGACAGAGGTTGAGACCTAGAATCAAGATCTAAAGCATCTTGATTGGAGGCACTATGAAATCTTGGGCGTCTCTATGAACGCATCTCACGATGATTTCAAGAACGCCGGGTACTATGATTTGAAAAAGACGGGAAGATTTTCCACCTCAAAAAGTTACCTATGAGTAGATATTATTATGCAACTGAGTAGGATGAACTGACTTAACAGCTTAAATAAGTAAGAATTTCGTCCATGTTTGAGAGCAAATATTTCTTCTTATAGCTTTCTATTGGTGTTGGAAGTCATGGACGTTGTATAAACACTGTTGCTATGAATGTTGTCCTTTAAATCTTAATTTTATGTTCTTACAGTCTTGGTTTAAAATGAATGACAAACTAAAATACTTAGCCACTGCATATTTCAATTTAGAGATTCTGATTCAAATCTCATTAGAATTATGTATATAATTGCTTGATAACATGCAAGCCCTGCATTTCAATGACTGAAAATCTTCAACTTAGCAGATTGACTCACCCCTGCTTGCTTTATACTCTCATTGTGAGTTTCTTATACCATGAACTATTTTATTTAACTTTGCATTTAAAGCTTATTAGTTTTTTGAAAATCTAGGGTAATGTCATTTTCTTTCTAGCCAAATATGATGCGTTAGGAGAGTTTTTGCTTATTTATATGTTATGCAACCTAGTTTATAGAACTGAACATCTTGGCTATATGGACGTTGCCACCGAATACATTGCATGACTGATAACAAACTCAACATTTGCGATTGAAACCTTTTGAATAATACTTTATTGAAGCAAGTTAAATTATTTTATGTATTAGATATGAGAGATGTTAAATTGCTGTAAGTGGATACATCCAGTTTTTGCTTTACTTTCATTGTCACTACAAGAAAAATGCCATATACCTACGACTATCTTTAGTGACAGACATAATAACTTTGTATATTTTTGTAGCTATAAACCAATGGTTTAGCACAGTGGCAAACCAATCCTCATTCCCTCACCTTATGTTCATTCTAATCCCCTTATAGCTTCTCTCTTCACTCTTGCTCAATTTTGAACGCGATTCATCTTGCTTCTCTCTCGCTTTGCTCTCGCTTCACTCTCAAGCGTTGCCACCTCGCTTCGCGTGCTCTCTCTCTCTCTCTCTCACTGCCATTGATGTATGACATAGAGGTAAATTTTCTCTCACTTCGATTCGTTTCGTTTTTGAGAAATCTCAGATTCACATACATATATTCACAGATCCTTCGATTCAAATTTCTGGCTTTGTTTGATCTTCGTTTGTGTTCTCTGATTAGTTCTCTGCTTTTGCACATGCTTGTATGTTGGTCAATGCTGTGGAATTCTGATTTTTTGTGTGTGTGAATATGTTATGTGCGAATTGTCGATTGATGGTGTGTGATTAGGGTTTCGAGGGGTAGTGCCAACCTTTAAACTCTAGTAATGCTTATAAACTTTATGGTTGATAGGGAAATTACAAAATTGAGGGCTTAAGGTTTCTGTGGAATTGGCTATGGTGAAGCATAATACATGATGAATGATGAGATCTTCCATTGTTATGTTAAGGCAAGTTATGGCAATTACACAAAAGATTAAGTTCAGGTAAGATGTGCTATAGTTGACTTCATCTAAATAGTACTTTCCATTTTGAATTCAATGCTTGATGGCTACCCAACATCACTCAAGTACTTCATAAATGCTGCATCCAGTGTTTTGGTATAAGGCTTTGCCATCTATTTTTTTACCAATAGTTATACATTCCCTCTTTTTGTGGCAGCACTGATATTCATGCACATTTATGATAAATTTGTATCTGGATCAATCCCTAAACGGGGGTGGAAAGCTTTCTGTGGACAAGCACCCAAACCATTTATTTCCAATTATTTGAATAGATAATAAATCTCTGATTGAATCAGAAACTTTAAATATTAAGCTTGCATGTTTGTTGGTTATGATTGGCTAGCCGGCAAGTGTGAAGCTGTGTATGAATGCTTCCTAGTATAGATGAATTGCCAATTGATGTAGGAAACTCTAAACTCTGTCTTTTCAGAATTTTCAGGAAAAAGAGATTTTAATAGATAAAAGAGAGGAAAAATACAACTAAGGTGAGGATAACACATCCTCCAAAATAGAAAAAAACTATAATTATTTGTCTGCTCTTGGATATGATTAGTATCAATATAAAAATTTAGTACCAAGAAAAGGTTGTGAATGGTTGATGGCGAGTTTAATACTTATTTACATCTAATGGACATTAATATGGGGAAGAAATGGTCAAGCCTCCCATTAACTCAGACATACTCCCTTTAAGTGGGTTTCTAATAAAAATTCATGAAACCACTGCATTACTGATATTTTTATTTAACCTTGTTGAATTTTACTGTTATCACTTTGCTGGTATGTTGTAGTCTAATGTTTGCTTTGGTGTCTTTCCAATATTGTTGTGCTGTTATCACTCTTAGCTATCTAGCAGTTGCTTTGGGTTTACTAATATTGAAATCTGGTTTTGAATAGCTATCTTTCATGGTAGTTTTGAATGTCAGCAAGTAGATTTAAAAAATAGCTATTACTACTTATATGGAGTACTAGTTAAACCAGCTGAATGTACTTTGTTGTCGTACTGACATAACTCCAGTAGAGGGTGAGAGGGCGAAGTCTGATACTGCATCAATCTCACCATTACTTGGTAGACTTAATGCTTGTCGTTTAACTTTGGTAGGGAAAAGTGATTATTCTACAAAGAAATGCATTCATAAATGCAAAAATAAAAAAATAAAAAAATCCTTTGGGAACTGGATGAGACAGGGAACTGTTGTTGAAGAGAAGCTTAGTTTACCTTATCTAACTTTAACCCATCATATAAACAAATTGGCTCCCATAAAGCAGAAAAAGAAAAAAGACAGGCTTAAAAAGGAATATTTGACTGACAGAAAATAGGCAAGTATAAGCATACTGTTATCACTTTATTTGAACTTTATAGTTCTCCTTAGATCCACCTTATTGTCTTGTGAAATTAATATTTGGTGGTGTATTTGAGTTTGGTTTAGGGTCTTAGTTGGTAATTTTGAATTAGAGTTATCGACAATCTTGGTGCTACTAATTGGTATTGGAGTCTAAATATCATCTGCAGATCCAAAAGTTCTAGCTGTAACCCGGTATGTCTCACAATACTGATATCTAGGACTGACCTATAAGACTTCTCTATGTTCAATCTATGTTCACCACCAAATAAGGTGACTGACCTATACCCTGGCCTAAATTCCTGTTTTGTTATATCATTTTTTTTCCTCTCTAAAATAAATATTCATTAGTGGCAAGTCATTAACAACCTGAAGAAAGTCCCAAACCTGCATGCTAAGAACTCTGTGCCCTGCTATACTTTTCAATCTCTTTCTCTGTTGACTTTTTTCTTCTCACTTCCCCTGATGGCTTTGTGTACATTTTCTTGGTTTGTCCTTTTTTCTTTAACATTGATTGATAAATGTCAACATTTTCGTTAAGGTGGGTTCCTTTCTAAGTTAATATTTCAAAATAAATTGTTCTAAGGCTTCTTGCATCTCCTTCAAGGACTCTGCTTGTCGCTGCTTTGGCTACATGGTCTCTAAGAAGAAGTACATCTACACTATTGACGATGATTGCTTCGTAAGCTCTTACTTTCCTTTTTCCCATGATGTTTTTTTTAATTGCTAGATCCAAAAGTTGAAATTTTTTAAATTGATTTGCTGATTTATTTATTTATTTATTGGGTTCTGAAATTGAGAAGTTTTTTTTTTTTTTTTAACTTCCATCAATTTTGTTTTTTTGGGGTTGATTGGATTTGGGTTTTGATGTTTGTTAAAATATGAGATTGTGGGTTTTGGTGGCTTGTTTCCATGTGGGGTATGAGGATTTCACTTGATTTGGCTTTTTGGATTTCTTTTAGATCAGAATTATGTACTTGACCATGAATGTTGTCTCTCCTTTTTGGAAAGGGGACGGTTGCGTTCGATGATTTTCTGTTCAGTTGTTAATCTTTGAGGATTTTGTTTACACCCTCAAAAACAGTTGTTGTTGGGAATCATTCTTTGGAGTGATCCTTCCTGTGCAGTCTATGAGCATTGCAGAGGTCTTCTTTTCTTTCCTTTTCTATTTGAATTTCGAAATGTATAATAGGAAGCTAAATGTATAATAATCTGCTATCGCGATTTTCTGACGGATGATTTTGATTCTAGCAGCTCATCATCCATTGGGACGAACAATGCCTCGTCGGAAGATTCATCGGATCGGGAGGACTCTGGCGGGATTGAGGTGCAGAGCTCGTTCAGAGGCCCTTTGGATTCCTTAAATGCTGTGGAGGAGGTTTTACCCCTCAAGTAAGTTTATTGCTGTCTTTTCCTTTACTAGGTTTTTGTCGAGATTCAACCTTTCCTTGTAACTAATCGTGGGTTCTGTTACTGGTTTTCTAATTGGATTTTCCATTGCCTATGCAAGAGCTTTAGCATCTAGTTATAAGAACTGAACCACAAAATATGATTTTATTTTTTTATTATTATCTGGATATAGTAATTTGCCGATATACCCATTGAGCTCTTACCGGTAACTACCAAAGTTATGTATGTTGCGGTTATGAGCTGGTTCTAGATAGTTTCTTACTGCTTGCTGTACAATCATTTGTTACTAGTTATGGCAACTGTTGATTCGTTTTGGTATTTTGTTAAATCAAGTAAATTCTGGTCACGTTAGACGCAAAGTTATTCCATATTCATCATGAGAAAAATTCCATACAGTTGTATTCCACTTTCCTGTCACCTAAGATATGGAGCTCACCATCCATCCATTAATTTAGTGATCTGCTTTTTGGTTGGGGGAAAGTGGGGGTAGGGGGTTTGCATACACCTGGTTTACTGAATATATCTTGTTCCAGGCATTTACTTAAAGGAGTACTGTAATTGATAGGCATAAAGGATCTCCACCAAGAAAAGAAATAACTGGTGACTTGAGATAGATTATGTTTATAGATAATTGGGTCTCATGATCTCTAATTAGGTGAGCAGGGTGATCTTGTCCTTTGAAAAACTATAACTAAACAACATAATGATGCATTTGCAGAAGAGATTATGAAATTTTAAGGATTTAACTATTAATTGATGAGGTTGGCTTCTGAGTTGCCAAAAAGTTTTATGCACTGGGTTGAATTAGGTGATTAGTTCTGAAATAACCAAATGAAACACAAGAAGGGGGGTTGAATTGTGTTTCTTAACCCTTTTTTGATTTATGAAGGATTTTCCTTTTCAAAAGAAAGTAGAACACAGCGAAAGAGACAGTTTAACAAGCAAGGTGCTTAGGACTAACACCACTTAGTCCTATTGGACTCCAAGGGTTTCGAAAAGACTTTTAATAAAATAGTTAACACGTTCTAAAACCAAATAAAAGATCTTTGTTAATAAACACAATGGAAAACCCCAGAGGTTAGTGAAAATAATAAAGCACACTAGAAGAGAGGAGAAGCTTACACACAAGATTTATCCTGGTTCACTCTTATCAACCAAGAGCTACGTCCAGTCCCTTCAACAAGAAGGATTTTCCAACTAATCTTTTTCACGATTACAAGTATTATGCACCTCTTCAGGTAACAAGTATTTTCAACCTCTTCAGTTCTATCTCACAAGTATTCTTTTACACACAAACCTCTTCAGCTTACAAAGCTTAAGATGAATAAATGAAAGTAGATGAAAGCTTGAGTTGAAACTCACTAACACATGAGAATAGACAATAGAAATCTCAAGGCTTTTTCTTTTTACACGAATATGGAAATAAAGCTTTTTAGACAATTGAAGGATGCTTCGGCAAAAGATCTCTATCTTTCAAGTGCTGCTTCTTCTCTTTTATAAGTAAGAACAAATTTGAGCAGACTTCATGGGCTAGATCGTCCAACGGAAATATTTATTACCGTTCTGAGTAGCATTAAATGCATCTACTGGAAAAGTGCTGAACTTCTTCTGACGGTGACTTTTATTCTCTGAGATTTCCAATCAATGAAAACAAAAGTCCTGATTTGTCTAAGATTGCAGACGGTTTCTTATTTGCAGATCTTTGTAGTTGTTAGACAATGTCAGCAAAAGTGGCTTAGTTGACTTCTTCTGTCGCCGTGAGCTGTCAGAGTTCTTTTCTAGCATTTAATGAGGAACAGTTCTTCATTTTTTGAAATTTTACTTGGACGAGAGCTTGAACTTGAACTTTGAAAGAGTGAGTTAAGTCCGAGCTTTGGCAGTCAGATCGTCTTGGACGAACTAATAAAAAGTAACAGTATATGCATACAAGTATTGGACGCACCAATAGTAAAAGTATATAATACATTCATTGGACCCATGAAGAGTTATAGCATATTGGACGCACGAAGAGTTAACTTTAAGCGTAGAGCAGAATGGACGCACAACCAGTAGCGATTTGTTAAAACTATTGTCGAAACACTTACTTGTTCAAACTAAATAAATATTTTTGTTATCCTCAAAACTTAACAGGGAAAGCTTATAGCTTTTAAGAAATTAGAACTTAAACCTTTTTATAAGAAATTGGTTTCAACAATCTCCCCCTTTTTGATGATGACAAAAACTATTAATTTGGTTGAACACAGATTCCTTTTAAAACAAAATTGCTCCCCCTAAGAAAAACATTTCTAAGGGACGGACTCCAAGTCGGTTGGACGCAGAGTCGATTGGACGTGGTACATGAAATTTATTTTAACGAAACAAGTTTCAAGAGCAAGTAATATTATCTTTGTATCGAAGTTTAGTTCTTGAGAAAAGAGTTTAACAGAGACAATACTTTTGAAAAGAAATAAACCATGCTAAAAAATTAGATCATATCCTACACAGCAACACAGTGCAACAGAATAACCGAGACAAGGATAATGAAACAACCAGATGAGAGAAAAACATAGTTTCATTGAATCAGTATAAATTATAAAATAAATTTATTTAAAACAAATCAAATTCCCATTATTCTCCCCCTTTGTCATCAGACAAAAAGAAAGAAAAAAAATCATCACTGTCAGAAAAAATTTTGGCTAAAAGAAAATAAAATAAAATCAAGAGGAAGAAGGTGGAGGAGGAGGAGGTGGCCCTTGTTGAAAAAGAGACTTGAGGAGGTCTTCAACTCTCTTGTACATTACGTCCATTTGATTATTCACATAGGCCTGAAAGCTGGGGGCACTTGGGTGAGAAGGTCAGCAGAAGGTTGTGGTTCCACAATAGCTAACTCAGTGGTGGAAGCAGGAGGGGTCACATCCATTTGCTGCACAACAGACTCAACTTCGTCTTCTGACAGAGGAAGGTCAACATCCCAAGGAAGAGAGGTTCTCCGGTAACCAAACATTTGATCCTGTGGATAAGGCCCGCCTATGTTGTCGACGGAGGTCCAGAGACATAGCTTGGACAAGAGAAGATTGTTGGCAATGGCGAGTTCGAGGCAGATCCAAAAAGATCATCTACCATATAGATAGAACGAAAACACTGGAAGCTCTGACCTGGCACAGTTATGATATCTTCCTTATCTTCATCACTTAGTCCTGAAGAAGACGCTTGATGCTCACACTCCCAAATGTGCTTTTCCCAGAAGGTCTTAGCCTCGTTCTCCATGACTTCTCCTTTATTCGAAACATGCCACAAGAATTCAACATCAACATCGGGGAACGTAAGCTCCCAAAGTTTGGCTTAAAGATGATAGGCTTGGGAAAGGTGGCTTGGCTTCATGATTTTTCAAGTCTTTGTTTTTATTTAAATCCACCATTGGCAACCTTGGACAAACCCGATCCTACTGAATCTTGATGGCGCTTGTAGAGGAGATGATCGATGAAGGGTACAAATCTCAAATTCTTCAACGAAGACTCCCCTTAATGACACCGACAAGGATGGTGTCATAAGGACTCGCAAATTGTCCCATTTCTTCCAAGGTGACAGGTTTGAAGGATAGGTCACTAGGGAAGATGTGGACTTTTGTTGAGTAACCATCACAAAGACCGGAGCGTCTTCTTTGTGAGTGAGAGAGAAGAGTCCTTGGATTCCCAAAGAGGGATAATGTGAGGGGAAACTCCCACAGAGAAAAGATTAAGATGAGAGGAGTTGTAGAAGGTCTTTTGAGAGGGGGAAGGTGAAGGAGATTGGGAAGGTAATATGTGAGTTTGAGAAGAAAAAGGTTCAGTGTTTAAGGGAGAGGAAGTTATTTGAGAGGTTGGGAAGGAAGTTTGTGGTTCTGTTTGAGAAGAGGGTAAAGTGGAGGAAGAGGGAATGGTAGGAAGAGGTTCCTTAGGAATGGACGCAAGCTTGGAAGAGGGTTTCCTTGTGATGGGTAGCTTCGTCCGGTTCGCAATGGACGCAACCTTCATCCTTTTAGCGATGGGTTGGTCATCTTCAGAGTCATCGTCCATTATGAGTCTCCGCTTGGGAAGGGCTTGGACGGACGGTGATTTCTTCTTTGGACTCTCAGTCTTTGAAAGAATAAGAGGCTCTTTCTGGTCTAGAAAAACTTGGACGCTTTGAAGTTTCATCCTTAGAAGATTGCTTCGTCCAAAGATTTGTTGCTCTTGGATCCGTCCAAAAATCTTCTTCTTCTCTTCAACATCTTTAGTCTCATGGGGACTAAAGATACCTTGATCTCTGAAGATCTTGGTTAAGAGAACACCATAGGAGATGGTGGTCTTCTTCCCTTTTCCTTGTACACTTCTCTTGAAGTTCTTAAAAAGCAGAGAAGGGAGATTGACCTGTTGACACAGCATCAGATGACACAGGTAGAAGGCATGAACTGTAGAGACTGAGTCTTTGGACCCCGCTTTGTGGAGTATTGCCTTGTTTAGAAGTTGATGCAAAACTCTTGCCTTGTCATTCATCTTGGAGGCAGTTATCTTCCCCGTGGATGACTCCTTTAGTAAGGTGTCAAGAACGATCGCCCCCCAAATGCTTTTTCCCAATCAGAAGTGATGGTGGCTCCTTCCAACCAACATTGGGTGGCGTTGGAGATGGTTACCTCTGAAACCACAACGGGTTTTCCCAAAACACATCCCCTGACCTCTGTTGCAGACACGGATGCATTTTTCCAGAACATTTTCACCAAATCCGGATACACCTCCACCGGTTCTGAAGTAACTATCCCATCCAGCACCGACGAGACATTCTTTGATATCTATTCCACATTCTGCTAAAATGGAAGTTTGGAACGAGTATTCAACTGATACCTCGGCTCTTTCAACATCAAGGGTCTTTCCTCCGGCCATTTCTTAGGGTTAAAGAAATTTGAAAGAGAGAGAGAGAAATTTGCTAAGGTTCTTTTCGCAACTGTTTTCTTTCAATGTTTGAAGGCGTAAAAATTTGATCTTGTAAAGAAGGAAAATATTTATAGAAGAAGGTAGGTTTCTACACTGAAAGGTTTCTTGAGAGAAAACGAATCGTTTTTTTTTTTTTTTTTTTTTAAAATAAAACAAACACAATAAATGTGTATTAAAAGCAACTGTCACGTCCGCAGTAAAAGTTACTTTCGTGACCTTTCAAAAACTGACTCAGCGTGGGAAATTTGAAAAGTTTCAAACAAGATAAATGCAAATGATTTATGTCTTATCAAGAAATTTACCACACCATTTATCAAGTACAAAGCATTTTGGACGCAGATTTTCAATGGACGCAAGAAATATTAATTCTTTACAAAATGCATACTTAGATGTTTTCGAATAAGAGTGAATCTATCCTCTGAGAGGGGTTTTGTGAAAATATCTGCCCATTGATGATCTCAGATTCCACATATTGAATATCAAACACACCTTTTTGAATATAGTCTCTTATAAAGTGATGTTTGATTTCAATGTGTTTTGCCCTTGAGTGTAGTATGGGATTTTTTGATAAGTTAATTGCAAAGAAGATTATCACATAGTAAAGGAATCTTACTTTCAAGATGTTGTAGTCTTCTAATTGATGTTTGATCCAGAGTAGTTGAGAGCAACAATTGGACGCAGAGATATATTCAAATTTCACCGTTGATAGAGCAATTGTGCTTTGTCTCTTCTTGGACCATGATACTAGATTTCCTCCAATGAAGTGACAACCTCCACTTGTACTTTTCCTTTCGATTCTATCTCCAAAGATAGTCGACATCACAAAAACCAACTAATCTGTACTCATGAGATTTCTTAAATACCAAGCCCAGATTAGTAGTTCCTTTCAAGTATCTCAATATTCTTTTTACAAAGAATTAAGTGTGACTCTCTAGGATCAGATTGAAAGCGTGCACAAAGACACACACTAAACATTATATCGTGTCCGGACGCATGAGATATAAGAGTGATCCGATCATACCTCTGTATACCTTTTCGTCCACCTTTTTATCCTTATCGTCCAATCTTAGTGTGGATGATGGATGCATTAGTGTGCTCATTGTTTTGCAATCGTCAAATTTGAATTTCTTCATAAGTTAATTTGTATATTTGGTCTGATGAATGTAGATTTCGTCAATGTTTGCTTCACTTGCAAACCCGTAAAGAATTTTAATTCTCCCATTAAGCTCATTTCAATTCCTTCTGCATCAGATTGGAAAAATCCTTGCAAAGAGATTCATCAGTAGCTCCAAAGATAATATCATCAACATAAATTTGAACTAAAATGAATTTCGAGTTTTTGTCTTTTCGAAAAAGAGTAGTGTCAACTTTTCCTCTAGAGAAACCGTTTTCTATTAAAAAGGTGCTTAACCTTTCATACCAGGCTCGAGGAGCTTGTTTTAAACCGTACAAGGCCTTTTTTAATTTGAAAACATGCTCCGGGAAATTTTCATCCTCGAAACCAGGTGGTTGTTTAACGAAAACTTCTTCATTGATTATACCATTTAGAAATGCACTTTTTACGTCCATTTGATATAGTCTCATGCTATGATGAGCAAAGAAATGAAAGTAAAATGCGTATGGCTTCTAGTCTAGCTACAGGAGCAAAAGTTTCGAGTGAAATCAATACCTTCTTGTTGTGAGTAACCTTGGGCTACCAACCTTGCTTTGTTTCTCACAACCTTACCATCTTCGGCCCGCTTTGTTTTTGAATATCCATTTTGTGCCGATGATGGACTTGTCTTTAGGCTTTTGAACCAGCATCCAAACATCATTTCTTTTAAATTGATTTAGTTCTTCTTGCATGGCTAAGATCCATCCTTCGTCCTTCAGTGCTTCTTCTATTTTTCTTGGTTCCATTTCGTAGATGAAGGCTACATTTGAGTATTCTCTCAAGGTAGATCTTGTACGTACTTTATCATCCGGATTACCAATTATTTGGTGTTACGATGATAAGTTTTGAAATGCCAAAGATCTTTGACCATCGCTTGTTTCTTCTTTTCTTTCATCGTCCAATGCTTCTTTGTTTTGGGTTGCCGATTCTTCTCCTTTGTCTTTTAAGTTTAACTCGCAAAGGACTCATCTAGCTCGACAAGTCATTGTCGAGCTTTTTGTCATTGAATTTAACATGAACAGATTCTTCAACAGCTAGAGAGCGAGAGTTATATACTCTATATGCTTTAGATGTTTCGAGTATCCTAAGAAGATACCGAGTCAACTTTAGCATCAAACTTTCCTAAAGAATCTTTAGTATTCAAAATAAAGCATTGATGTACCAAAAGAATGAAAGTAAGAGATGTTGGGTTTTCGTCCTTTCCACAATTCATACGGAGTCTTGTTTAAAATAGGTCTAATATATATTCTGCTTTGAATATAACACGCAGTGTTAACAAACACTTGACCCGTAGTGTTTGGAGATTGAGTTGTCATTGAGCATTGTTCTAGCCATCTCTTGGAGAGATCTATTTTTTCTTTCTACCACACCATTTTGTTGTGGTGTTCTTGGGGCAGAGAAGTTGTGATGAATACCGTTTTCTTCACAGAACAATTGGAAGCTCTCATTCTCAAATTCTCCTCCATGATCACTTCGGATTGAGTTGATACACATTCCTTTTTCATTTTGAATTCTTTTACATAAAATAGAAAAGACTTTGAAAGACTCATCCTTGTGAGCTAGAAACATAACCCATGTCCATCTAGTATAGTCATCTACTATGACCAATCCATATTTCTTTCCATTTAGTGAAGAAGTTCTTGTAGGACCAAATAAATCAAGATGTAACAATTCTAGTGGTCTAGAGGTGGAAACGATGTTTTTGGACTCAAAAGAATTTTTGATTTGTTTCCCCTTTTGACACGCTTCACAAAGAACATCTGATTTGTACACAAGCTTTGGTAGTCCTCTTACGAGGTTATGCTTATTTAGTTTAGAGATTAATCTCAAACTTGCATGACCAAGCTTCTTGTGCCATATCCACTGTTCTCCTTTTATGGAAACTAGACATGATACATTTTGATCTCGAAAGATCTTCCAAGTCAATTTTGTAAAGATTGTTTTGCCTTTTAGCAATGAAGAGTATGGATCCGTCATAGTTTTTAACTATACATTCTCCTTGATTGAATGAAACATTAGATCCACTATCACATAATTGACTAATGCTAAGCGCATTATGTTTCAATCCTTCAACTAGAAGAACATTATCGATAGAGGGAAAAGGATGCTTACCAATCTTACCTATTCCAACTATTTTACCTTTCTGGTTTCCTCCAAACGTGACGGACCCTCCTTTATTAGTTTTGATGTCTTGGAACATAGACCTTTCTCCCGTCATGTGTCGTGAGCAACCACCGGCCCAGTACCATGACAGGTGTCTTTTTCTTGTTGCTAAGCACATCTGCAAGAGGAATTATCATATCCTTAGGTACCCATATCTTTTTGGGTCCTTTTTGGTTAGCTCTTGGAGATCCATAATATTTTGACCTTTTGTTAAAAAAATCTATTGAGGAAGAGTAAACGTTCTTTTTACAAACATTCTTAATGAAATTAGGTTGAGTAGTAGTTTTTGAAGAAAGCGTTTATCGATATCTTGATATCCCAATCCCGATTTGTCACGAGGGTCTCTGGAATATTTGAGTAAAATGTTTAGGTTGTTGGTGCTTTTTACAAATTTACTGAGGTCCTCCGTTAACTCTTTTACCTCATTATGAAGTTTATCAACTTCATCTGAAGTGTTGGACTCGGAAGATGTTTTTAAAAGAGCATTTTCAGTTTTTAATTTTTCACAATAAATTTCAAGTTCTTGTTTTTCCAAAACATTTTTCCATATTCTCTAGTTAATTTTGAAAACTTTCTTTTCAAGGATTTATATTCAACCGCTAAAATAGATGAATTATTTAACAACTCATCAAATGCATTCTGAAGATCAAGATCACAGTTAGTTACCTCATCTTCTTCTTCTGACACGGTGTTAGCCATGAGACATAGATTTGCTTCTTCTTCTGCTTCTTCTTCATCATCAGTAGTTGAAAGATCAAGATCTTCCCAGGTGGCCATTAATCCTCTTTTCTTCTTTGGAAAGAATCTCCTTTTCTCTTTCTCCTTGTTTAGTGAAGGACATTCCGCTTTAATGTGTCCGGGCTTCTTGCATTCGTAGCATATGATTGGACTCTTGTCTTTTGTTTCTGTTTTGTCCTTTGATGACCTTCGTCCAAAGTGCTTTCTCCGCATACCTCCTTTCTTTTTCCACATTGCTTGTATCTTTCTAGAGATGAAAGATAACTCGTCATTATCAGATATATTATCTTCAGATGACTCGGCCTCGTCTGAAGATTTTTCAGCTTTAAGTGCTTTGGACGTACTGCCTTTGTGAGCTTTAAGGGCAATTGATTTCCCTTTTCTTGAGCTTTCCTCTTCTTGAAGTTCCAGCTCATGAACTTTAAGAGAACCCAATAGTTCCTCCATGGTAAGAGAAGCTAGATTCTTTGCTTCCTGTATGGCAGTAACCTTAGGTCTCCACTGTCTGGAAAGACTTCTTAGGATTTTTCTGATATGATCTTGATTATCATAGTTCTTTCCCAGAGATCTCAAGTTATTGATTATTGTTTGGAATCGTCCAAACATTTGATCAATGTTTTCATGCTCTCCCATTTTGAAGAGCTCATCTTGGTGAACCAAAGATGCTTATCTTTGATTCTTTGACTTGAGATGAGCCTTCATGTGCTAATGCCGTAGTATCCCATATCTCTTTAGCTGTTTCACGCCTATGGACTTTGTCGTGCTACGATCTGGTGATGGCACACATAAGATAATGTTTGGCTTTTGAGTTAAGGCGATGTCCGGTTCGTTGTCCTTCCGTCCATTGTGGTCGAGGGAGATCCTGTCCTTCAACGTTGGTGGGTGTTTGATATCCATTTTGAACTAGATCCCAAATGTCCATATTTTGGGCATCAAAAAAGGCAATCATTCTCTTCTTCCAGTAATCATAGTCGTTTCCATTGAATAGAGGTGGTCTGTTCACCGCTTGTCCTTCGTTCTCCATTAAAGGGTGTCTTGGATCTTTTGCTCTGCCTTTGTTAGATGCTCAACCCAAGAGGTGAGCTCGATACCAATTGAAATAACCAAATGAAACACAAGAAGGGGGTTGAATTGTGTTTCTTAACCCTTTTTGATTTATGAAGGATTTTCCTTTTCAAAAGAAAGTAGAACACAAATAAAGAGACAGTTTAACAAGCAAGGTGCTTAGGACTAACACCACTTAGTCCTATTGGACTCCAAGGGTTTCAAAAGACTTTTAATAAAATAGTTAACACGTTCTAAAACCAAATAAAAGATCTTTGTTAATAAACACAATAGAAAACCCCAGAGGTTAGTGAAAATAATAAAGCACACTAGAAGAGAGGAGAAGCTTACACACAAGATTTATCCTGGTTCACTCTTATCAACCAAGAGCTACGTCCAGTCCCTTCAACAAGAAGGATTTTCCAACTAATCTTTTTCACGATTACAAGTATTATGCACCTCTTCGTGTAACAAGTATTTTCAACCTCTTCAGTTCTATCTCACAAGTATTCTTTTACACACAATTTCTTCAGGCTTACAAAGCTTAAGATGAATAAATGAAAGTAGATGAAAGCTTGAGTTGAAACTCACTAACACATGAGAATAGACAATAGAAATCTCAAGGCTTTTTCTTTTTACACGAATATGGAAATAAAGCTTTTTAGACAATTGAAGGATGCTTCGGCAAAAGATCTCTATCTTTCAAGTGCTGCTTCTTCTCTTTTATAAGTAAGAACAAATTTGAGCAGACTTCATGGGCTAGATCGTCCAACGGAAATATTTATTACCGTTCTGAGTAGCATTAAATGCATCTACCGGAAAAGTCTTGAACTTCTTCTGACGGTGACTTTTATTCTCTGAGATTTCCAATCAATGAAAACAAAAGTCCTGATTTGTCTAAGATTGCAGACGGTTTCTTATTTGCAGATCTTTGTAGTTGTTAGACAATGTCAGCAAAAGTGGCTTAGTTGACTTCTTATCGCCGTGAGTCGTCGTAGTTCTTTTCTAGCATTTAATGAGGAACAGTTCTTCATTTTTTGAAATTTTACTTGGACGAGAGCTTGAACTTGAACTTTGAAAGAGTGAGTTAAGTCCGAGCTTTGGCAGTCAGATCGTCTTGGACGAACTAATAAAAAGTAACAGTATATGCATACAAGTATTGGACGCACCAATAGTAAAAGTATATAATACATTCATTGGACCCATGAAGAGTTATAGCATATTGGACGCACGAAGAGTTAACTTTAAGCGTAGAGCAGAATGGACGCACAACCAATAGCGATTTGTTAAAACTATTGTCGAAACACTTACTTGTTCAAACTAAATAAATATTTTTGTTATCCTCAAAACTTAACAGGGAAAGCTTATAGCTTTTAAGAAATTAGAACTTAAACCTTTTTATAAGAAATTGGTTTCAACAAGTTCTAGGTGTTAAAGTTCTTATCTTCAAAAATATTATAGATATGCAAGCGATGAACCCTGAACTATAAAGGGTTGCCGCAATTTGTTCTTGTTTTCAGCTGTTTGTTTCATATCAAGTTGAAGTGTTTTTCGTCAAGATTTAGGTTGGACGAAAGCATAGAAATAAATATTAAAAAAAAAAACATTGTAAGAGAACATTTAAACTAAAACTGAAAATGGAACAGGAGGAGAAAAGAAAAGTGAAGTGACAAAGTTTATATTGCGTGCATGTATATCAGTCAAGACTCAAGAGGGAGGGTGATTGTATTTTACAAACTGTGAAAACAGTAACAGACTAACAGGAGTAGTTGACGGTTGACACATTGGGTGATAATAATTCTTTTTTTGGCAAGTATGAAATTTGGCGGTATGGCGGTGCATGGCTTGAAATGGCGGAAAAAAAATGGGTTTTTGGCTTTTTGGGAGGGTGTTTTGGGATTTCAAAATCCCATATTAGACACAGTCATCATCAATACCCACAAATCAGTCCTGAACTGCGAAAAAGAGAGTGAGAGAAAGCCCACCGCTGCTGCACATCTCCGGCGATGCTGCTGCTGTCTCCGGCGACACTCTCCGGCAACTCTCTCTTCACAGGTAGATGCAGACCTTTGTGCGAAGAGGCTCTGTTTCTCTTTTTTTTTTTTGTGCGAAGGCTCTGTTTCTCTTTTTTTCTTTCTAACCCACGCATCCAGATAAACCCATCCACCCACCCACCCAAATAAGCCATTAATCCACCCAACCAGATTTTACACCTTAACCGTATAACCCACGGTACCCGCCCTCTGTTTTGTGAGAATGCTTTTGTTTGTGCCTCTGTTTTCTGTTTTTAAATTTCTTTTCCTTCTAGAAAATGTTTTAATTATGTTTATTATTCTTGATATATGGTGTTATATTATTATTATATAGGGTATGCAGGTCTTGTAGTATATTTTATAGTTTTTTAACAAGGCCGCCATGCTTCCGCCATTTGCCGCAACGCCATCCGCCATATTTCCATGGCAGATTTTTGGCTTGCCGCCATGAGCCACCATCCGCCATTGATAACACTGGTTCCAGCAAGAAATAGGTATATTTATAATTTTATTTTGTTCTTATCATATTGTTTGAATATTACTCACAAATAATTGAAATGATTTGGTAAGATGAATAGAACTATGAGATTCGTGTCTTATGATGTCATGTGAATGTATGTAAAAGAAAGAATAAATAATGAAACAAGTAGTTGGTGAGTGCGTACATGTTGAGGGCCAAAAGTGTTTGATTAAAGAAAAATCATAATAAAATTAAATAAAAAAGTGTAAAGCAAAGAAAGGCCAGAGAATCAAAATAAATATATAACATGTGTGAACGTGTTTGATATACTTGCCATGTGAAGGCAATCGTGTTGTCATTGTAGATTAATTATGTTTAGATTTATTTGTTTTATTTTTCTTTTTGTTTCTTTGCATCTATTTTCTTTCTTCAATTATTTCTATGCAGGAGATGTATGTGGCATAAGTGACGCATGTTGTTGGTAGCTGGACTTTATAAGTGCTAGGAATTTGCAATAGTATTGATACATATAAGTCTTGTCCTGCTCAAATTAAGATGATTCTTATTGATTGAATATAGGCTCACATCTTTGTAGGTGCTACGATTTTGGGTCTTACCTTACTCTCCTGATACAATTGATTATATTAATTATCTGGATGCTGAAAAAATTGAATGATGGAAAATTTTACCACAATTTACTTGTATACACTTCTTTTATTTAGTTAGTGTGTTTTCCCCTTTTTCCTTTTAGTTGATCTCTGATCTTCGTAACAAAGTTATTGTCCTGGGGTAAGTTTTTGTTGTTGTATAAAAATTGAAGATAGAATTGTCACTTATGCTTTATATTTAAGATAGAATTGTCATTTGAAATTCTTTACTATAATAAAAATATATGTTATGGCATAAATTTTTTAATACCCTTTTTAAAGGTACAATAACAATAAAGAAACAAGAAATAAATGTACCAAAAAATTTATATATAATCCCATAAAATTTTTAATATCCTTTTTAGAGGTGCAGTAAAATTGAAGAAATAAGAAAGAAATCTACCAAATTAAAAAAATTAAAGAAACAGGAAAGAAAACTAACTAACCAAAGTTAGGCCTAAAGCCTAATGTCTCGGTTCTGAAGGCCTAAAAATATGCTAGAGGATGGTCTCTATTTGTAACCTGATTTTGATAGCTCAGGATGAGGGTGATCTCACAACTTGCTTTGCTGAAGTGGTGATGCATATTGAATAGTTATGCCTTCAGCAGAACTTTGGTAGAACCTATCAATTCCTAAGCATGCTTTCACACACCATTATTTTTCTAATTTATTCACTCTATTTTACCATGGAAATTCTAGGATTAGGCCTCAATTCTGATACTTAGCAGAGTCATGGCTTCCTGCTGCTCCAGATTTAGTTAATGCCATAGTAGTGTTTGATTCTGATAAATGGATATAGATTTAAATATGGTATTGGCATGGTTTCATTTCATATAGACTTCCTAATATACGCTACTGGTATTTTTGGTTGGAGTCAACTGTATAATTATATCTCAAGGTCTAAGCTTTTTTCTGATTGTCGTTGTCTTTGATACATAATGCTGATTTCGAGGTGACGATATACATATACAATTAATACACGTATATCTATGATAGTATGTATGGTATGAGCGACAAGCATATTCTCTCTATAGTATGAGCAATATCATATTGATATAACCTATTTGTCATGAGGCTTTGCATATGGAAAATTCTATAAATATGCTAGAGGGTAGTCTCTATTTCTACCCTGATTTTGACTGTGTCAGATTGCTATTTCCTTTTTCTTTCCACTCTTTTTAGTGGTGGAGGATGGTCTCTATTTTTTTCATTATTGCATACCTTTAACATAAATGGAGTTGATATTTTATATGCAGTAGTGGTTTTTGTTGATGGTTCTAGCATTTCTTCCTTTCTTTTCCTTTACCCTTTAAAATTAACAGTTGATTGTTAAGCAGTTGAGACTAAAAATACCGCTTTGAGCTGGCTCAAGGTCGTGCCAAGCTTCAACATTGGGAAAAATATTTGATTAAGCACAAGGGAAAAATTCAAGTTGCATGACACTGAATAAGTTTCTAAATGAAAAGGTGAGACTTGCTTTTCCTTTTTTTTTTTTTGGGTACTTGCTTTTTGGCATTTTATATTTGCATTTTCTCCAAAATAATTGAATTTAACTAATGCAAACAGTTTTAATCTCGATCCTTCAACATTCCCAGAGA
Organism: Styphnolobium japonicum; assembly: GCA_023212625.1. NCBI lineage: Eukaryota > Viridiplantae > Streptophyta > Magnoliopsida > Fabales > Fabaceae > Styphnolobium > Styphnolobium japonicum. The sequence continues at coordinate 195,599 of JALBWW010000043.1, forward strand.
ATTCTTTTTCCCCCCTTTTTTCTCATCTAATTACTCTTAGTTTCAATCTTTCCTCTGATCAAAATTTCCATCTTTCATCGAATATTGAATTTATTCAACATTTCTTGACTGCAGAAATACTATGAGAAACTCTTAAGCTGGGTTTCCTAAAGTAGAATACTTTTCTTGTGTTTTCTTTTCTCTATATAATAATCACAATAGTTATACATGAATTTAACTAATGTGAACAGTCTTATTCTCGATCCTCCAACAAGCCCAGAGAATTCTTTCTTTTCCCTTTTTTCTCATCTAATTATTCTTGTTTTCAATCTTTCCTCTTATCAAAATTTTCATCTTTCATCGAATGTTGAATCTCTTCAACTTTTCTTTACTGCAGAAATACTATGAGAAACTCTCAAGCAAGGAAAGGGCAAAGCCAAGAAGGCCCTCGCGGTGTTCATCACATGAGGAGGATCTTGGGCAACGACAAGCACCAAAGCTGCAATGTCAAAGAACAGACTGTTTGTTTGGTTTTTGTCTGGTGGCGGTTTGTAGCTTTGCTTAAAAGCCTCTTAAAGATATGAAACTTTTATCCATTAATTTTATATAACTTTTATGGTGTTGAACTAAATATACGCATATAACACGGTTTTGTGCGATTTAGCTGATATGTGATTATTTGAAGTATAGTTATTTTTGGTGATATTTATTAAAATAGAGAATCGATTTATTTGATAATATCACATTTATTGATACCATGAGTTCTATTTCCCAATCACAAGTTGAGCAGCTTCTTCAGAGCTTTGAGTCACCATTGATTGGTCTAATATGAGTTGTTTTGGAGTGTAAGCATCATGTTATATACCTTGCATTGAGTTGTTTTAAATTATCTTACTTGGTTTCATATAGTTCACCCAAAGCTAAGGACACAACCTTTGCAACGCTTAAATTGCCAGATCGGATTATTTTCATTCCCTCTTATAAATCTTCAAATTGAATGGTTATGTTCTCTACTGACATTATATTCGTGACAGGCATAAATTCGACATCGGAATTTTAAAAATTCAAGTTATTTTGTGGTGACATTATATTGGGTATGTGCTCTTGTGATTTTTTTTTTCACTCGTGTTTCAGGTCATATACCGCAGGTATAAACTGTTTCTATTAGTTTACCTATTGTTATTTGATGAGTATCTTAAAAACTGCCTTTCTTCTTTGATTGTTAAAATGGTTGTCACGGGATGCTTAACTTTACCTTCTTTTCTATTCTCTGTTAATTTTTTATACCACTATCTTTTGGATATTATCTGCGTTTAGGAGTTTCAAGTGCATCTAAAATAATGTTGATCATGGTTTGTTGTGTCAAAAAATAAATCTTAAACTTGTTTTCTGTCATTAATGTTGATCTTCTAGTGATCGAGTTATGTGATACCTGCAAAGCCTTGAGGAGAGCCCAGCAAGTCCAAGAAGTGGCTCAATGAAAGAACAAAAGATCCTTGACACCCACTTTTTTTTTTTTCTATTTTCTTTCTTGAATTATTCTTACAAAACACAGAAGCTGATTATGATTGTAGATCTTTTAAGTCGACTGCATCTGGACTGAAATGTATTGCGTTATGATTTTATTAAAGGATGTGGGTCTGCTCTAAATATTCTCAATAAATTTGTTTCAAATTTACCTTTGTTGTATTTTTTTTCTTTAACTGATGGCACAATTGTTGAGTTAATATTGTGAAAAATGATGGGATTAACTGTTTGATTTTACGCTACTAAGCACCCTTGCATTGCAGTTCATACAATGCTACTAGAGACTAGCAACTTCATGCAACAAAACCAGAACGTGATGATTTGCAGGTATCTTATTTTGTGACATATATAATAATATCTACAAGTTCTTAGTTCATTGGGAAAATGAACATCTACATAGTTATATTTGTTGCAAGATTATATTGCCACATTGTATCATAGTTCACAGTGCAATTTTTAGTGACATTCTGGGTTTGAGTAGCATTCTTATTTTGGCCAAAAAAATTTAAGACATTTTATAAAAGGGTATTGAATAACTTAATTGTCAAATTTAAGACATTTTACATGACTATCTTTTGGATATTATCTGTGTTTAGGAGTTTCAAGTGCATCTAAAAAAAATGTTGATCATGGTTTGTAGTGTTCCGATGGTGGAGTGAAGTTATATTGTAGTTAAACTTTTTTTTTTTTGGGGTACTTACGGTGGCTAAGCTTTATTGGCTGGAGTATTCTTACATATTTATGCTATTTCCAATAGAAGTGGGCAAAAAAACTGAAAAACTGAACCAAATCTATTATTCTATTATTATTATAACTAAAAGGAGCACTCCCGCCAAAACTTCATGCAGAATTATTTTCCCTCTCAAACTGCATGTCTTTTGCTTCTCACAATTTACGTTGTACAAGTGCTCCCACATGCTTTTAACCCTAATTTTTCCCTCCCACTAATATGATGTATCCTCCCACCTACAATATTTCTACTCACATTTCTCTAACTTTTCTTTTTTTTCTCACCTCTTCACCTACCTCATTTATTAGTTCCTCATTTCTATAAGCAGTAATTGGGTAATTGTTCCAAAACTAATTGAAAAAAGAGCGAAATTAATTATCTGTTCTTCTTCCAATGTTCTATCCTAAACCAAGGTAATATCCATTTTATGAATATGTTCCCAGACCTCTTTTTTATATAAAATTATAATACAACTGTCACTAATTCTTTCATGAAAGGATGAAACTATATTAGAATATCAAGAGTCAAGAGCTACATTAGTTACCCTTTCCCTCTCCTGATGTCTCATTATTATCAATCCTTCAATTCAATTTTTTTGCATTGATCTTTTCATTTTCTCTATCTCCCAGAAGGTTGTAAAAGTTTTTATATTCTCTTCCTCTATCAGGTGCTATCTCTCATCCTCGCATGAAGCTATTCTTTGGATAATTGAAGCTGCTTATTGAAAGGTGAGTTTCCGTCCTCACACCTTTGTATCTTCTATTATATTTTCACTAGTTTCTTCCTATTGTTGCTTTTGTTTCCATCTTTTTTTTGTTTTGAATGCTTCTTACTCTGCGGGCATTAATGTATGTGATCTCTGAATATAGATTTCTTATTTTGAATTTTTATTTTTAAAAATTACATTCAACAGCTTCTACCTCTTTTATTACGAGAACCGCGAATGCATCCCTATCCCTCTTATCAATTTTTTTTCTATATTTACTTTTGTATTTTTTTTTTTTTTGCTATTTAGAATGGATGATATTGCAATGAGTGTTAAGGTTCATAAGAGGAATGCAAGATGGAATAGAAGAAGCATTCTGAAGGCTAGAAAGCGTTCAATTATGCATATGTCAGATTTATAAATTTAGAATTATTTATGTACATATATCTTCTTCTCATTGTCTACTATTTCATTCATGATATTGATATAAGTATAAACTTGTATGCAGAAAGTAGTACTAACTTCCTGCATTCAAATCTCCATATCCATTCTATAGAGACTAGAACTCCACTCTCAACAATAACAACCGGTTTGTAAGAAGACCTGACATAAGAGTTTCATTTCCTTTTTATTTTCTTACTCAAATTAATGTACTAACATTAATTTATTTGAATATATTGTTTATGTTTCAGTTGTTAATTTTACGTCTGATGACAACAAATATCCATTAAATCAGTCATCGGTCTAGAGGAAAAAGGATCATCTTTTGCTTATCAATCTTTCAAATGCTTCCAAGTAATTGTAATTATTGTCTGAACTTAAAAATCATTCATATTATGTAGTTTTTTGTTTAAAATTGTTATTGCAAATATGAAGTTAATACTATGTCTTATCCTTCTGTTTTAAAACTATTTTATTCATTTATAATATCTAACTGATATTATGCAGAAAATTTCACTGACAACTAGGGTTGTGATTTAGATTTCCCTTCTTTGGAAACCATTACTCCTCTATAATCAATAACAAATGGTTTGTAATTGTAGTTTTGAATTTTTATTCTATTTCTTAATCCACTTAGCGCATCAAATTTAAATGTTTACTTACATTTCTTATGTATCAATTGTTAATCAATCATCTGGTGATACCAACTGAGCATCAAATCAATAGATGGTCCGAAGGAAAAGAAAATTGTCTCCTGCAAATAAGTCTTTTCAATGCTCCCAAGGTATCATCAAAATTCATCAATATTCAGATGTTAATACCTTTATTTTCTTCCTATTCAATTGTTCATTCAAATATTTTTATTATTAAATTTTATTTTTAAGTTTGAAATTTATTTATTATATTCATAACTCACATATAATTATAAATATTTATGCAGAGAATAGAATTCACTCTTTGCTTTCTGATATTTATCTTGTGTCTTTGGAATGTAGAACTCCCATGTCAACAATAACAAATAGTTTGTACATAGAATTGAAATTTTATTTTAATTTCTTGCACCAAATTATGAATAAAAATAATTCATTTTCTAATATATTCTAATTTCTCATATGTTATCCTTAAACCTGGTGATAGGAAGATTGCATTTCATGAAAATGTGATCTAGAGGACAAAAAGATCATCTAGAGCTTCTCAATCTTTTCCATGCTCTCAAGGTATGATGTTTTCTAATTTCTTTTAAGAAAAATACTTCTACCATATCCTTATAATATTTACTTTGTACCGAATCCTGTATTTAAAATTATATTATATTACAAAATATTTTTGTTGTGTTTTTTATTTATTTTATTAATAACTCATATCTAACTATTTGTTTTTATGCAAAAAATGGGACTCGGTCCTTGATTTATGATCAAGAAGCCCTTTCCATGGTATGTAGAACTCCTCTGTCAAGAATATGTAATGGTACGGACTATGATTTTCTATTTTTGTAAATCTTATTCTATTTCATGCATCCAATTTATTTATTCAATTAAAACATTTATTTTTCAGTAAGTATTCATTTGTCTGGACACTGCAATTAAGTATTTAATCAGATTTCGTCCAAAGTGTAAATTTTCCATGTTCTCCTTATCAATATTTTTAAAGCTTAGCCTTAGAATCTATATAGAAAAAACTCTGAATTTAAAATTGATTACTATGAATTTCTTTAATGAATGGTGATTTGAAAATATTATAAGTATCGATTTATTGATATTTTTTGTACATGAGTCTTGGAAATGGATTCTGCTTCTACTTCGTTCTAAAATTCAATTAATGAAGCAGGGGTTCATAAAGATGGTAACAATTTATATATATATATATATATAGACTCACACACACAAATAGTTTCTAGGTTTTTTATGTCTTTAATAGTAAGCTTATTTATTTGTTATACTTCTACCTTTCCATACTTAGTAGTACATAATCGAATTCTGAATTTACAGGCAGTGTTATCAATGGCAGATGGCGGCAAGCCAAAAATCTGCCATGGAAATATGGCGGATGGCGTTGCGGCAAATGGCGGAAGCATGACGGGACGGCCATGTTAAAAAACTATAAAATATACTACAAGACCTGCTTACCCTAAATAATAATAATATAACACCTTATATCAAGAATAATAAACATAATTAAAACATTTTCTAGAAGGAAAAGAAATTTAAAAACAGAAAACAGAGGCACAAACAGAAGCATTCTCACAAAACAGAGGGTGGGTACCGTGGGTTATAGGGTTAAGGTGTAAAATCTGGTTGGGTGGATTACTGGCTTATTTGGGTGGGTTAGAAAAAAAAAAGAGAAACAGAGCCTTCGCACAAAGAAGAAAAGAGAAACAAAGCCTCTTCGCACAAAACAGAGGCTCAGAGGTCTGCATCTACCTGTGAAGAGAGAGTTGCTGGAGAGTGTCGCCGGAGAGAGCTGATCGGCGTCAGGAGATGTGCAAGCAGCGGTGGGCTTTCTCTCACTCTCACTTTCGCAGCTCGGGACTGATTTGTGGGTATCGATGATGACTGTGTCTAATATGGGATTCTGAAATCCCAAAATACCCTCCGAAAAAGCCAAAAACCCACTTTTTCCCGCCATTTCAAGCCATGCACCGCCACACTGCCATGACCATGGCTCCCACCATGGCATCGCCATGAACAAGACGCCACGCCATGGCTTTCAAATGGCGTTTGGGTGAATTTCCGCCCCTGCTTTCCACCATGGCGCCGCCATGGCCGCCATTTAATAACACTGTTTACAGGTAATATACCAACTCTGTCAAATGAGACTTTTCCTAATGTTCAATTGAGGTATGGAAAGAGTGTGATACAGATAGAGATCTAAAGACAGAAGATCGGCGGCATTGACCAGGCATTGCAGCTAGAGTTTTCAAGATTATGTTGGATCAAGTGATGTTGGATTTCAAGAAGGGTTGCTTCTTTGAAAAGGTTGTAGCTAGGTAGGAGGAAACCATATTTCTTTTGTTCTTTCAATTTAAATATATTGTTTTCATTATTTATCACTGAAGTTAATGTGTCTATTTGCATAATAAAATTGAATAATCATTTTAAATTGACTTTTCATTGGCTTCGCCCCTGTGTTGTTTGAATAATTTCTATAGGCAGTTTAGGATAACAGAAGCCCTTGCAAGTAGATACATCCTTATTGTTCTCAAATCATGTTCCTAAAATTCAATTTGGCATTTGGTTGTAATCTAAGATATGGAAAGTAACCATTTGTGTGACCCTCTGTGTGTGTGTGTGTGTGTCTCTCTCTCTCTCTCTCTCTCTCTCTCTCTCTATGGTGTGTCATAATAAATTTTGACAAAATTAATGACTACACATTTTTGCTTGTAGTAATGTTGCTCTCTTCAAGCATTTCAATAGCATTGGCAATAGCTAATGAGGACAAGAAAAAGCAACAGTCATGTTTGGAGGATTCAAGAATTATTGTTTTTCGTTGATGCAGTTTACTCAAAGGTAAGTGAAGAACAACCTCTAGATAGACTAAATTTTTAGTATTAGAAATTATGGTTTGGTATGTGTGTAGAAGTAAATTTTTGTCATTGCATTTCCTAGTTCTCTCCACGTTGTTTCTAACATGTGGTTATTGCAACAAGGAGTAACTAGCAGAGCCTTATATCTATATGTAGTTGGATCCCTAAAAGAGATGAAACTTGAGTAGTTCCAGTTGTACAAATGTATTCAGAAAATTTATGGCAACTGTTTGATCTAATTGACATATATTACCCAACTTCATTGTGCCAATGGATAAAGAATGTTATGACTTGAAATAAATAAATAAAAATTATGATTGCTTGGTCAAGAAACAGTCCTTCTAATGTTAGTGCTACTTTAGATTATTATGACTAGAAAATTTTTTAGTTTTTAACCTGCTTTATTTTTTTAATGAGTCACGTTGAGAGGTTTCCGAGAAATAGATTTTGAGTTGGCAATCTCTTTTTATGAGGCATTTGAGTCATACTCAATTTTAATTTTCATATATTGACTTGCATGACTGTTGAGATTTTGATATTTCACTTTGTATGATAATTTATCTTAAATCTAATTTACATTAATAGAAAAATAATAAGTTAATATATTGACATAGTAGCTTATGAGGTACTTATGAGTTATAGATTATTTTAATTATTATGTATTCAGTTACTTCATTTTTGGGAGTTGATATCTCATTTTGCTATATATATCAGTTATTTTCAAATATTTTAATAATTCCATTGTACCGGTGTAAAAATTTGTAGAAAATCATAATAAAATTATTTAATGTTATATTATTATATATTTAAACAAATTAATAAAAATTTTATATCAAATGGTGCCGTCACCTTGGCGCTTTGTTCATGATTCAAGGAATAAAAAATATATTTTATAAGTGGGCCAAACTTCCTCTTACAAAGATATTAAGAGAGATTTTTTTTGGTTTAATTTTCTTACAAAAAATTCCATACTCTTTAACTATAAGAGTTAATATTTAAATGGGATAATGTAAATGAGACATTACAAACAGCTATACTAATACTAGGAGAGAATGTGCTTGATTTTCTTATTTAATAGAAAAAGTGTAATTAAAATTATGTTTAAGCACAAATGATTCATAGATTAATAGGAATTTTCAAACTCAGAAGCATTCACACATCATTATGTAACATGGCCTTACCAAAAAAAAAGTTATGTAACATGGACATTAGTTCTTTAATTCTTGAATATCGCTGTTAACACTTTTTAGATTTTGGCTTGCTATTAATTTAAATATAAGAGGAGACAATATCCAAATGCTATTAATCTAACTAATTTATTTTTGCTAGGTTCATTTTTTATTTATCATTGCATCATCTATTAGAATAAGATATTTTTCTCGATTGACTTTTAATATTATGTGTCGCTTTGTATACCATTAAGGATATGGGCTAAAACTTAAGGGATGATTTTCAATATAATTTTACATTTTAAAATATCATACATAAATTTTTCTCCTTGATCTTAATGTTATTCAAATGTGACTATAAAAAAGATAGTTTTTGACATTAGTGGGTCAGTTTGATGTCCTTGAAAACGAGATTGAGAAATTAAGGATCATTTTTCATATATGAACTACATATAAATGGCATTTATAAAAAAAATTTACTCCTGGCTTTAATGATATACCGAAATGACTATAATTGATGATATAATTATGACTTTAGAGGTTAGTTTTGTATACCTTTAAACATGGGGTGGAAAAATGTCGGTTTTTTCATCCTTGATGTTGAATTTTAGAAATGGTAGAATATTGAGATGCAGATCATATTGTTATATCTCAAGTTAATATTATTTATTGGATTCATTGAAAACAATAAATTTAATTTTATATATAATATTAGAAGGTTCTCTTATTACTTTCGTGCATTGCACGGGTTAAATCACTAATGAAGATATATTTCAAAGTTCTTTTTTTTTTTTTTTAGTTCTTTGGAAGCATTTTGCATATCAAACTTCTGCATGGTCGACTGTTAGACCACTTTGACCTTGTAAAGCACAACTTTGAGAAACAAACATTATTATGATTTCAAATGCTTTATTTGCACGTCTACTAAGTAGTAAGTGCTAACCCTCCAAAATTTCGTTTCTCAACCACTTCAGGTATGGCTTCTTCAGTGTAGAACAAGTCAGTTTTTTGGAAGCATTTATAAAACAAATCATATAGCAACAAGACCTGATTTTTTTGTTTAGGGCCCTTGATTGTTGGTTACCTAAACATGTAATCTGACTTCGTTAGACACAAGTCGGTGATTGAAATTTTGAAACTGGGTCTGGCTTCCCTTCTCTCACTACTAGGCACGAAAACCTTGATGGTGGAAAATTAGGCCTGATATAATGTTAAACTAAAGGATACCAGAAAACTAGGATAAACTGAAGCTAGCTGATAGAACAGAGGAGTTTATGATAAAAGAAAGATGACGTATAGTATTGAAATGTAGAAAAAAAAGAGCAAGCTCTCAGACAAGATAACCAGAGCCAAGGCTCCTCAGAGATGGGAACACACTCTCCCTCTGCGTATCCTCACTAACTGCCATGCTGGCAGCACTTTACTACTCTCCCCTCTGCCCTTTCTTTTTCTTTCTCTCATAGACTCTCCAAACCTTGGGCTTATCATGCTTAAAGCCCATTAACACATCCTCTTCTGACCCAGCCAGTTTATGGACTAAACTGGGCCTATCCAGCATCCTATCATTACCCCCTCCTTCAATTACAGCCTTGTCCTCAAGGCTAAATTCTGAAAATTGACTTTTCAATAGCAGATCCTGTTCCCATGTAGCACCTTCAGCACCCGTGCCTTTCCACTGAATTAGCCATTCCCTTGTAGTTGTCCTTCCTCAAACCTGTCCCTCCATGACAGCACCCTATGGGGCTGAATTGTGTCGGTCATATCGAACCCCAAATCCAAAGACAAATCAGGAGAAAACTGGTAGCCACCCACTGCCCTTTTGAGCTGTGAAACCTGAAATACCGGATGCAAGCGGCAAGCTTCAGATAGTTGCAGTTTATACACCAGTTCTCCCAACTTCTGTATAGCTTTATAAGGACCAAAAATATGTGGAGCCAGCTTTTGATGGATCCTTTGCACAACTGAGTTTTGTCTATGCGGCCTTAATTTAAGAGAGACCCACCCTTCAACAGCAAATTGTACATCCTTTCTCTTCTTATCAGCATAATGTTTCATATGCTCTTGAGCCCGCTGCAAATTATATTTCAATTGCCTTAAAGCTTCATCCCTATCCCTTAACTCTTGAGCCACAGCTTCAACCCGAGTTTCACCCTCCAAAAATGCACCAAAGCTGGTGGTTGTCTCCCATATACAATCTGAAACGGAGTGAGCCCTGTGGACACGTGGAAGGTGGTGTTATCCCACAATTTAGCCCAAGGAAGCCAACGGGACCAAGATTTGGGTTGTTCAGACACAAAACACCTCAAATATGCTTCCAAACACCTATTTACCACCTCCAATTGTCCATCCGTTTGAGGATGATAAGTAGAGGACATCTTAAAAACAGTACCTTGAAGCTTGAACAAATCCTTCCAGAAAATGCTAACAAACAAAGGACCACGGTCACTCAAAATAGACTCTGGAATTCCATGTAAATGCACCACCTATTTAGCAAAAACAGCAGCTATAGTACGAGCAGTGAAAGGATGCTTAAGAGGAATAAAATGACTATATTTTGATAGCCTATCCTCCACAACCAGCACTGCTTCATAACCATTACTTTTGGGCAACCCTGTTATGAAATCCATTGAGATTTCACTCCAAATCAGCACTGGAATGGACAAAGGTTGCAGCAAACCATTGGGTGTAGTAGCAGTAGCAGCATATTTCTGTCTCTGGCTTGTGTCACAGGCCTTAACAAAATCCTGCACCATCTTTTTCATACCATGCCAAAATAATTCCCTGCTATCCTCCTGTAAGTGCGCAGGAAACCCGAATGTCCCCCATTGGGTGAGGAGTGAAAATCCTTCAATAATATCGGAATCATAGGAGACTTTGCAGATATGACCAGCCTATTCTTATAAAACAACACCCCACCTTTTAGCTCGTAGCTTGGCCTTGCCTCTGAATTTTCCCGGACAGCATCAATGCTCTCCTTTAAAATAGGATCTTGCAACACTTCCTCCTGTACATCTTTACCTTGCTGCCAAATAGGATAAGACAATGGCTCTCAATTCGGTTTCCTCATGCTGCCTAGATAAGGCATCCGCCACCTTATTTTCTAATCCCTCCTTATACACTACCTCAATCAAATCTCAACAATTTAGCTATCCATTCTTGTTGATTTGCTGTATCCGCTGCTGAATTAAATGCCTCGAACTTTTCTGGTCAGAATAAACAATGAACTTTCTCCCCAGTAAGTAATGCCTCCAAAGTTGAATGGCCAAGACCAATGCCATCAACTCTTTTTCATAGGCTGACTTGCACAGTTTATTACCCGAAATGCCTTACTAAAATAAGCTATTGGGTGCTTATGCTGCATCAACACTGAGCCTACTCCCTTGCCTGATGCATCACATTAAATTTCAAACTAATAGCAAAATTTGGGAGTGCCAACACCGGTGAAGAAGTAATCGCCACTTTTAATTGCTCAAAGGCGCCACAAATTTCGCATTCCACACAAACCCATCCTTTTTAGTCAATTCAGTAAGTGGCTGGGCAATTTTACCATAATTAGCAATGAATTTCCTATAATAGCCAGTTAAGCCCAAAAATCCTTGTACCCCTTTAACATTTTTTGGAGTAGGCCAATTAATTACACTACTCTCCTTGCTAGGATCCACTGCCACACCTTATTGAGAGATCACATGGCCTAAGTATTCAATTTGTCTTTGTCCAAAAGCACATTTTTGCCTATTAGCCACAAACTGATGCTTCTTGTAAAACTTGCAAAACTGCCTCTAAATGGTTAAGACAAGTGCCCCAATCAGCATTGTAGACTAAGATATCATAAAAAAATACCAACCCAAATTTGCGCAAGAAAGGCTTGAAAATCTCATTCATAACTGACTGGTGAGTAGTCGGAGCATTGGTTAGAGCAAATGGCACGACCAAATATTCATAATGACCTTCATGAGTACGGAAGGCCATCTTATGAATATCCCCCTCCCTCATTCGTATTTGGTGGTAACCCGATTTAAGGTCCAATTTAGAAAAGTAGCCAACTCCAAACAACTCATCCAATAATTCATCAACTATTGGAATAGGATACTTAACTTGGACTGTTACCCTGTTCAAATGCATTTTGTTTTGCCATAACAATGAATAGAAGTTAAGATCAATATCAATTACATATTAAATTATTTATCTAGAAATCAGTTATTTAAAGAAGTGTTTATAAATATAACATAGATAGTTATTTCAAAATTTTATTATTATTTGTCTTTTGTTATTTTAATTTGTTACACTACGATTTTGTAAATTATATTGTCAAGTATAATTTCTATTTATTTAATTAGATTAATAGTATTGATGATAATAATTATTTTGTTCAAGGACGGTGATTCTTGAGATTTAGTTGTCAACTCTCATCCAAACAGAAAAACAATATTTCTGACATGGATGGATGCCGACGAGAAATATAACAATGTTAAAGATTTGACTTATTTAGAATTTCCAGCAAAATTTGTTTGGAAACTAAAATTAGGTGAATAGTTTTCATGGAAAAAGGGAATTATATTATTTATTTCAAAATAATGTTATATTAAATTTATATTAATTATTAAATTAATATCATAATTTATTTTAATTTTTTAAAAATAAACTCACCGTGCATCGCATGGGTGAAAATCTAGTTAAACCATAAAAAACCATTTTGTTTAAATCAATTATTGAACTGAACCGGTTCCTTTTGATTAAATAGTTTGGTTAACCCTTACTCAATACAATTCGGTTAATTGAAATTAACCAAATCTAATTAACATGTACAATTTCATAATTTTAAATTCTGAATTTCTGAATGACAAAACCTAACTCCTCTTTCTAGCTCACTTCCATGCCACATATCTCCTCGTTCGGTGTAAACTGCTGAAGCTAGAAGGTTCTTCGAAGAGGAAGAGGGTTCTTCGAAGAGGAAGAGGGTTCTTCGGGTTCGGGTAACAAGGCTCCTTCCTTTTACTGTGATATGGCTCTGTGGGTTTGTGCTGTGTGTTGTGTTGTGTTGTGTTGATTGATGGAAGAAAAGGGGTGCTGTGTTTCTAATTCTTAATTCTTAATTGCGTGTGTTGATTTTTCGCTTGAATATGTTGTTGATCCTGAGCATTGAACGTATGCTTATGTTCTACTGCATTTGCATTTTCTATTTGCTATGCCACTTTGTTTACAGTGGGTCGATTTGATTTGCTGTAGGTTCAGTGATTCAATTTGGTTTACACTTTACAGTGGGTCTAGGTTTTATGTGGTTCAAGTGAGATCTTTCATTCGTCAACCCCTTGCCTTGTTTGGGTTTTTATGGGTTTTTCTTTTTATTTTGTTTTGGTCACTGGCACTCTGGGTTTAGCTTTTGGAATGGAGTTCTATTTGGTTGATGGGAAAATCTAAGTAAAGAAAAACCATATGGATACTTGTGGAGAAAATGCGTACATGGTGGGATTGAGGAAAAACACGAAATTTGCAAAATTGAAGATATGTTTCAGTGTTTTTTTTTGGTTCTTTGGAAGCATTTTGCATATCAAACTTCTGCATGGTCGACTGTTAGACCAGAGTGACCTTGTAAAGCACAACTCTGAGAAACAAACATTATAATGATTTCAAATGCTTTATTTGCACGTCTACTAAGTAGTAAGTACTAACCCTCCAAAATTTCGTTTCTCAACCACTTCAGGTATGGTTTCTTCTGTGTAGAACAAGTCAGTTTTTTGGAAGCATTTATAAAACAAATCATATAGCAACAAGACCTGATTTTTTGTTTAGGGCCCTTAATTGTTGGTTACCTAAACATGTAATCTGACTTCATTAGACATAACTCGGTGATTGAAATTTTGAACCTGGGGCCTGGCTTCCCTTCTCTCACTATTAGGCACCAAAACCTTGATGTTGGAAAATTAGGCCTGATATATTGTTAAACTAAAGGATACCAGAAAACTAGGATAAACTGAAGCTAGCATTTTAGAGAAGATTGAGAGGTTTAACAGTTGTTCGACATGATATCAAGCTAGAAATGGTCTCAACTATGAAAGAACGAAAAACTATAGCCAGTTAAGTGAAAGAATGGCAGAATTTCATCAAGGTTCGTTTTAACACAAGGTTTTTCTATTTGGTTTCTCAAAGCAATTATTTTGTCTTTTCTGGTATATCAGAAAACTATTACTACAATTTGGGATTTACACTTTAAAATCTATAATTGTGCATTTAGTTTTAGCTCAAGTTGCAATCGCCTTTCATATGTGTGATTTATGTATTGAGATTTTCTAAAGTGACTTTGCAGCTTGTGAAAATTGAATGTGTCTTTATTTCTTGTTTATATATATTGTATTATTTTTCTTCTCTTTTTTTTTTAACCGCAAAGCATGTATTCCTTGTGTTGATCATGGTTATGCGAGCACGTCTTATTCTCCTTGCTTGATACTCGCCTTTTTATCCTGGCATATGATGCATTGTCGGATATAGTTGAGTTGTTATTTACACCGGCATTTTACAATTTGGGAGATTTGTAACCAACTAGTTAATTCGTAAGTGACCCTTGTCGAGTCTCGTAGAGAATGTGAAATGAATTTGAGTCTCTTCATGAATTCTTAAAGGAAATAAAAATCTTGAAATGACATTGAGACACTAAAAGTTTTGCTTTATATATATAGGGATCTGGAACACTGGATGGATGGGCCATTGTGTTGTTTATTTTTCTTTCCTAATGTGATAATTAAAACCACTTTAATTTAATAGTGTAAGATTTTCAAAATTAATCACTTCTTGATGAATGTTTATTATCATAATACTTATCTGGTGTCATTTTTGGAAACCTGCATGTATGAAATCACTGCCATTTGGATAAAAGGAATTATGCCCGAGTTTCTAAATATATGTTTTTGGTAATCCATAAACTGATGCATGTTTGAAATCATGTCAGAGTTTACTTGGGCTTATAAAGTGTTCCCAAATCATGGAAGTTAGCAGTTCATGAGCATGGTTTACATTTATGCTACAATTTTTTTGTCATTGATGTGATAGCACCCCCACGGTATGACTTGAGGCTACAAAACCAAGAAATGCCTCTGTTGAGACATGGATTCCTGTAGGAATGACAAGATGTGAAAATAGAAGTACATTTGATCATAAATGAATTGGTAATTGGACAAGTAATGTATACCCACCAAAATAGTCCAGGATCATCTTACGACCAATAAATCCCAGAACAACAGCAATGGATGGCTAACAAGACCAAAAACGGATATTAATGACAAGGATCTTCTCCCCCTCTTTCTTCTATTATCTTGTAAACCTTGTTGTAGGAATGCCAATTGATGCTATGTTACTGCAACACTGTGTTATGCCAAATCATTGTGTTCAAAGACAGTGTTGATTGTAGTTGGTCTCCTGGTAGTTGGGTTCGTATTTTTAGCAAGTCTGACAACTTCTAGTTCTCATCTTCATGGTATAACTTGATATGCATAAATATGTTCTGCTACTCGACCAATTATTACTGTTGCGATGATGAGAGTTAACTTAAATCAAGCTGGTATAGGACCAGTCAAAGTCCTAGGTTGAATTATGGGAACATGTTTTTGGAATCATTTTAAACTATGGCATGTTTTACATATAACTGAAATGAAATGAGAGCTATAAATAGTGCTGGTATGCTTAAGTTTGTCTTCTCATGATTTAGTGTCGTTATTGTTCTGTTTATCTTAGGATTGTTGATTGTTCTATGACTGTTTTGATGTGTGACATTTGAAGACTTTAGTCCATGAATTGGGAATGCAAGGCTCATTTTGGTTGAACAATTTATTTTGCTTTCACTCACCCTGACTGATGAAAAACCACTGGAAGAAGTGCATGCTGATGTAGTGGCCATTTTAGGGAAATTAATACTTGCAGGTTCTGGTGACTCTTTTAATTGTTGTTTTGGTGACTCTTTTGGTCCTGGTAATTTTTTATTTCATTGTCAGTTCGTCATGGTAATTTTGCTGCAATTGCTGACCACCAGAAAATAAGGATCAAAGTGTTTTAATATATCATATATGAGATATTTGCATGAGATTTGCGTTTATACACATATTGCTGCTTTTAATTTGCATTTATTATAGTTGCATGTGCTATGAAATGACACCTTGTCGTGCAAGGAAGATCTAATCAGAGAATCTTTCAAATCAAAGCTAAGCATCTTCTTGAAGCATTTTTAGTCAAGTAATGATTTGTTGGGTAAGAATTTCTCATCCCATCTTCTTCAGTGTTGTTTTTTCCCCCTCCTTTCCATTTAATATTGTTTGTCCTTTGTTATTAATTTTGTTTAATAATGATAGCCTCTTTTACCATTAGTTGTTCTCTTAATTTTGTTATTATTTCACAACCTTTTGAGGCCTATTTGTTTTGTTGTGAGCGATCCAGTGGAAGATATGATTTTTGAAAGTTGGAACTGATATTCTAAGAACTAATGGCGGCTATTAAAGCTGAGTTAGCATAAGTCTTTCTAGCTATTCCAGTAACAAGTCATTGGTGTGGTCTATGTTCGCTTACAACCCCACAACTAAAGACGTTTGGAGGCTTTCTTTGCTGAAAAGCTGCATCAACGTTTATCTTTACGAAATCTTAAGTGGGGGGTCTGCCATGAGAGTGGGTTACTGCCAGACATATTTATATTATGTAAGACTATAAAATTATACAATTAATAATTTAAAACTATAAATTAATTTTTTTATAAAGACATGCACTATAAAATATATATATATATATATATATATATATCCAGGATGCCTCCTAGCGCCCTATAATCTGCTTTTGTATGTTTCTTCACTTGATGAAAGTGCAATATAGTAATAATTAATTATCTGGGCACAACCTTTGAAGTCATTCTCTTCATTTGAACTTGAGGTACGTAAGTAGGAGCAAAACTCACTTGGACAAGCACATAATAAATTGCAAGTTAATTCTTTTTTAATTTTTTGAATCTATTTCAAGTTAATTTTTTTCTTTTTAAATTCATTGAGTGTGATTTAACTATTATTTATCTGGTTTCTTATGCAGTTACATAGATAATTTTGCAATACTATTTTTGCAATTTAAGCCAGGCATACGGAATTCAAGCATTATATTTATTGAATGTGGCCTTAGAGAAGGCAAGGACTATTCTTCAACATTGGTATGATTACTTTATTCTATATTTTTTCTATAATTCCTACCTCTGCCATCTTTTATTCATCATTGTTTTTTCGGTCAATCATTTTATTGTTTTCTCGTTTTTGGTTGTTCCACTATAGAATACAATATTTAAACATGTGATGGATGAGGTCAATAATATGTTGTACTGACATGTGTCTTGGGTTAAGAGTGTCTAATTCGTTATTGATGTTGAATCCCAATCTACATGTATAAGTGTTCAAACAATAGCTACTGATTTTTGAATCCTGATCATTTGTTTGAAATTTCTGTCTTTACATTTATTATCCATTATTATAACATAAAAATAGGGCCCTATCCACTTGAAATTTTCCCACCTGATTGTTAACCCAGTAGTTTTTTTTATTTATAATTACTTACAGCACATCATCTATCATCTATGATATAAAAATTGTATTTTTTTAGTACTTTTTCCCACTCAATTGATCAAATGGCCAAAATGTCCCACCTGGATTTGTGATTCAACGAAGAGTGGAGTGGTTTTTTTTGTTATTTGGCTTGGTCTGAAAGTACAGATTGTGAAGTGGAATGGGTTATTACCAAAGTATCCTCTCTTCCCTCTGCTTTTTTCTCGACCAAGTCTGTCAAATTTAAAATTTCAGAGACAGTTCCCTCTCTTTTATACATTCTATTTCTTATTTCCTTTCATATTTAAAATTTGCTCATGGCAATCTCTCTGTGGAGAAGATATCCTCAATTTTCTCTCTTATTTCCTTACCAAAATGAGAGAAGGCAAGTCGTCGAGACTTGGTTTATGCTCTGTTATTTGATTGCAGATGGTAAGCTCTAATATGATCTCTCACTACTCTCTTACTGTTTCATTCTCTATTTTCTTTCTTCTTCTCTCTCAAGGATTTCAACTCCAAATTTTTGACGATCAAGCAAGATTAAATGGGATTTCCTCTTCCGCAACTTCATTCACTTCCAAGTAAGTTATTATCTCCTCAGTAGTTTACTTCCAAGTATTTCAGCAATATTGATTGGGGTTTCTTAGTATCTTCCCCACGATGCCCAGTGGCTACTTGCAAAATTTGATATTTTTTCTCTCTCTAAAATTAAAATCTTTTTTGCAGTGATAAAGGCTTTGTTGGGACGCTATCTTCTGACTTTGAAAGTGAAATATTGTATATTTGGTAAGTTTGCTATATTTATCGCCTTATTTCTTATTTTGGTTGAGTTAAATTAGTTCCTTGAAATTTTTTTCCCATGTCACCACTTAATTTTTATCAATTCTGCAGTTTTAGAATTACTCATTTGAAATTTTAATTATTTCATATACATTTGAGTTATAGAGAAAAGCTGAGGTTGTATTTTAAAGTATGATTCTTATCAATTCAATGTTTATTTACAGTTTCATTCTTAATACAAAAGTCATAATGACAAGTTGAATGAGTTGCATCCTTATATTTCAAATATATATGTATGTATATATATATATATATATATAAATTGATATGATTAAAGGAAAGATTTACATCGAAATTCATGCAAACTGAAGATATGCTAACTTCTGAAAAAGAGGTTTGCATTGCTTTGCCCACCTACTTGGGAATAATTTTTTTTTTCAAGGTCTTTGATCAAAGTATAAGACACATTCTTTTGTGTGATAGCACAAGTATAAAATCTAAAGTTAAAGATAGACTTTATGATTACTATTAATAGTTTTGTAGCATGGTATTGTTAATGATATTCTGTCAATTTTCAACATGTAAAATTTTAGTTCATGATGTTGAATAATTGTTCTAGCATATATAATTCTACCTCACAGCCTGTTCCATTGTAGTTGCAGTCCTAACGTCAACATTGATTTTGACCAATTGTTTGCAAAATTTGTTAATTGTTCCATTTCTATATATTTGTGTAGATAAAAACTGCCAAGGTATTTGTATTAATAAGTTAGATCCTTTTTGTTTCTGCAAGTTATTTGATGAAAGTAGCCAATGCTTTATTGTGTTTAATGAGAGAACATGTTAGATTTAACTCCTAAGATTGAAATTCAATAGCTATATGCTATTAGTGATAGTCTGGTGAGTTTAAAATAATGAAGTGAAATTATAAGGAACAGGTTAGAGCTTGGGTTTGGAAGATAGTGAGGTTTAGAAAAGGTTCCCCAAAATTCCATGAATGCCCCTGTGTGTTGAGACCATTTTGTACTCGCTTGGTGGTGCTCCAGTGCCACTAGAATGAAGGAGCACCCACAGTCCAAGGTCAGAAATGTTGCTCCTGGCGCAACAATGCTCAATTTTAGTTACCAGGTTGTGTGTTCATTTGATCCATGTTTGTCGTCAAACTTTTGTGGTTTTTCATTTCAGTGTGTCATCTTCTGCTTACCATTTGTGTAAAACCTTTCATTTCAAGTAATGTGAAATATGTGTCAATTTGTTGTACTTGCTGTATTAAAGATTTGAGCTGAAGATAAGTGATGAACTATAGAGCACAGACACATTGACACACAAATATATTAATTATTAATAAAATAGCATTGTACTTTGATTGACCCTTTTGAGCATTCTTACTTTTCTGTAAGGCTGCTACTTCGATTTAATCCTTAAATATAGTGCATGTAATTAGTATGCTTAATTGAGCTTATATCTAACTTTTCTTTTACATTTTACTTATATTTATAAATGTATGGTTCCAAGATATATTCAATGCATGTTGTTAGGATCTTTTGTGTGAAGGTATGTCACATCTGATAGGAACCCTTAACAGAAATAGCAAAAACAGAGTAGAACGATCAAGAATGGGTATGAATATCCTCCTGTATTGCATGAAAAGAATCGAAGAATCAAGATGCAAGGGGCACTCCCCTTCTCACTGAGCCATCTCAGTCGAAAGAATTCATTAATCATCCAAAAGTGCTTGCTTTCCGAATAGAAAGCTTATTTATAGGCTAGTTAAACAGTAACTGCCTTCTAACTACTTGCTGACTCATCACTAACTGAATTATTCTTTATTACAATTAGAGGTCCCTAGCTTCTTTCTATAGTAGACCCTCATGATCTGATTTCTCTCCGCTGAGGTTTCAGCCTGCCTAACAATGCCACCCTCGCCGGAAACAACCTTGTCCCCAAGGTTGAACTCTGGGAATTGGCCTCGGATGGTAGAGAGGTCTTCCCAGGTAGCTTCTTCTGCTGTTTTGCCTTGCCAGTGAATCAATACTTGTGTTGTCGGAGCTCCTTCATGATTAACCACCCGTTGACCCAAAACACACAGTGGGGTATAGAGTATGGGCTCCCCTTGTAAGTCTATCGGAATCTCGGCCTCAACTGGTTTCGTCCCCACGACTCGCTTAAGTTGAGACACGTGAAAAACTGGGTGAATGCGGGCATGATCCGGGAGTTGGAGCTTAAAAGCTACTGCCCCAACTTGTTTAAGTACCAAATAAGGGCCATAGTAACGTCTTTGTCAGTTTAGGATGCAACTTAGTAGGCATGGAGACCTGTCTATGGGGTCGAATTTTTAAGTAAACCCAATCTCCTGGCTGGATAGTGGCTAGTTTACGATGTGCATTGGCATACTTGGACATCTGATCTTGAGCACGAGTTAAATGGTATTTTAGCTGTTTGAGCGCTTCATCTCGATCCATCAGATCTTGGGCCACCGCCTCAACTAATGTTTCCCCCGGTACAAATCGGGCGAGGGATGGAGGAGGTCTGCCATATACAACCTCGAATGGGGTACATTTCACTGCACTCAGTAATCGGTATTGTACCGATATTCCGCCCATGGCGTAAATTACGCCCAAGCCTTTGGTTGTTCGTAAATGAAACATCTCGAGATATGTCTCCAAGGTGCGATTCAAAACCTCTGTTTGCCCATCGATTCGGGGTGATATGCGGTACTCATTACGAGCACAGTCCCTGCATCTGAAAATTTCTTGCCAAAATTGACTCGGGAAAGTGGGATCTCTGTCACGACAATAGAGGTAGGTACTCCATGAAGTCGACCACTTCCCTTACAAATACCTCTGCAATAGACCTCAGAATACGGGTGTTTGATCGAATAAAATGCCCATATTTGCTCAATCTATCAACCACCACCAAAACGACATCAAATCCCTTGGATTTGGGGAGTCCCATCACAAAGTCCATCTTGATTTCTTCCCAAATTGCATTGGGAATAGGTAATGGTCAAGCAAGTCGGATGGCGATTTGCACGATATTTCTTTGCTTGTTGTGGATGTGACAACCGGCCACAAAAGCCGAAATCGTTCCTTTCATACCTACCCGGTGGAGGGATTGGGCAATTCTCCTGTATGTTCTATAAATTCCTGAGTGGCCGCCGATGGGGATGTATGAAATTCCTGGAGCAACTTGGGAATCCAGGTCGAAGAAGCGGCTAACTCTAACTTTGCCCTTGTCATATAACCGATCATGCTCCAAGGTGTAATAAAGGTGGGAGTTAGGGTCTGTTTCAATGCTTGCAATTATTTTGGACAAAACATAGGATGCATACGACCTCTTCATCAATGGCCGCAACATCTTGCCAATAGGGTCTAGAGATCATATTGAGGTCAAGCTCTTCCATTCTGCGGGACAAGGCATCGGCTACTCTGTTAGATGCTCCTACCTTGTAAACAATATCAAATTCATATCCCAATAACTTGGCGGCCCAGCTTTTGTTGATTACAGTGGTGATCCTCTGCTCTAACAAGTGCCTTAAACTCTTTTGATCGGTAAAGGCTGTGAATTTCGACCCAAGAGATACGGCCTCCAATGTTGTATGGCCGCACTGCAGCCATGAGCTCTTTCTCGTATCTTGACTTAGTGAGTGAGGACTCGGATAATGCTTTACTAAAGAAAGCTATGGGCCTTCTGTTTTGTGTCGAAGCTGCTCCAATGCCCTTGCACGATGCATCACATTCTATAGAGAAAGGCCGAGAGAAGTCGAGGCATGGCTAATACCGGGTCAAGTGATGGCTTCCTTTAATTGTTGGAAAGCTTGCACTCTCTGCATTCCACCCAAAATTACCCTTTTTTAACAAGTTTGTTAAGGGTCCGCCATCCTACCATAGTTCCATACGAACCTTCTGTAATACCCAGTCAGGCCCAAAAAACCCCTCAATGATTTGATCGATCTAGGCTCAGGCCATTGTAATATAGCTTCTATCTTTTGAGGGTCCATTGACACCCCCTCTTGTGAAATGACATGGCCCAAGTACCGATTTCTTCTTTGGCCGAAACTTCATTTTTCTTATTAGCTACAAAGTGATGATCTTTGTAATACATTCAATACCGACCTCAAGTGTTGCATATGCTCTGCCCAAGTTTTACTGTAGATTAAAATGTCATCAAAAAACACCAATACACATCTCCTGAGGAACTGTTTCAAAATGGAATTCATCGCACATTGGAAGGTGGCCGGGGCATTGGTTAGCCCAAACGGCATAACCAGAAATTCATAGTGCCCTTGATGGGTTCTAAAGGCTGTTTTAGGAATATCATCTTCGTGCATCCTAATTTGGTGGTAGCCCGCTTTTAGATCGATTTTGGAAAAATAGGCAGCTCCATTTAGTTCATCAAGTAGCTCTTCTATAACCGGAATAGGGAACTTATCTGATATTGTAGCCTTGTTGAGTGCTCTGTAATCAACACAGAACCTCCAGCTTCCATCCTTCTTCTTCACGAGTATAACTGGGCTGGAGTATGGGCTGTTACTAGGTCTGATTATTCCCGTGGCCAACATCTCTGTCACTAACTTCTCTATCTCGTTTTTCTGTAGGTGCGGGTATCTATACGGTCTTACATTAACCGGATCTGTTCCAACTTTAATGGGGATGCGATGATCCACTTCTCGGTTGGGGGGTAGTCCTTCCAGTATTGTAAAGACCCGCTCATTCTCCTGTAACACTTGTTGTAACTGCATTCTCTGCGCATCTGTTAATGCGGGGACCTCACCTTGATCCCTTTTTTCACTACTAGTATCTACTACCCACAGCATTGATACAGCCTCAATCTCCGATATTTTCAAGAGTGCTTTAGATGAGATCACTGTTTTAGCCAAACTCGGATCTCCTTTGATCTCTACGGCGTTCCCCTTATCCATAAAAGTCATGGTGAGGGTTCTCCAGTTCACCTTCACTTCCCCTAACGTAGCCAGCCATGATACCCCCAAGATTACATCGACTCCTCCTAGCTCAAACAGGAAAAATTCTCCTGTATAAGCATAATCCCCTATTTGCACGCCAAGCTGCTTGCAGCACCCTTGGGTTTGTTTTCGGTGACCGTTTCCCAACCTCACCTTATACACTACATCATGATCAACCCTTAACTGCAATTTTTGCACGAATTTGGCTGATATGAAATTGTGGCTAGCCCCACTATCAATTAAAATCACCACCATCTCACCCTGTATTATACCTCTTAATTTCATAGTCTGAGGCTGTGTCATCCCCCCTGCTGAACACAACGAGAGATCCATCCATTGACAAGTAGCCTCGAGTTCCTCGTCGCCTACTATTTTTTCTTCCTTTTCACCAGACTCCAATGCTACTATTTCCCCCTCATCATTCAGTTGCTCATCCTCCGCTAAAATAACCATTCTCAAGCTCTTCTCTGAACACCTGTGACCCGGTCCATAGGTTAGCCCACATTGATAACAACGCCCTTCATCCCTCCTTTTGATAAATTCAGGATATGGGAGATGTCTAGTTCCCTTACCCCTAGACCCCGAGGTGTTATTTTCCCCCGGTTTCCCCACTGAAGCCATCGAAACGGCCTTGCTACCCTCTTGCGAATTGCGACTCCCAACATTCGAGTTCTGAGAACTATTGGTGCTACCGAAGGCGCCTACCCGAGCCACAATTCCTCCTCCTCCTTGGGTCCTGAATCCCACACTCGAGTTTCGGTATAGATTTCCGCTATAGCTCCGCGTACCCCTCATGGCCTCTTCAACATCACGGGCCACTTCCATCGCGCGCAACACATCTTGTGGATCATGAGGACGCACCTGTCCTCTAACGTCCTGACGGAGCCCCGCCAGAAAATATGCTAACAACTGTTCCTCTGAGCTGTTTGTGGCTTGCGCCACCAGCGACTCAAATTCTTGGACGTATTCATCCACTGTTCCCGTTTGTCTTAGGGAAGCTAATTTTTCAAACATTGAGCCGCGACTTAATCCCCCATACCTTCGAACCAAAGCCCTTGTCAAATCCTCCCACGTAGGGTTCTTGGTTTTTTGGCGCCAAAATTGGAACCAATGAACCGTGTTACCCTCCATGCTAATAAACGCTAAATGTAATTTCTCCGAAGGCTTAATGTGTTGCACTTCGAAGAATTTTTCGGCCCCGTGCTATCCATCCCAAGGGATCGTTCCCTTCAAACGACGGCAATTCCACCTTTTTCATCCACGAACGAGGGCCTTCCCCCTCTCCTTCCGATCCTCCACCTACGGAATATCCCTCCATTACCCGCTCTGTTCCAATTTCTTCTTCCTCCGGCCCATCGAGCGAAATGCCTTGTTTCTTCATAAATTTTGCTAACAACTCCCTAATTCTATCCATTCCCATCACATTTTTTCTGATTTCAGCGATGTGAGAACCTTGCTCGCTGGTCACTTTCTTCAAGAACTCAACCGAGGATTCCAATGCTGCGACCCTGGCTTCAATCTTCTCCATTATGTTCCCCTCCTATGTGAATCCGGCAGGTCGGACCACTTGATAGGAACTCTTAACAGAAATAGCAAAAACAGAGTAGAACGATCAAGAATGGGTATGAATATCCTCCTGTATTGCATGAAAAGAATCGAAGAATCAAGATGCAAGGGGCACTCCCCTTCTCACTGAGCCATCTCAGTCGAAAGAATTCATTAATCATCCAAAAGTGCTTGCTTTCCGAATAGAAAGCTTATTTATAGGCTAGTTAAACAAGAATCGCCTTCTAACTACTTGCTGACTCATCACTAACTGAATTATTCTTTATTACAATTAGAGGTCCCTAGCTTCTTTCTATAGTAGACCCTCATGATCTGATTTCTCTCCGCTGAGGTTTCAGCCTGCCTAACAACATCACATATGCCAGTTAAGGGGTTCTATGCAACTTGGCAATAAAGAATAAGTATCACTTAGAAAGTCCTACTTTTAATAGAAGTTTGCTTCTAATAAAACCTTTTTTAAAATCAAAATAGGAAAAAATCTAGTCAGTAAAACTGGAGAATCTATAACATTATACAAAGTAAGAAGAATTCTACCTGCTACCTTTCCACGTGTCAGCTCCTCACGAGCTATTTTCCTGCTCAAAATGAATCCTGTTTCAGTAAGTTCCCTCATGACAGCATGTTACCATTTTACCCACACTCTCCCATGCTCACCTTCTGTTATTTATTCTTTTTAAGTCATTTGCTGTTGAATGAACATTTTGCTCTACCAATACCCGAGGAGCTCCTGTTTTGAGAATTTGAAAATGGGACCTCTTCATCAAATGCATTGTTTTGAATTTTGAATAGCTTTCCTCTCACCTACCTTTTCTCTCTCATTCTCAATCGTGTGCCATCTCCATCTTTGCAGAATCCATTATGCAAAAGAAGGGCCAATGAGGTGGAAGATTGAGGGTGAGGAAGGAGGAGGCATAAGGCTGAGTGAAAGGTTCTCCCATGACAAAGGTGACGAGGTTGACTACAAGATCAAGTCTGGCACTGCTTGGAGCCATTCCTTTCTCAACCAGAAGCCATGGCACCGCAAGTGGATCGTTGTGCAGACCCACACCAACCGCCAACGCTGCACCGATGAGGGTTTCCCTTATGTTTGGTTTGGAAATTAAAAATCTCCATATCTTTTTATTAGAGTTTTAATGTTGGGTGAAAAAAGTCACAAATTTGTTGCCTTTTTTTTTTTTATGAGCGCCAATCTAGGCTGATGGAAGCTGATGAAGTGAAGGCTATGCCAGGACAACCCCAAGGGGTGGATTTCGATCAGTATGCAAGGCTATGTGGAGTCAGCCAGATGGTTTTTCCATTTTTTGAATTTTTTGTTCTAATTTTGCATTATTTCCATTTTTTATTATTGTGTATCAGAGATTTTCTCTGATTCTATCTAACTTAGCCTCAAATATCCATTAATGAAAGATTTTTCATTGTTAGAACACTAAACATCCTTGGTTACTCTGATCATCAACACTGGATTAGGCACTACATTTTAGATATTTTTTATCTGCTTTTTGCTTTATGAATAATTCTGTTTGGCTTATGTGAAGATTAGCTTGACTGTTACACTCACTATTTTTCTGGGAAATATTCTTTTGTTTTTATATTTTACGCTGTTGAGGTATTGTAGCATTAGAGTACCTGCACATACGTCTATTGCACTACCAAGCTGAGCATCATACTTCTGCCAATTATATTCTGACCAAGGCAAATTGTTTGAATTTAGTTATTTTATATTCTATATCGCTCATACTCTCTTCTCCAAAATAATTGAATTTAACTAATGCAAAATTTTCATTTTTTTGATATTTTTTCGCTTAATATACCATTTTTTATTTATATTCAATATTATTGTGCTACATTTCCTCCTGTTTAGGCAGGTGCTTCTTGCGCTTCTGGCATTTGATAGATGTTTGTTTTTGGGGTTTGAATTGTGCTCTTAAGTTTTTGAATTTAGGCTCTGTAAGGTACTGTTGCTCTAGTTTCATTTTGTTGTCTAACTGCATTAGAACATTGCATTAGAACTCTGTAATCTTATATTTAAGTGGCTACTATAAACTAAGCCCATGAGTGCATGATGAAATAACTTTCATTGAAAAATCAAGTAATGAATTGTATGAGCCCTTCCAGACAACTTAAAAGAGATCGACATGGCACTAATTATAAATATTTGGAAGATTCTTTATTATTGTTTATTTGTTATTTATCACCAGGGTTAGTCCTATCATAAAAGTTTAGTTTCTAACCACACTTTGTAAGGCAAAGAGAGCCTTATCTTAAGTGAATCTGCAGATTTTGTGGATTATGGATTTTTGCTGTGCAGTTATTGTATGATTTTGAGTTTGTTGATCTAGGTGTAGTCTTTTTTTAATTAGATTAGATTATTTCAATGTTGTGTAGTATATGTGTAGATTTACTTTTAATATTTTGGTTCCTCAAGTCAAGGATATTTTATTTTATAAATTTAGTATACAAATTACATAGTTTTAAATTCATATCTATTTAATCATTATTTTAATTGAATTTCTTAATGAAAATGATAGCAGTGGGATGAAACTCTGGAGGTCATACAAATTTAAAATGATGTTATTCATTTGATAAAATTAGACATTATAAGGACTTCACGGATGTGTTATGTTCAATGCAAGTTCAGAAAACAATAGGCTGCTTATTTCTGTACTTTAAGGCTGTTACTTTCCTATATACCTATCTTTTTGGGGTTCTTGGGGTGAGCACTTGGCATGTTCTTCTACTTTGGAGCAATTTTTTTCAATTCCATTCCTTGCAGGAAAAAGTGAGGAGCTGAAAGGAGAAAGAGGCATGAATATTTATTGTTTGGTAATTTATGTTGATTTTTAATTTCCTTACAATGTTTTATTGATTTTATTTTATTCTCTTTTCCCTTAATTATTTACCAAGTGTGCTTTGTTTGTTTGTTTTTTTTTTTTTGTTACTGGGTCTGGGGAATTAGGGAGGTGGAGGAGGTGCAGTTGGAGTAGGAGGTCTCAGAGCAGTTGTCTTAGCATATTTAACTAAATCCTAAATACATAATATTATAGCTTGAGAATTGAGAAATGCCTTCAAGAGAATGTCCATGTGATTAAGGTAGCGTTCTTTTTTTGTTGGTTAAGGGTGAGCATGCTAAGGTGCCTGCAAGTGTTGTATGGCTACCTAGAGGGTCGGGTTGTTCTTTATTTCATTGCTTAGTTTTATGGCATCTTCTGGCATTCTATCATAAAATGCTTGGAAATGTTTCACAATGGTTGAAAGGCGTCGTTGAGAACAAAAATGTTCACAGAGAAGAGTTGGTTATTCGTACTGAAATTATTGGGGATATTAGTTTTAACCACCACATCATAGTTCTTAAAGTAAGCATTTGGTTCTCATTTTGTTTTTGTTTTTTTATAATAGGGAAGTGTTGGTTATTTGATCTAATATTATTGGGGATATTAATTTAGAATTAGCATTAACCACTGATGAAATTCATGGTTTCTAATAAATACAGGTATAAATGCTACGTAGAGTTATTATATTTCTTTTGGTGATACTATGTAGTTTAAAAGCTATCTATTTGTGATTTATATTGTATTGGTGATTTCTATCTTATTGCGGGGAAAATTATTATGGTATTCTCAAGGTGTGAAAGTTGAATGAAGAGTGTATGGTATGGTGCAAACTAGGGGAATGATATAATGAGCTTGATGGTAAAAAAGTTTAAAGTTTGATTTTTTAGTATATTTTCTTGAGGCATTCAATGGAAAGTTCACGCTTAGTTTATTGTGAGATGGGAGATGATTTTAAAAGGTTGTTTGTGTGGAGATTCTCCTCTGAAAACTCTATTTCTCCCTTACCTAACTCATACCAAGATCTAAGAAGCCTCTATGGGATATCTGATACTTGCTAAAGGTTGCATGAAGGGATTTCTTAATTTGATTCTCTGGGTTAGGCTAAGGGACTTTTTTGGTTTTGCTAGATCTCTATGTAAATTCTCATTACCATTTTAATTGAAATTTTAACATGGTTAATTTATTACTTTGTAGGCAAAAATATCTATGATGCGCTATCTTAAAAAAATTCTGGATCACCAAAAACTATGCCATCACCTGCTCATAAAATTTGGAAGAAGGTAATAAGTTGCATCTTTAACAACTTCAGTTGTCCTTTTCTGTTATTTCTTTAAGACAAAAACTAATTATTCTAGGTAGCTACGGTTTATGCCAGCACCTGCTCAGAAAAATAATTTTTTTATTATTGCTTTGAGATCTAGAGTAATCTGAGCATTAAAGTTGTTTTTTTATGTGCAATTGTCGATCAAGGGATTTCACATTCTGATTATACTACAAGGGTTGGCATTTTATAGTTCCATAAGATTCGTTCCTAGGCCGCGTGCAAGCAATTGTGCAAGAAGGTGACTGATTAAGCACTATTGTATTAATATGGTAATAAAATCCTTCATACCTTTGTATCCTTCTCCATTTTCCATATAGAAGTTTCTATATGAACTCAATCTTTTGTGCTGTATCAACTAATCATTTAAAAAATGTATTTGCAGAGGATGATGAAGAATACTGCAGATGGATTAGTATTTGGGGTAACCTGTGTTTAGTAGCAAACTATAAACTAGATAATTTAATTATAATTTTCTTATTTAGGGTATTTAGATGTCTAACATTGTTAGGTATCTTGAATTTAAATGGTAAAGAATAGACGATTTATTGTGGAGATTTGGTGTGGTAATCTTAGGCTTATTGAGATATGCTGCGAATTCATGTGACTAATTATTTGATGCAAGCTGCAATTTTGAAGGATAAAACACTGCAAACCCAGGTAGAGATCTAATGCTATCTATTGATAATTACATTGGCGATTACATCATGTTTACTGGTAAATATAAAATATAGGAATGTCATCATGAACATGAATTATAAATAGCATTTTTCCACATTTTGGTAGTCTCTTAAAACAGATGGGGTCTTCTTAGGCATATCAGCAAACTTTTCTCCCTCAATTTCTTCCATTATTCCATTTCTCCCTACCCATTCTGCATCAGATCCTCTTGCTATTATGTTTTCTGTTTGTTGCCATGAGTCTTTGCACCAAAAGTTGGTAGCCAACGCTTAGTTGTAAAGTAATTTTGTGATGTATTCAACATGCCGATGGTATTTACTTGACTTTGCTATGTATTAATTGGAGTAAGTTGCAAAGCGAGTATTTCTGATCAATATTTCTTGGGCAAAGTATAATGATAAATTATAGCAATCACATTTTCTTTTGTTTTATCATATATTGTGGGATCAATCTTGACTCAAATATCACAGTTTTGAAGCTAATTTCTTTCCTTAATAATTCTATTGGTATGGAGGATCACATAGCTGGAAGTGCTTTGAATTATGCTGTGATGGTGTTTAGAAGGGACATATATTGTTAGCTTGGTTTCTTAACTTTACATAATGATTTCATTTTGGAGACATGATTTTCAAGGAAGCTATTAAAATGAGGATCATGAATGTTCTAATTGTATTCTATCATGGGCTGACTACATTTTTTCTTTATATTGAAGAGCATTGTTTTTGTCCTTTGTTCTCCTGCACCTTTTTTTACACAGTCCAATTTTTTCGTTTTATCCATGTGACTGACCCCACCTAATGTGATAAGGCTTTGTTGTTGTTGTAGACTTCTTGAGAATGTGAGAATTGTGCATGATTAAACACAACCTGTGCACATTTCTAGCTTGATCAATTTCATTGTTGTCACTCTTGATTGTCATATAGAGAAGCAAAGAAATTTATGCATATGCAAGCTTAATATAGGAGGCCTGTCTTTATTTTTTTATTTCAACAGGTTTGTCTCCTCCAGTGCATGAGCTTGAGTACTGATTAAAACATTTACTTGCTACTTATATTGCTTTTTTGAAAATCTTCTTTGCTGATATTTCACAAAAACGATTATGTCAACTATTTGAGATGTTGTTTGATTTTTTCTCCAGTAACCAACAAAACCATTTCTTATAAGAAACGGTTTCCTACCAACATGAGTAAAGGAAACTTGGCTGTCATGCATCATTTACAGTTAGTCTTGGGTCTTTGACAATATAGCAAAACTTATGGACATAGTGAGAGATACAAGTGTTATATTTTTATTGTCACCATCGTTGAGCTTTAGTTTTCTTGCATATGTCTGCTATCTCTTGATGTGTTTAGGCTCCCAACCAGTGTGCCATTTTTCTTTTCTTTTTGGTTTTGTTTATTAGCATAAGCATTGAAAATTTGATTCAACCTCATATTGTTTCTTGATGAATCCATTAGGCTAGATAGTGTTGCTGCCTTCTTTGTGACATTGTACTTCTAGTACCTATACGATTGATTGAATTGATTCAATTATGATTTATGATAAAAAAAATATTAACAAGGTATTACTTAGTGGCTTAAAACTACAATGCTCACGGTTCTTTTCAAAATTTGACAAACAAGAAATACAGGTGTTATGCTATGAGTGTATGACTTTAGAATTAGCTTTTATTGGATGTAGCTAAATATATAAATATGCCTTCAACAAGCTATCATTTTGTTATTTGAAATCAGTCTCTGAAATTTTTTTTATTGTTAGATTGTTGGAGCCACATGCCAAGAATAAAATTAACTAAGTAGAATATTGAAATATTTTTTATTGTTCTTTATTAATGGGTTGTTGGTTGTGCATCAAATTAGTTGTTTTTTTTCCTTTCTGGAAGAACTTCTGCTTCATATGGTCACTACACTTGGTAATGCTTTTGTTCATGGCATTACTCTTCCCATTACCTACTTTCTTTTTCTTATTTTTTTATGACCTCAATTGATATGATATAAATTGCTTCTTTGTTATCCTTTTTCTAAGCAACAAAAAATGTGAATTTTTGGTCTAACCAAGTGGATATATATTTCATGGGTGATTTCATATTTGTTTCCAAATTTTTTAACTGATAGGAAATTTCATGGATGAAGTTAGTTGCATTTTTGTATGGAACCTTTTTTCCTTTTATTTGATATGTAATTTAAGTGTTTTATTTAGAAAGTCAATTAAAATCATATTCCTTGATGACAATTGTTGTCTTCAAATTGTTTTCAAATTCTTTTCAATGTTACTATTGAAATTTCTGTTGTAAATCTATTGAAGTGTAGTTACTATTCTTTCAGGTTGTTTTAAGGGATGGTGTCAAGATGGCAAAATACTTTGTTTACTCTACTAAACTAATTTCCTTTGATTTGGTTCTTGACAAATTTTGCATTTTGACATCACATACCTACTATTAGCTTTGCACATGCATCAATGGATACAACTTTTATCACTAGAAGGGTGCCAAAATGTGATATACTATCCAATTAACAAAGCAAATTTTCTGTACAGGCTATATGAAACACTTTCTTGGTGAGATTAGTGAGAACATAAAAATGCGTAGAACGAGATTAGTGAGAAAATGAAAAAGTGTAGATTGTGAAAGAAAACTTGCTATCTTTTTAGTGCCTTGCTGATAAAACATGGTATATTTTTCAAACTACCACCTATTTATATTCCTATTTGTTTCATGCTTATTATCTTTTATAATATTATGTTCATATGAGTTAAATATTTATTTTCCTGCAACATCAAGCTATGCAAACTACTTGAATTTACTTTGCTTTATAGATTTACAAGAAGTTCAAATGTTAATATTACAAAACTTAGATAATACAAAAAGTCAAGCTTATATCACTTTTGTTATAACTCTTGATATTATTTATTTTTTTTCCCATTTTTTTGTTGGAAATTCTTTTAATTGAATATTTGAAGCGGTGCCATGCTGTATTTGATATGATGATATCTAATATCATTTCTCCACCACTTGCAAATTAATGTTTTGTACAAAAAAATATTTTATGGTTTATTCTTCATAATTGTATAAATTATATATATAATAAATGATTTATACATTTAAATTGTTTTCTTATATGTTTTATCATTCTTTTTCTTATATAAAATTATATCAAAAAAATTACATTCATATTGGACATATTAACCCGTGCGTTGCATGGGTATAATACACTAGTTAAAGAAGACAAAGAAGCAAAATAACATGATATGTAAAGTGAGAGAATATGGTAGTAGATCAGCTTTGTGGACCTCATTGTTGTAGCAGATAATTAAGTGAATCTATGAGCATTTTAACAAATGCTTATTTTAAGATTTCTAAAAAGTCATTTTTCCACTCTCATGATGAATTAAAAATCATTTATTGGATTCAACCAAAAAAAAAATCATTTATTGGAAAATTCTCTCAAATTTTTAAGAAGTTGTTATTGGATTTTAAGATTACAATATCACTATAAAACTGAAACATAAGGCACATAGTTGTTTTAAATCACATGAATCTTGACAAATGCTTAATTTGTGATGGCATCTACCATTCACAGCATGCAGACTTGCATATATGCAGTTAGCTTCTATTTGAATTCTTTTGATGCTTCTTTTTTTCCCATTTCTTTTGTTGATATTTTCTATTAGAATTTCATTTTCTCTTCCAATGGGTTAGATTAAGACTGGATGATAAAAATTTCTACTGTGAAATATAAGAGCTATAGATCCCTTTATTTAATTTTTTTATGTTAAAACTATGCATTGCAATGAACTTAATGTGTAGATGGGGCGTGTTGATGGACATAATTCGCACATTATCATGAAGGATTTGGCCTTCACTTGGACTATGAGTGGTTTTGATATTTGTTGGTAAGACAATTTTATCCTCTTTTGTCTCATTATTTATGATAATGATTGTAGTTCTAGATGGGTTTCTTGGTCTTGGGCAGTGAATGAGATGTTTGTTTCTCTTTTTAAAGAGTCATATCCTGTTTGGGTGCTGAGAAAATAGAGGAAAAGAAGAGGTAACCTCTACCTTTTGAAGAGGTAACCTCCACCTTTTTGATATTTGAAGATTACTTTTAGTTCTGTGTGTGGGTATTTTGATAAGTAAAATGTGTTAAATATGTTTTGTTTCTACTGTGTTTCCCCATTCGCCAATCCCCATAATGTAAATAATTGTGGTATAGTAGTATTTTTTATAGTACATGTATAAATGCTATATAGAGTTGTTATTACTTCTTTTTGGTGATACTATGTACTTCAATATCTAAGCTAGACTGGAATAATTAAAGCCATTTGTTCTCTAGATTTTATTTTTATTCATCCTGGCAATTTGGTTCTGTTCAATCCATCTCTATTTTGCTATTTTTTTTTTTTTGAAATTTTTTATGTTAATTTTTTATTTTGCTTCTTGACTCAGTTAAAGTAGTAGTTGTTATTTGAGATTGTCAGTATACAAGTTAAGGTGTTTGAGATATGTTTTTTTTCCCCTTTAGACTTGGCATTTTGCAAGCCTGATTATATGTTTCCATTGCTATAATTATCATCTGAAACCATGTCCACATTGCTATAATGATCTGAAATATAGCTATTACTCTTGGAAACCTTAAAGAAATTTGACATAAGTCTTATTTTTTTTATTTATTATCAAGAATCCTTAAATGAAATTCAACTTAATTCCTTAGAAACCTTAAGGAATTTGAAGACTATGTAAACTTCTCAAACTTTAACCATGTGAGAGAGCATTTAATAATCATTCTATATAACAGGTTCTTGAGGACTTACATAGGGACCATATATGAAAACATCCCACCTGCATAATATTGAAAAATTTTGCTAAAGAACCAAGTTCTATGACTAATGATAGATTTTCAACCAGTCTGTTAAATTTCAAAAGGTTAAACATTCTTTGATTGATAATTGATTCGATCCATGTGGAGGTTTACTAGAAGCAGTTACATTTAAGTCAGAGTAGCAAGTAGGCTATGCCTTACATTTTGTTTCTATTGTCTTGCACCAGTTGATTCTATAACATTTTGTTGTCATAACCCCAACTTCAGTTCACCATCTAATTTGATTGATGTTGGTCCTGTATTTGTTCCAATTTTGAGCAGAAGTAACCCTTTTTCTTCTCCATTCCTATTTTTTTAACAGGTCAACTGGAACTTTGCAACTTACTAATGAACAAAAAAAAATGATGTTTCTGTTTTAGCTTTACATGTGGAAGTTTAATAGTTTATGTTTTAGCTTTACATGTACAGGTTTGAACGTCATTGAGCTTTAATGCATTCCTTTTATTCCTTCTTCTAGAGGCCTGTTAGTTTAGTACATCTTCTCACACAATTAGCTAATAATTTTTCAGAATTCTGGACTAAAGTATATGAAAGTCATCCATAGTAATACTATTGATATGCATTTTGTGAAGCCAAAAGCTTAGTTATATGCCTACTTCCTTTGATGTAAAGAAACAGAAAAGATAACTTTTGGATCAACATCCTTTGTTGGACTGTAGTAGCTTCTTTCTTATCCATGAACATGACCTTTGCTTCTTCACTCATCTCATTAGTGTGTATGCAATACTTATCATATTTTTTATTTGCATCATAGGATTGCTCTTGAAGATGAGAATTGTTAGCAATGATATTTATTATTTATATAGCCATATTATTGGATTAATTGCTTTTGTTGTTGCATTACCTTGCCTCCATGGGGAGGTCACTCTGTTACGGTTATGTCAACTTCATATCTCCCAAAGACAATATATATAAATTTTGAATAAATTATAGCTTTCTTTTTGTTTAGTCCAAGATTCCTTTGCTTCTCTAGGTTCCCTTGCTATGGTATGTTCCTCTGCCTCTCCATTTCAAGCTTGCTTGAAGCTAAAACATAGGAGAACAAAATGACCTAACCCCTTTGGGTTTCTCACCGATATATATTGTAATATTTCTGATGAGTGAGTGGTTCAGCTTTGTCCCCGGCCCTTTTTGTTTCTAATTTTATTCTTTTCTATTCCGTTTTGCTTTAATTTTGTTGAAATCTTATGGATATTCATGTTTTATGTTCTTTTTTTTTGGGAAGAATTGTGTAACAGTGGTGTTACAAGTCTAATAATGGTGTTACATTTGAAGGTGTTTTCAATTCTTAAAGGGTTTTGCTTTGTGATATTATAAAAAATCGTGATTAGTTAGTAGATGAGAATTGATCACATTTGGCATTTGATGAACTGTGGAGCATGGGAAGCCAAGCTATCTCATGCTCTGAGGTTTTGTTCAATTGTCTACATGGTTAGATGCGTTGCTCAAATTGCGGATGTAGGTCTTTCTCTACAAGTAAGGTTTTCATTCAAGTATTAATTCAATTTAATTTAACACTTATGTTCACTATCATTGTCTGTATATGATGTAGAATCTATAGCATGCCATTTTATTTTGTAATAAAATTCTGGATTGCAATTCCAATGCCTTGATTCCTTGATGTTGTTCCCAAATTGAGAATCACTGGAGCATCGCTGTGAGCAGAGGACGATGGTATTTAGTAACAGGCATTGCTTTTAAGTTAATTAATTTTTCTCTTATAACAATAGTTGGGTTGATAATGATTTTGTGCATGTTCTGTCACCTAACATATTCTAAAACTATATTCTTAACCCTGAGTGACTTTCCAGGGAACCATAAATGAATTTATTAAATAGACTTCCTTAACACTGAACAATGTACCTTTGGCTTATAGTTAGACTAGAAGAGTTCCTAATAACTGTAATTTTTGTTTCTTATGAATGTGAACATTGTTCCTTTGAAGCCAGAAAATGTGTTACTCCCAAATGATTAGAGATTTAAGGGGAAATATTTCTCCTTAGACTTGTTATGGGATGAGATTTTTGTAATGATGGTGTTCAACACATAAATTCTTCCAGGGAGTTCTTTTTATAGATATTATAAGTATTGTAGAATAATTGGAGAGCTATTTTGTATTACAATTTTTATTTTATTTTTCCTTTGTTTGGTGCTTGGTCTAAGCATGAAGTTTTATCCTCTTTATCTATATATCTCTTATTTCCTCTTAATAATTCTGTTCTTCCCTAAAATTTGTTTCCAGCATTTTAACATTTTCAAGATTTTCAGTAGATTACTTACTCTAACTCCATTCAATGAAAATTATATTGGAGGAGACTAGGGAGAAAAAAAAAAGTGAAACAGAGGATAAGATATCCATTCAAAGCTAATTGGAATGAGGAAGCAATATTAACTTGTGTTTTTTCATTTTATTAGATGTAGACTTACTATGCTTCTGCACATATTCCTAGCTTTTTTGGTCTACGTTGCATGTTTTTTGCAATGTTTCCTATATTGTTGTGGTGGAGAGCTTTTGCATTGGGAGCTTTTGTCTCAAGCGATTGATTTAAATCATTTATTGATTGTGGCACTTCTGTACATGACACGGTTACAGAATATTGAAGTTGTATCTCTATTTCTTTCATATTATTGGGGTACACACATTTTATTGATAGATAACGAGCTATGTATAATATTTGTGTGTTATTGGTCAAGTTGACCATAATTGTCTTCATAGTGCTTCATTTTTTCTTAAATAAGTTCCATGATTGGAGATTGTTTCATCTCTTCACTAAGTATGACTTTGTTTTATTTCGGCTAGCTACCTTTGGATTAGATGCAGATGAAAACCCATTTGGTGTGGTTCTTGGGTGGATTCTTAACTTTTATCTACTAATTTTTTTGTGTCTGAACTTTAGAGTCAAGCTATGTCAAAACAGTTCTGATTTTTTTGTGTTCTTCTGCTGGTGAAATGAGAAATGCACATTGCAGAGCATTTGTTAGTAGAAGTTTGGATTGTTGTGTTTTGTTTTAATTTTTGTTGATTATAAGGTATATTATACTGAGGACTTTTGAATTGTTTGATCTTCAACTTTATTTTGGTTCTTATTATTATATTTTCCATTGTTTGTGGGTATGTTTCTTTATTTTCAATAAGTTTATATTTTTTAATTTTCAATGCTTATGCACTTAAGATTGATTTCACTTATCTTTTGAACCTCTTCTGGAGGATTATACTCATTTGTTTTATGCCTGTTATATACTCGCCTTGTTTAAGCAAAGTATATAGAAAGTATGTATGTATATTCAGTTTCAGTTATTGTATTAAACATTGCAAAAAATTCTTTTTAGTTCTAATTTCATTCTCATATTCAATAAATTAATATAAGCTTTAATATTCATAATTTTAAATTAAATGTCTATAAACATTTGTAAACTTACAATGATTAATTAAAATTATTATAAGGTCATTTACAAATATCAAATTGACTATAGCTCATTTATTTAAACGACCCATGCTCCACTAGTTTATATTAAAAAAATATTCCAAATTAATTCTTCAAATTTAAAACTAAAGCACTACCTTTAACAATCCTAAATTTATTTCTCTGAAGTACTGCTTTTGCATTTTACACTAACCTTTGACAATGCCATTTATTATGCCCGAGTCACAATACCCTCTGATGCATTCCAAGCATGAGTATGAAAGAGAGACTACCCAGAATTTATTGAAGCATAATCGCAAGCTGCATTTGATGGGCATTTCTTAGAGGTAAAACTCCCTAAGTTTTTCATTTATTCAAGTTTCTTTGTTGCAGATTTGTTAGATGAAAACTGACCAATGTTTTTGTTTTCCCCTCCTCTCAGGTAAAAGAAAAACTTTGTGCATTCATATATATGATGGTAGTTATATAGAGCATATGGTGCCTAAAGTAGAAAAGAAGAATTTTCAAAAGGATCCTCAAATATAATTTTCCAATTGCAGTTGCTTAAATTTTTTTTTGTCACATTTCTTATTGCTTCAAGTGTTCAAAATTTATACTTTAGAAGGTATGCTTGTCAACAATTTTGGATTTACCTCATACTTTTTTTATGTTGATATGTGCGCATTCTGGTATGAGTCTAATTGCCTTATGCATTTGTTGAAAAATATTTTTGGAGATCAAACCAATAAATTAAAATTATGAAAGTTGTACAAATAGGAAGTTGATGTTGGGGATAGTCTATCGAAAAACAATAGTACAAAGTTATGAATTCTGATGATAGAAATTTGGAGTCCACATCAGACCATAAAACTATTCTTCTCATTCCTTTAGCCCTCCCATTGATTCATAGTGAAAAATAAAAAAATTATTATTTTTCCATGACTGGAATGCAAAAAAATTTAGAAAAATCATTTGCTAAAAAATAATAATTTAATGCCACGAGTTCAATTTCCTAATCACAAGTTGAACACCTTCTTCGGAGTTTTGAGTCACCATTGATTGGTCTAATATTAGTTGTTTTGAAGTGTAAGCATGTCATGTTATACACCTTGCATTGAGTTGTTTTAAATTATCTTGTTTTCATATGGTTCACCAAAAGCTAAGGACATAACCTTTGTAACACTTAAATTGCCAGAACAAATTATTTTCATTCCCTCTTATAAAACTTCAAATTGAATGAGTATGCTCTCTACTGACATTATATTCGTGACAGACATAAATTGGACTTTGGAATTTTAAAAATTCAAGTTCTTTTTTGGTGACATTATACTGGGTATATGCTCTTATGATTTGTATTTTCACTCTTGTGTTTCAGGTCATATACTGCAGGTATAAACCGTTTCTATTAGTTTACCTATTGTTATTTGATGAGTATCTTAAAAACTGTCTTCCTTCTTTGATTGTTAAAATGGTTGTCATGGGATGCTTAACTTTACCTTCTTTTCTATTCTTTGTTAATTTTTTACACCACTATCTTTTGGATATTATCTGTGTTTAGGAGTTTCAAGTGCATCTAAAAAAAAGGTTGATCATGGTTTGTATTGTAAAAAAAAAAATCTTAAACTTGTTTTGTCATTAATGTTGATCTTCTAGTGATCGAGTTATGTGATACCTGCAAAGCCTCGAGGAGAGCCCACCAAGTCCAAGAAGTGGCTCAACAAAAGAACAATAGATCCTTAACATCCACTTTCTTATTTTTTTCCTATTTTCTTTCTTTGATTATTCTTACAAAAAACAGTGACTGTTTATGATTGTAGATCTTTTAAGACGACTGCATAAATGTATTGTGTTATGATATTGTTAAAGGATGTAGGTCTGCTCTAAATATTCTCAATAAATGTTTCAAATTTACCTTTGTTGTATTTTTTTCTTTGACTGATGACATAATTAGTGAAAAATGATGGGATTAACTGTTTGACTTTATGCTACGTAGCACCCTTGCAATGTAGTTCATACAATGCAAATAGAGACAAGCATCTTCACACAACAAAACCAGAACATGATGATTTGCAGGTATCTTATTTTTTGACTTATATAATATTATCTACAAGTTATGTTCTTAGTTCATTGGTTAAATGGATATCTACATAGTTATATTTTGTTAGGCACCCTTTAATAAACAAGGTGTATGCTAGGGGGAATAAACCCATTAAGGTTTGACTTAGTCTGACTAGAGTAGAACATTATAAATAGTTAGTTGAACCAACTGAAAGGGCATTGGGTTGGTTTGGGAAGTGAGGAAAGAGAGAGACTTGGGACCTCTTCAATGTCCTAAGGGAATTCTTGTAATCTTGTCATTCTTGTATCTTTGATACCCATCTGTTCTGATTATCATATTGATATTAGATACAAAAAGGAGGAATAAAGATCACTGTTTCTGTATATTTTCTTGTAATTCTTGATCCAATTCTATTAACTGGTATCAGAGCTCCCGATCTTGGGAGCTGTGGTACAAACTGAAAATGGATTAGATGGAGATTCCTTCCTTCACCGGAGAGTATCCATATGGCTGGATTTACAAGGTTGAGAGATATAGTCTCATCAACAAAATTCCAGACTTGGAGAAGCTGTTTGTAATAGCCTTAGGTTTGGACGGAAGGGCACTCGATTGATTTTATGGGTGGGGATCCAGAACCACAAAGATCTCATGGGTCACCTTGCGTGAGGCGTTTTTGCAACATTTCCAACTATGGAAGGAGAAGAGAGATGTGATGTGGGAAACAAAGAGTGATAAAAATCTTCTGGTAACTAAATCCTCCTTTATTCATGTTGAAAATATTGGAAAATTGGAGGTTTCTTAAGAATCTATGGTTCCGGCCCAAGGGATTCAACTTGTGCTTGAGAACAAAGAGGAATCGAGTGAGAGAGGAGAGACTATTAGAAGGGAAAATCTTGAGATTTGGTGAAGGCAAATTTGGCGTGCCCACTGAGAATGTAGAGGAATCCAAGAGGGAGATTGTTACTGTGGAGGGAGACCACCCAGTCGCACGGTTTCAAGACGAAGGCAACTGCATCCAGGGCTACATGTGGGTGGCGATGAGAAGGGGGAGATAGAGGGGGCAATCACATGGTTTTGAGGTTGCTGGGATTTTTTAAAATTTTTTTTTAGCAATTAAAACATACCTGAAATGATTAAAAAATAATAAAAAATATTAAGGTTTTAGATTTTGACATGTGGAAAGCTATGGTTGTGCCACGTCATTCTCCGTTATCTAGTTTAACAGAAGGTGGATGGAAGGGTCGATTGAGATAATTTACATAGTTCAAGGATTAAATTGGATGATTTTAAAGTTCAGAGTGTGTTTGCAAATGACCCAAAGTTCAGGGGGTCTGTATGCTCTTTTCCCTTATATATGTATTAAATTTTTTATTATATATGTTTACATTTTACTGTTGTAAGGGAATACCATTGCTTGGTAATTGAAAACTTGTAATTTTAGACGTAAAAATTTGAACGCTTTGAATTTAAATTATTGACAAAATAGATTTTTTTTGTTTATTTAAAGATTATTTTCATTCCCTCTTATAAAACTTCAAATTGAATGGGTATGTTCTCTTCTGACATTATATTCGTGGTTGGTATAAATTGGACATTGGAATTTTAAAATTTCAAGTTCTTTTGTGGTGACATTATATTGGGTATGTGCTCATGATTTTTTTCCCAATCATTTGTGTTTTGTGTTATATATCGTAGGTATAAATCATTTCTATTAGTTTACCTATTGTTATTTTGATGAGTATCTTAAAAACTATCTTTCTTCTTTGAGTGTTAAAATGGTTATCATGGATGCTTACGTTTACCTTCTTTTCTATTCTCTGTTAGTTTTTTACCCCACTATCTTTTGGATATTATCGGTGTTTAGGAGTTTCAAGTGCATCTAAAAAAAAGTTGATCATGGTTTGTAGTGTTCCGATGGTGGAGTGAAGTTATATCTTAGTTATTTATTTTTGGTACTTACAGTGGCTAAGCTTTATTGGATGGGGTATTTGACAAGAGGTTGTCGAGACCTATCAAATAAAATAACCGGTTCACAAACTAATTTGTAGTATAGAGAATGAACCGAATCGTCTCTCAAGGATCCAAAACAAAGATTTAATTAGATCAAGATAATTAGAAAAGGGGGGGTTTTGTTGTTGATTAACAAGATTAATAAAAGTGGAAGATTCAAAGTTGTAAATAAATCTAAAGAAACAACCAATCCAAGGAAATTTACCGATCTTGAGTTTAACTCATCATTGATCACAAGGAATTCACTTAATTGCTAACCATGTTCTTGGCCTTAGATCACATGAAGAAGCCTTAACATGATCCAAGAATTCTTTACTAGATAAGCATCTAGGATTTGATTAACCAAGGTTAGATAAAGTAAGCACCATCCAACATAGATTAACTTAAGATCTAGAATTTAACCAAGCTAAACAATCTATCAAAAAGCTTTAATATATTGTTTAATCTTTATGATCCTCTTTGAATACATGATAATAAAGCTATTACCACATCAATATCTAAATCAAAT
This sequence comes from Styphnolobium japonicum, assembly GCA_023212625.1. Classification (NCBI taxonomy): domain Eukaryota; kingdom Viridiplantae; phylum Streptophyta; class Magnoliopsida; order Fabales; family Fabaceae; genus Styphnolobium; species Styphnolobium japonicum. Next base: position 238,231 of record JALBWW010000043.1, read on the forward strand.
TAAGCAATTTAATCTAGATAAAAATCAAAAGAGGAAGAAGAGAAACTTGAATAACAATTAAGCAATATGAACAAGCAAAACAAGATCTCCAAATTAAACAACAAGATGGCTAATCCCTTGGATTGATTATGAGAGCCTAGCCTTCCATGGATGGGAAGGAAGAACTCAGAATTTAAAGAACAAAAACGAAATTGCAAAGAGAATGGAGAAGAAGAGAAAGAAAACTCCCACAAATACTTAAACTTTCTTGAAACTTACTTCTAAATTGAATGCCTCTAATACAAAGAGGTTGGGTCTATTTATACTAATCCTAGAAGCCAATTTGTACATGTACATAATCTGAATACAAGCTATAAGAATCTGAAATTTGTCAAAAATGGAAGCTTGATGCATGGTTGGTGGGTTGGTGCATGGTAGGTGGGTTGGTGTATGGTTGGTGGCTTTTAGTCAACAACTCTTATCCGACTTCTGGCTTCAAATTCATCACCTAGACGGTGTATTTTGGCTTGGATGTCTTCATCAAAGTTGTAGCCAGTTGTCTCCTTGAAAATCTCCAATTTGAATCATGTCATTTGGACTTTTAGAACTCCAGAAATGCCAAAAACACTTCACCTACCTCAAGTTAGGTTGGAAGAACGTGTTTCCAAATTCAGACCAACTTGTAGCTTCTGAAGCATGCCTAAAACGACATCTATTGACAAAATGGTCTTCATTGAAGTTGGAGATATGGGTCTTATCTTTCAAGTGACCAAGTTTCAGCCCAAGAGGAGGCCTATAACCCACTATATAGTCCAATATGTGCATACTGCCCAGATGGTTCCGTGACAGCAAACCCACTCTGCATTGCAGGGATATTTTGGACCCTTAGCATTCCGATCCAGCTCTTGAGTTCTTCATGAAACTTGTAGAGCATTGTCTTAGCTTTCCAAAGACACCAAGATCACCTCAATTGGATCACCGAGTCCCAAGTTATGACCTAACCAAGGAAGAAAGGTCAAAATGCATCAAAATCCGAAAATTATTCAATATTTGCATTAAAGCCCAATGAAGCCCAACAACATTAAACTCATCTAAAGTACTAATATTGGGCACAATAAACATCTAATAATGCCTAATACAAAGCTAACATAAGTGTCTCAAATTGATTGATCAAATTCCCCCACACTTAAGCTTTTGTACTCTGGGCAAAACACATAACAACGAAACTAAAGAAAAACAAGAAACATCATATTATTAAACTAAAAACATAAAAACTGATTGTACCTAATCTAATCCACTTCCGTAGGAAAACACGATGGCACTTAGCATGTGCCACAAGCCTTTAAACCCCTAGGTGTCCCTAGTGGACGAGTTATAGTCTCGTGAGGGTTTACCAGGATGATACCCACAAACATGTAATATTTTATTTAATCAATTCAACTAATTTTTAAATACAAGTATTGTATCAAATATAAACCATAATTAATAAGTCAAGTATGCTTAACAAAGAATAGTTGAATCAAATCAATTGAGAATAAAGTATAGCATAATCATGCTTTAATCAGAAATAGGCATGTTCAGATTGAGTAAAATTCTTCACAAGTATCACTCAAATCACACAAGGTGTTTAGGTTAACTGTTTAAGCTCAACTCAGTCAAATTATGAAAGTATTTTACCATAGGCTTGCATATACATCAATTCTCCACTACTTAGATCAAATAAATTGCAAAAATCAAGAGGTCTTTCAAAAAGGTTGTAATGGAACTTATAAGGTGAAGGAAGGGAACAATATAGATAATAGCAGGTTAAAACCAAAGAGAATAAAAGAGCATTGAGGAGTAATTCAAGTAGAAAGAATAAATTTTTTACCCAAAACCATAAAATGCTCATTCTCTTCACACATTCCTTTTTTTTCTATTCTTTTATTTTTTTCTTTTTCTTTTTTTTTGGTTTTTTTTTTTGGTTTTTTTTTTTTTTTGTACCAAGCATTTCGTACCAGCACACCAATTCCCCCACACTTAAATCATTGCAAGCAAAAGAACTTCTCCAATAAGAAAATCAATGCTCTCCCATTCCCTAAGGTAAGGTAAAACATGGTTTTTCACTCAAAGCTTGTAATGAGCTAAGAACAAAGAATAGGCAAATAGGCTCAGAGGGAGTTAATATTTGGATAAATGCAAGGTAGGTTTATTTGGCCCAAGCAGCTAAGTCAAGAAAAAATGCCTCTGTCATTTTCATGCAACATACAGACCAATGTAATCTCAAATCGATTCAATGCAAGTTCTAGAAAATAAATTCATAATTGACATCACTCATGAAAGAAAATAACCAACTGTAAGTATCAAACTTGGAAAAGCCCAAAACTCGCAAAGGTATGGAACATTCACTCAATTCAACCATGCCTTCTCCCTAATATCCACAATCATATACACATGTATATCATGAAAATGATTCAATCAGAACTGTTTTGCATACTTTTATCATCAATTAAGCTCAGATTCAGCACATGCTTGTATCAAAATCAATTGAAAAGATCAAAATTGTGTGTGTGTGTGTGTTTTTTTTTTTTTTTTTTTAATATATATACAAGAACAAAGATGATTTAAGACCTATTATGAAATGCAAGTTAAGATGCGTCTCAAGAGCAAAACTACTCCTTACTCTGCCATCATACATCTAAAAAGTTAGTAACAATAAAGATTAGTTTTTTTTTTTAACTAAACTATGTACATGGTAATGTCAACTATCCCTCCCCCCAACTAATTAAAGACATTGTCCCCAATGTCAAAATAAAGATAGGTAGAGTGTAGAAGGTCTTACCAGAAAACTGCAAATCGGGCCTGAAATAAGAAAAATTACAAAAAAAACTAAAATCATAAGAGAAAACAAAAATTCACAAAGACAAAGTCAAATCAAGTTTTTGCTTTTTGTCACGCCTTGTTCCCAATTCCGTGGAGCCATTGCTTTGGATCACGTTGTGGTACAAATGCATTGAGTTAATCGAGCAATTGTTCAGAGTTGTAGCGATTACAAGACTTTGACGTGTCGCTTGTGAGAGGAACCTTTTTCTACAAAGATGATCAAGAAAACAAAACAAACTGTCATAAAAACCATTAACATTTAATATACCTATGGGTTTTTGGTGAAAGTTCTGTGACTGTGATGTAATTTGAAAGAGTTCTTCCAATGTTTCAAAACCACCAGGGAGGGCAATAAAGGCATCAGCATTTGCTATCATAATGTTCATGCGTTGGTGCATGCAAAATACCATTACTTCATCCCCTAATGTTTTTCCAATGGGCTTGCTGGTCGATAAAGGACTGGGAATAATACCAAGGACTTTGCCACCTCCTAAATGTGCAGCAGTTGCTACACAACCCATTAACCCAAGACTACCTCCTCCATAAACTAAACGGATTTCTCTGTCAGCTAGCACTAGACCAAGATGGTGTGCAATATTTACAAACTCTTTATCTTTCCCAGGATTAGATCCACAAAAGACACAAACACTCTTGATCCGACGAACTGAAGTGACTTCCATTTTTTTCTCTTTGTTTTTTTTTTTTTTTTTTCGTACTCTCACCTTATCAATGATCTGAAGAGAGCAAAGTGCATTATTTAAAGGCATCAAAACGCAAAGGTAATAATTACACCTATAAAGGAGGGGTAGATCTGCGTGTCAGATAAGTTTGAAAAATAAGCACAGAAATGATAATAGCTATATGACAAAGATAAAAGGCTAATCTATATGTGTCAGAAGAAGTTTGAAAATACACAACACATATTTCAAAAAAATACGGCTAATTTTTTTTTTTTTTTGAAATTTTTTTTTTTTTTTGAATTTTTTTTTGATTTTTTTTTTTGATTTTTTTTGATTTTTTTTTTATAAACAAGAAGAAAAAAGGAAAAAAATATATATATATACTTACAGGAGGTGTGAATGTGGCTCACATTTTCCTCTGGTTTTACGTCCAGTAACGGCTTGAATGCTCTCTATGGGCCGATGGTCGGCTTCCCATCCAATTTTCTTAAAAATTGGCAAACAGGTCTTTTGAGTCGATTCGAGACTATAACGCTCATGTTCATCTTGGAATATTGGCCATAAATCGAGAAGTACTCTCTGCACATCTCCACTAGGATGCGTCTCAAGAGTCAATAGAATGTTATCTAAAGACTCCTTACTCATGCCATCCTTTATGAAGTTAATTTTATCATCTCGGTTTATAGACGTCATTCCAATTGATTTGCATTTTGTGTTACAGGTCCATCTTGCACATTTATAGCAGACCCGTAACCTTTTTGCTCTTCTCTTCTTTGCATATGAACTTTTGCCTAGCCCTGGCATATATGAAACAAGAGCGTCAGAAAATTCACCTCTGAGTCGGACCTTTGCTTCAATCAACCAGCGTATATCCGCAGGGATGCCTTTGTGCATGAGCATCCTTAATCTCTCAAACCTTGCACAATAAATGTTAGTTAAAGCATTTTGAGGGAGATAAGGGAATTGCTTGCGGAGATTAAAAAGCTGATTATCCATTTCGAAAGAAAGAAGAAAGAAAGAGAGAGAAAAAAAAATTGAGTAAAATTATGTACAGATTTCAGTGTTTGTGGGTAACTGAAGGGACCGAAAAAGATTTTCACGGAGTACCGTTATCCGCCATTTAACCGGTGAAAAATCATCTGTCAACGAAAAATAAACAAAATTAAGACAGAAAAATCAAACTCTGATAGATTTTCTCGCTTGGCACCAAGTTTCTGTCTCGATTCCTGTGATTGCAAAAAAGTCAAAGTTGAAAGATGAAAGAGTTAGAAAGCTTGGGTTGCCTCCCAAGAAGCGCTACTTTTAATGTCCTTAGCCAGCGTGATTGAAGATTTTGCATGAGCGATGGGTCCTCCCCAATAATGATTCAATCTCTGGCAATTGACATTAATCGTGGCTTTTTGTTTTTTTTGTTTTTGTTTTTTTTTTGTTTTTTTTTTCAACACAGTAGTGATCAATCATGGTAGAGGGCATCCTGCAGTTGAACTTCCTCCACGAGGTTCTCTTGAGCTCCTTCATAAAAATTTTTGAGGCGGTGACCATTAACTTTGAAACTTTGTTGGTGGCTTCACTCTTAATTTCCACTGCACCATGAGGAAAAATGTTAGTGACAACAAACGGACCGTCCCACCTAGACCTTAATTTACCAGGCATCAACTTAAGGCGAGAATTAAACAAGAGAACTTTTTGCCCAACTGAAAACTCCTTCCGAAGAATAAACTTATCATGGAAGGCTTTGGTCTTTTCTTTGTAGAGTCGGGAGCTCTCATAGGCATCTAGGCGGATCTCTTCCAATTCAATCGCAACTTCCGCTCTATGCCAGCTCAGGCCAAATTCATGTTGCATTGCTTCACACCCAATATGCTTTGTGCTCAATTTCTATCGTAAGTGGCATGCCTTACCATAGACTATCCGATATGGAGACATCCCGATTGGAGTTTTGTAAGCGGTCCGTAAGCCCAAAGAGCATCCTCAAGCCTCATGCTCCAATCCTTCCGATTAGGTTGGACTGCTTTTTTCAAGTATGCGCTTGATCTCTCTATTGGAGACCTCGGCTTGACCATTAGTCCTGGGATGGTAAGGTGTAGAAACTTTATGCAACACGTCATATTTCCTCATCAATCCCTCCATGCTCCGATTACGTAAATGGGTGCCTTGATCACCGATGATAGCTCTCGATTCCAAACCTCGCGAAAATGCGTGATCTAACAAAATCCACAACAACTTTGGAATCATCATCCAGTGGCTTTAGCCTCCACCCATTTTGATACATAATCAACGGTAGCAAAATGTAAACATAACCAAAGGAAACAGAAAAGGTCCCATGAAATCAATACCCCATACGTCAAAGATTTCACAATACAAGAGAGGTTGTTGGGGCATCTCATTCCCGCGAGAAATGTTCCCCTGTTCTCGACACTTAATCGTTCACAAGACTTACGTAACAAATATGCATCATGAAACAAGGTAGGCCAATATAAACCGTAGTCTAAAACTTTCCTAGTCATGCGTTGAGGCCCAAAATGTCCACCACATGCAAATGCATGACAAAAGCTAAGAACAGAATGAAACTCTTGATTAGGCACACACCGCCTAATAATTTGGTCACTACAAAATCGCCACAGATATGGATCATCCCACACATAATATTTTGATTCACTCTTAAGTTTATAAATTTGTGCACGAGTGAAATGTGAGGGAAAATCGTAGCAACCAAGAAATTCACCATATCGGCAAACCAAGGGAAGGTGTTCTTACCTTGCGGTGCATAAGTCGCTCATCCGGGAAGGAGTCCCGTACAGGAAGGGATCAAGCCCTTTCAATGCGGCTCAAATGATCTCGCCACTAGGTTCTCTACTCCACTCTTGTCACGGATCTCTATGTGAAACTCTTGGAGCAAAGAGCATCCATCTTATTAGTCGGGGCTTTGCATCCGGCTTCTTCAAAAGGAACTTCGTAGTCGCATGATCGATAAACACAACAACCTTAGAACCAAGCAAATATGATCTAAACTTATCCAAAGCAAAAACAATGGCTAAAAGTTCTTTTTCGGTTGTGGTATAGTTGGCCTCGAGCAAAGATCTAGAGTTCTCGAAGCATAGTATATCACATGAGAAGCTTTCCCCACTCTCTGTGCCAAGGCGCTCCCTCGCATAGTTAGAAGCATCACACATTAACTCAAATGGCAATGTCCATGGGTGGCTGGATGATAGGGGTACTAGTCAAGGCCTCGCTTCAAGTGGTTGAAAGTCGCCTTGCACTTGTCATCAAAATTGAACTCCACATCTTTCTGCGATCGGGAAAGTGGAAGAGCAATCTTGTCAAGTCGGCAATGAAGCGCTGTAGAAACCTGCATGACCAAGAAAAGAACGCACTTCCCGCACGCATGTGGGGTAAGATAGACAAGTAATTACATCAATCTTGGCAGATCTACCTCAATGCCCTTATCGGACACTACATGGCCTAAAACTATACCCACTGTTCCACCATAAAATGGCATTTCTCAAAATTTAGCACAAGGTTAGTCTCAATACATCTTTGCAAGACTCTAGATAGGTCAAGCAAACATGAATCAAAAGAAGAACCATAGACAAGAAAGTCATCCATAAATACCTCCATGCACTCCTCTAAGAAATCGGAAAATATGCTCACCATGCACCGAAGGTACCAGGGCATTGCAGAGGCCGAAGGGCATCCGTCTGTAAGCAAAGGTGCCAAGGGACAAGTAAATGTGGTCTTCTCCTGATCCTCCGGTGCAATGTGGATTTGGAAGTATCCAGTGTAGCCATCTAAAAAGCAGTAATGGGACTTACCAGCCAACCGTTCCAGCATCTGATCAATGAACGGAAGGGGGTAATGATCTTTCCGAGTGGCTTGGTTGAGACGTCCGTAGTCAATGCGGACTCTCCGGCTATTCGCACTCGGGTTGGAATGAGCTCATTCTTCCGGTTGGCCTAGCAGTCACCGATTTCTTTGGAACTACTTGCACCGGCTCACCCACTTGTCAGAGATGGGGTAGATAATGCCAGCCTGCAGTAGCTTGGTCACTTCTTTTTTCACCACATCTAGAATGAGAGGATTCAGTCTCCTCTGGGGTTGTCTCACTGGTTTAGTTTCCTCCTCAAGTAATATCCTGTGCATGCATGTGGAGGGGTTAATACCAGGAATGTCTGCAAGTGTCCAACCAATTGCCCTTTTGTGTTGCTTCAAGACTTCCAATAATCTGGTTTCTTGCTCAGGTTGGAGGTGTTTGGCCATTATCACCGGGAGCTTCTCATCCTCTTCCAAGAATGCGTACTTCAAATGCTCGGGCAAGGGCTTAAGTTCAATGGAGGGTGGTTGCTGGACTGACGGTACTAGTTTCGGAACCGAAAGAAAATCTGCTAAATTCTCAGCAGTTGCACCTGTACCTGCAAGCTGTGCACAATCTTGCAAAACAACATCATCATATCCTATGGAATCAAAAGAATCATACTTAGCGTGGATGAATGACAACATCACTAATAACAGATCATTGCCATTAATAATGTAATCATCAATGTCGTTAATTAACAACGAGACATGACAAGTATGTAGAAATCTCAAGACAGTCGCACACATTGCATTGGGTTTACAACCGTAAAGTCCAAGCAAGCGTAACAAGTATCACAAGCTATGCTATCGGTGTATCCTACAATTTCAGAAACTCGCCAACATATCAAAGATGCATATCATCAACTAGTAAATCAATGACATCAAAATGAAAAAGCAGAATGATCCTCTAAAGGGTATTTCATGGCATCAAAAATGTTAAACCGAATGATATCATCACCAAATTCCATGGAAAGGGTACCGATGCACATCAATCTTAGTTTTAGCGTTTTCAAAAATGGCCTACCTAAGATCAATGGGGGTGGGGAAGAGGCGTATTCATCTTCCATATTCAACACATAAAAATCAGTCGGGAATATTAAATTATGTACCCGAACCGTAACGTCCTCCAACACTCCTGCAGTTGTGCAGTGCTCGGTTTGCTAATCGAATGACAATGCCGGTGGGCTTTAGCTCTCCCATATGCAAGGAAGTGTAAACCGACTTTGGCATTACATTGATGGAGGCTCCCAAGTCTAGCAAGGCATGAGTGAACTGTTGGTGCCCTATGGTGCAAGGGATGGTAAAAGTGCCTGGATCCTTGCATTTGGGAGGCGTGTTGGGTGAATCAAAGCAGACATTTCTCCCCATACTCACTTTTTCGTGCCCTTTAGCTTCCTCTTATGGGTGCACATCTCTTTCAAGAACTTGGCATACTTGGGGATTTGTTTAATTGCCTCCAAGAGAGGTATATTCACCTCAACCTTCTGAAAAGTCTCCATAATTTCCTTATCCAAGTCAGTTTCAACCATATGCCTCGGCTGTATCATTCGGTTGGGAAAAGGAAGAGGAATGTTGGAAGCTGACTTTTTTGGATGTTCACTTTTCTGCTGTACTAAATTTTCTGTCAACTGCTGATTTGATCCGATTTTCTGCTTGGCTGTTGTAGGATCATTTGCTGCTGAATCTGCTACAGCATCTGAATTAGCTGCAGAACTTGAAGTTGCTGTAGAATCTTGTTTCTCTGGGCCAAGGGTAGAATGCGAAGTATCTCGCCGTCCATTGATTTGCTTACCACTGCGTAAAGCTATAGCACTAACATTGCCTCTAGGGTTTGGAGTGGTTTGAGAGGGTAATTGGCCAGAACCCTGTGACTTTAATTCATGAATTGATGTGGCAAGTTGACCAATTTGAGTCTCCAAGTTCTGAATGGTGGTTTCAGTTCTCTGTTGAAACTGGATGTTATTTGTGGCCAACTGTTTCACCAAATCCTCCAATGAGGGCTCAGATTTTGTGGCTACGGGACCTTCTTCTGAATGGTGGTCTACTTGGTCCAAGATGTGGTCGAAACCGATTTGTCCTTGCTTGCCGCCGGAATGGTGGTCTATACTTGGTTTGGTGGTCGATTTGATGCATTCCCATATCTCAGATTGGGATGGTCCCTCCACCAGGGTTGTAAGTGTTGGAGAATGGATCATATTTCGTTGTTGTCTTTGATGGAATTGTGGCTTCCCAGAAATATACCATTGGTCTTGAAACTCGTAATCATCTTGCAATGTGGGGCACGAATCAGAGGATGAGAGGAACTAGAACATATGCTACAAACTCTTGCAGGGGTTTGCACACGTGGTTCGTGTTGTCCTATTGCCATTTGTCTAACCAAAGAAGTGAGCTCATCCAATCTATGTTCCACCCTTTGTTGATCAGCATGTGAAGAGGTATTAACTTCATTGACTACTCGTTGCGGCACCCATTCGAAAGTACCAAATTGTTGAGAATTTGCCGCCATGTTTGCAATTAAGTTTACGCGTGTTGGAGTTTTATCTACCTTTGCTCCACCACTTGTAGCATCAATCATACTCCTGTCCATTGGCATCAATCCTTCATAGAAGTATTGGAGCAGCAGTTGATCACTAATTTGATGGTGTGGGCTGCTAGAGCACAATTTCTTGAATCTCTCCCAATACTCATGGAGAGTTTCACCACCGATTTGCCTTATGCCACAAATATCTTTCCTTATTGCAGCGTTCTTGATGCAGAAAGAACTTCTCCGTAAATAATCTTTTCATGTCATTCCAAGAAGTGATGGCGGCAGGTTGTAAGTAATACAACCAATCCTTAGCAAGCACCATCCAAAGAGAAAGGAAAGGCCCTTAGCTTGATGTGATCTTCACTATTCCATGAGGTTTCATGGTGGAGCAAACAACATGGAACTCCTTCAAATGCTTATGTGGATCTTCACCGCAAGACCATGAAACTTGGGCGAGAAGTGTATCAATCCAGCATTTCAACTCAAAATCAACATTAAGTTCGGGATATTGAATGCACAAAGGTTGATAATTCACATCAGTGCAGCCAATTCCTTAAGGGTCCTATTGTTATAGTCACCATAGTAAAATCAACAGACTCAAGATCGCTTAATCAAGTACTAATGTATGCACTCAACAGATTAAAAGAGTCAACAAGATTAGGTGCAATGTCAAGTTCAAGTCCAATTCCGTAAGTAATTCTATTAGCTCTATGAATGCTACTACCAAATCCTATGAATTCTATGAAGTGTATGAAATGTTCTATCAATTTCGTGGATCAAATGAATGCAAGGTACCAGGATCAGATCTAGTCATACAGCATGCAGTTCATAAGAAGGTATTAGAAAAGCAATAACAACTAAAACACTAAAAATTCCTAAAACAAATACTCCAAAAAAAATTAAACAAAAATAAAAACAGTATCAAATGAATTTTAAAAATTATGGAACCACCACAGGATAAAATTTACACACAAATGCTATCCAACAAAATAATAAAAAATCTTAAAAAATTGAAAAAGTGGTCTAAACGATGGAATTTGGCAAAAATAACGGTGACCTCACTGTAAACAGTGAGCCTTTCTCAGAATAATATTTTCCATTTGTGTACCAAAATTCAGATCAATCTGAGATGCCCAAACCAAAATTCTTGACACAACGCCCTTTATCCAAATTCTGCCGAATCCCACTTGAAAAAGCTTCAAAAACAAAACAAACACATTTGTTAGAGTTAGATGGGATCTTGAAATGATCAAATAGTTGCCTTGGATCCCCGGCAACGGCGCCAAATTTGACAAGAGGTTGTCGAGACCTATCAAATAAAATAACCGGTTCACAAACTAATTTGTAGTATAGAGAATGAACCGAATCGTCTCTCAAGGATCCAAAACAAAGATTTAATTAGATCAAGATAATTAGAAAAGGGGGGGTTTTGTTGTTGATTAACAAGATTAATAAAAGTGGAAGATTCAAAGTTGTAAATAAATCTAAAGAAACAACCAATCCAAGGAAATTTACCGATCTTGAGTTTAACTCATCATTGATCACAAGGAATTCACTTAATTGCTAACCATGTTCTTGGCCTTAGATCACATGAAGAAGCCTTAACATGATCCAAGAATTCTTTACTAGATAAGCATCTAGGATTTGATTAACCAAGGTTAGATAAAGTAAGCACCATCCAACATAGATTAACTTAAGATCTAGAATTTAACCAAGCTAAACAATCTATCAAAAAGCTTTAATATATTGTTTAATCTTTATGATCCTCTTTGAATACATGATAATAAAGCTATTACCACATCAATATCTAAATCAAATTAAGCAATTTAATCTAGATAAAAATCAAAAGAGGAAGAAGAGAAACTTGAATAACAATTAAGCAATATGAACAAGCAAAACAAGATCTCCAAATTAAACAACAAGATGGCTAATCCCTTGGATTGATTATGAGAGCCTAGCCTTCCATGGATGGGAAGGAAGAACTCAGAATTTAAAGAACAAAAACGAAATTGCAAAGAGAATGGAGAAGAAGAGAAAGAAAACTCCCACAAATACTTAAACTTTCTTGAAACTTACTTCTAAATTGAATGCCTCTAATACAAAGAGGTTGGGTCTATTTATACTAATCCTAGAAGCCAATTTGTACATGTACATAATCTGAATACAAGCTATAAGAATCTGAAATTTGTCAAAAATGGAAGCTTGATGCATGGTTGGTGGGTTGGTGCATGGTAGGTGGGTTGGTGTATGGTTGGTGGCTTTTAGTCAACAACTCTTATCCGACTTCTGGCTTCAAATTCATCACCTAGACGGTGTATTTTGGCTTGGATGTCTTCATCAAAGTTGTAGCCAGTTGTCTCCTTGAAAATCTCCAATTTGAATCATGTCATTTGGACTTTTAGAACTCCAGAAATGCCAAAAACACTTCACCTACCTCAAGTTAGGTTGGAAGAACGTGTTTCCAAATTCAGACCAACTTGTAGCTTCTGAAGCATGCCTAAAACGACATCTATTGACAAAATGGTCTTCATTGAAGTTGGAGATATGGGTCTTATCTTTCAAGTGACCAAGTTTCAGCCCAAGAGGAGGCCTATAACCCACTATATAGTCCAATATGTGCATACTGCCCAGATGGTTCCGTGACAGCAAACCCACTCTGCATTGCAGGGATATTTTGGACCCTTAGCATTCCGATCCAGCTCTTGAGTTCTTCATGAAACTTGTAGAGCATTGTCTTAGCTTTCCAAAGACACCAAGATCACCTCAATTGGATCACCGAGTCCCAAGTTATGACCTAACCAAGGAAGAAAGGTCAAAATGCATCAAAATCCGAAAATTATTCAATATTTGCATTAAAGCCCAATGAAGCCCAACAACATTAAACTCATCTAAAGTACTAATATTGGGCACAATAAACATCTAATAATGCCTAATACAAAGCTAACATAAGTGTCTCAAATTGATTGATCAGTATTCTTACATATTTATGCTATTTCCAAATGAGAATTATTCTTTCACAGTCATTAGATTTTTCTTTCAAGCTATATGCATAAATTTGTGCCATAAGACGTAAGTGCATTAACTAACTTTGTGCTCTTTGCCTTTCTAATATATTGCTTAGGACAGTCCCCTGAATTGGAACTGATGGTTGTGAAGTAGTGGAGATATTAGTTAATCCTTTCTCCTTTAAGGTACGTCAATTAAAAAGAAAATTAATTATTATGTTTTATTGAAGATTTTTCGTGACATTGTACTTATAGTACCTATCCGATTGATTGAATTGATTCAATTATGATAAAAAAATTTACAAGGTATTACTTAGTTGCTTAAAAGTACAAAGCTCATGGTTCTTTTCAAAATTTGACATATGAGTATATGACTTTATGATTGGTTGTACTTGTAGTTAAATATGTAAACATGCCTTCAACAATAACAAATATTATTATTTTATTTCAAATTGGTCTCTGAATAAGTTTTTATTCTTTGGTTGCTGGAGCCACATGCCAAGACTAAAATTAACTATATTAAATAAAAAATTAACTATATTAAATCAACCAATAAGGTTTACAATGTTCTTAATCTTCTTTGTTTTCTTTTGCGGCTATCTTAATTATTGTACCGTCGTAGTCAATTTGTGAATCTTGTTTGTTCAGAGGTTGCGACCAATAATCAAGAACTAAAGCATCTTGGGTTTGTGAAGATTGCTGCGAATCTCTATGAACCCGCAAACCAGAACTCCGGGCCTTTGAGATCTGCTGTTGGAATGGTGGAAGGCAGTGGCTACGAAAAATTCAAGGGTGTCCCTAACGATCTCCTGGTTTTTGTGGACAAGGTTTTTCTTTCTCCTCTCTCATTATTGATCATTTTCTCATTTCTTTCTCAGATGAAAATCCATGCTTTTGTTTGTGGTTTGTAATGGTTTCTTGTATTACCCACTTCCATCTGATTGGAGGCACAATGAAATCTTGGGTGTCCCCAAGAATGCTTATCAGGATGATTCCAAGAACACCCCAGATACTACGATTTGAATATATTGATAAAAGAAATTTTCTTTGACATTTTATGTTAATAGGAAAAGAGAGCTGTAAAATTGTAATGTTGGTGTTTACTTTGACTTTGGTATGTATATTTTTAGTTGTGCATGACCTGTTAAGTGGAGTATGTAAATCATGTATGTCTCAGTATCCTATTGTTTGCTTTGTAATTGTGTGGTTTAAGTTTTGATTCTTATCTATTTTTTAATTAATGCATATTTTGTTCTCATTAATCTTGAAATGTTTGTCTTTGGAGAAGGTTCAAATATTCCAGTTCTTTTTTTAGCATGCTATATGTTCTTCTAATGTCATGATATGGATGGACCTGTGCATTCTAAACCATTAATTGCCTGCCTCTCTCCATAGTCATGAAGTCATGGTTTGTGCGTGTAGCTAGAGTTGTTGTATTCTGTGCTTGATGCGAGATTGGGTGGATGTTTTCTTTAATAGGAACTGTGAAAGTGAGTGTTTTGAGTTTGAGTTTTGTTTCTTTGTTTCTTACTCTGATTTTTAATATTTGGGTGTTTGTTATCGGGGACCGGGGAAGCATAAAATGCAGATTAAGGAATAGATCTAAAACATGTCCTGAACAATCTCTTGTTTTACTCTCTTTTTTCTTTGCTGATTTACTGTTGTGATCTGCTGATGTGTCTGGGGGTTTTAATTTAAATCAATGTTTTCAAAAAGAAAATTGTTTACATGTGGGATTTTGAAGATATGTTTTTGCTTATGAGTCTTAGTGATTTTCTACTGTTTAGAACAATTTGGGCATCGATTTTTAAATGTCTTATGACCAGGCTGCATGTTTTGTTAAAAGTTTAAGTTCTGAATTGCTTAAACATGGATAAATAATTGAAAATCCGCATTCTGTTTTTGCCTAGCAACACCTGTTGTATCCTTCATAAGTTGAGTTGTACATGTTGAAATCAAGCGTTGTTTGTTGCATTTTGAAGGTAAGGTAGAAGGCTTGCATCTATAAAATTTTTAGATTTCATCCCTTAGTCGTTTGATACCAGTTTGTGCACAAAGTGAGTGCTATATTCTGCAGAACTCATGTAGTGGCAACTTGTATGTTTTTGGGCATAACATGAGCTACCCAAGTCAGAATCACACACTTTCAGTTGCATTTGAAAGCTAACATGTTGGCCTTTGACCTTCAAAATTTTCAGATTTTAAGTCTTTTTAATGAAGTACCAGTTTGCGTTCAAAGTGATCATTACTTGGAAGATGCTTCTGCTGCGGTGAGGTGACATCTTATGATGTTGTAAAGCTATATTTTCTCTTAACCCATATTTTATTTTCTTGACAGTGATTAACAATTACATCATTAGCAATCCTTTTCTTTTATCTACTATTTACAAGAAACTTTCCCTGGTTGCATATCCCTTATGTGATTTGTTTTTGTTTTACTTATACAGATAGAATACATAATGAAAGAAAGCAGTCCGAAAGATGGTAAATTGCTTGTGATCGGACACACTATGGGTCCATCTTACTTTACTCAATGTTGTCACTGTTTGGTAAGTTTTCAACTTTTGGTAGTTTCAATCGATTATTAACTATTTTGCTTGCCTTGTTATCACTCTTATTTTTGTATTATGTTGTTTGACATTGGTTATGTTCTAAACTCTAATGTCAAATCCTTCTTTAATGGAGGGGAAAAAAGGTGTAGGATTTGGAAATTCCTATAGTAGGTTGATATTAAATAAGTTAGCTTATCATTTTTTAAATAAATTTTAACACAGCTAATATCTAAAATTATGCAGAAACAAAACTAACTTTGAATGCATATTGGTAGCTAATGGCTCAGAGTTAAAATATGAAATTATTACAGTATAAAGCCATGTGTGTTAGCTTTCCAATGGGATAGACAAGAACTGATTTTAATGTCTATAGATCAAGTTATGGGGAAAACAGTGCATACTTCCAAAAAGGGGACAACATACGAAATTGCCCAAAAAAATTGTTGGCTCCTTCACCAGAATCACGGGTCTTAATTGTGTTATATATACAAAAGTGCACACACAAAGTAAGAAACAAGATTATTTAAAAACCTCAAGAATATTTCACTTGTGTGTCACTAGTTTATCTACAAAAGGGCATAGAGTTGGTCCGAGGCATAAACTAATCTGAGGCTTTTTTTTTTTTTCCCAATCCCCAATTGAAAAAAAAATGAAAAATTGATTATTCTTGTAATCTATATTGGAGGAAAAGATCCAATTTTTCCTAAAAGCATGGCTTGGATCTAAATATGTATTAGCATTAAGTGAAAAAATTTCATTTTTAAAAATGAGAGTGAGATAACATTAAGTGTATTATCTAATGCTTAATTTGTGGGATATATATCCTATCATAACTCTTGATTGCTTGAGTAAATTGTAACTTGGAGTACCCTTGTATTCTAACTCTTTGATTCAAACATCTAATCTATGACTTTATTACCATAATTGCTTCTTTGCAACCATGACTTTACCGTTATATATTTTCAATAATTTTGAGATTGCAGAAAAGACATGTATTTGAACTTTCCATTCAGTGACATATTCTGCCCAGTTGGTTAGAAGTTTTCTTTATATTAAGTTTGAACTACAAGGCTTTCTTAAATGTTTAATTTTTGATTTGGTTACCTATGGATGTAAGGCTTATCATGACTGGTTGATGATTGTGGGATTTGTGATATGCTTTTTCGACTGATTTTATGTGCCCAACAAATAGGCAAAATTTGCTTGATTAGTGCTTGAATGTACTTGATTACTCACTTGTTATCATGCCAGAAGAATCAATCGTGGATATACAATAGCCATAAATCTTTGACTTGAGTGTTTTTCTTCACATGTAATAAGTTTTCTATTCTTTGGTGTATGGTTGTTTGGGATTCAGGCCTGACTTATTCCTTGGGATGAGGTTCATCTTATTTGAATCCTCAAGAAAAGACGTCGAGTATGTTTAATTAACTTGTTTGTGGGTTCATCATGAAATTTGTGTACTGTAGCTCATTTGGTTGGTGCATTAATCATTTTATTTTGTCGTCAATCATGAAATAAGATTCCAATGATGGAATAATTAAAATTAGTTACAATGACGACTACATTTTGATTTTTCTGATGTGAGGAAAAATTTTATTGTTTTGTCAGGAGCGCTGATGGGATTATAAATAATCTCCAATAAAAATATTTTTTTTGTTATTAAGTTGTTGCAATTTAATTTGCTGACAAAAATCATATTTTGCCTACTAAATTGAATCTCTTTTTTCTTTTCTTTTATCACGTAATTCACTTTGCTTAAATTCATTTTAAATATCTTCACATACATGCAATAGCATTTTGAGTTTCGCAATTATTTGCGGGTCATGTCCTATTTGTACCCTAATTGTCCTTATTGTCTTGTTTGACAACCCATCTATTCAATTTAAATTTCTAATGTGTAATTTAAATTGGTCAATGTTAAAATTTCCGTAGTCATCGTATATTTATAATAATTTTCTTCTAGCATCATATGCATTGGCAATCTGGCCTGTAGGTGTAGAGAGAAATATTGAAGTTTATAAAGTGTAAAATAACTTTTGGATTAATGTTTTTGAGGTGTTTGAGTGGTTGTGTCAACTTACTGTGAAATTTTCCTTTTACACCTTTAATCTAGGTTAACTATATACTTAAAACTTACGGGGTTCTTGTAGCATTTAAAATCACAAATTTGATATCTTTGTCATCGTGTTTAAAGTCGGTTTGGGTATCTTTAGTTGAACAAGCTATATGGAAGTGTCTCAAACTAGCTAGAATTATTTGTTAAGTTATATTTGTTGTTATATACTTGTAGTTGTTGCTCTGTTAAGGTTAGCTTCTTGTATTGTAAATTTTCTTCAATTGAAACCTAATTAGTAATGGCATTTTATGACCTATACAGTCCATTTTATTAATAAGATAATGAGAGAATCACACATGGTATTGTGTATACTCCTGCTTGTTTTCTTTCATTCTTCTTTTCTGGCATAAAAAGTACTGCATCTTGAAATTTGTTAGTGCTTATATTTTATCATTGTTGGTATATGATTTGCTTGTGCTGGGAAACTTCCCAAGTGCAAAATTATGGGGTTTAATGGACAATCATTAAGCTAAAAAGAGTTTATGGTGTGTGGAATTGGATGATTAAACATAAACAAGTCTCATAGGTATGATAATCAAATCAATCACATCTCTGAATTGGTGTTATGACTTATGAGTGATTATCACTTATGTTTATGCATATCCTTTTGTCCTTTTATAGTTATCTGCCCATTTTCTTATCCTTGTTTTACCCACCCTAAAATTTTTCTTTAGTATTATGAATATAAGATCTTAAAACATGATAGCAATTCAGTGAGATAAGGGGAAAGCATTCAACATTGTTGGAAACAAGGCAAAGCTTGGGTTGGGACTTTGGGGTGCCTTACTTCTACGTTAGAAGATTTTTAGAAGCAACTTGACTTGATAGTGAAGTATGATTGGGACTTTGATCATTACTTGGAAGATGCCCCCTGCTGACGTGAGGTGACATCTTATGATGTTAGAAAGTTATATAGTCTTCACTCATATTTTATTTTGTTGACAGTGATTAACAATTTACATCATTAGCAATCCTTTTCTTTTATCTATTATTTACAAGAAACTTTCCCAGGTTGCATATCCCTTATGTGAATTTTTTTTTGTTTTACTTATACAGATAGAATACATAATGAAAGAAAACAATCTGAAAGATTGCTTGCAAGACACACTATAGGTCCCATCTTGCTTAAATCAATGCTGTCACAGTTTGGTAAGTTTACAACTTTTGGTAGTGTCAATCGATCATTAACTATTTTGCTTTGCCTTGTTATCACTCTTATTTTTGTATTATGTTGTTTGACATTGGTTATGTTCTAAACTCTAATGTCAAATCCTTCTTTAATGGAGGGGAAAAAAGGTGTAGGATTTGGAAATTCCTATAGTAGGTTGATATTAAATAAGTTAGCTTATCGTTTTTTAAATAAATTTTAACTTAGCTAATATCTAAAATTATGCAGAAACAAAACTAACT
This sequence comes from Styphnolobium japonicum, assembly GCA_023212625.1. Lineage (NCBI taxonomy): Eukaryota > Viridiplantae > Streptophyta > Magnoliopsida > Fabales > Fabaceae > Styphnolobium > Styphnolobium japonicum. Next base: position 257,217 of record JALBWW010000043.1, read on the forward strand.
TTAAATGCATACTGGTAGTTAATGGCTGGGAGTTAAAATATGAAATTATTACAGTATAAAGCCATGGGTGTTAGCTTTCCAAGGGGACAGATGAGAATTGATTTTGATGTCTATAGCTCAAGTTATGGGGCAAACAATGCATACTGCCAAAAAGGGGACAACATACGAATTTACCAAAAGAAAATTGTTGGCTCTTTCACTAGAATCACGGGTCATAATTAAAATACTTTTTTTTTGTCAATTTTTTGTGCATGAATCAAATATAAAGAAAATATAAATTATAAATACCAAGTGAAGGGTCTACATAACCAATGTGCTATATATACAAAATCACACACACAAAGTAAGAAACAAGATTATTTAAAAGCCTTAAGAATATTTCACTTGTGTGTCACTAGTTTATCTGCAAAAGGGCATAGAGTTGGTATGAGGCCTACTTTTTTGTTTTTCCTTATCCCCAATAGGAAAAAATGAAAAACTGATTATACTTGTAATCTATATTGCAGTAAACAAATATGCCTTGGATCTGAGTATGTATTTAGCATTTAGTGAAAAAGTTTCATTTTTAAAAATGAAAATGAGATAATATTAAGTGCATTATCTAGTGCTTAATTTGTGAGGTATCATTCTTGCCATAACTCCTGATAGCTTGAGTAAATTGTGGAGTACCCTTGTATTCTAACTCTTTGATTTAAGCATTTAATCTATAACTTTGTTTCCATAACTGCTTCTTTGCAACCATGACTTTACCATTATATATTTTCAATAATTTTGAGATTGCAAAAAAGTCATGTATTTGAACTTTCCGTGTAGATTACTGCCCGAGTGATTTACATGTTGTAATAGTAGTTTATCCCTATGTTGGATCTGCATTCTCAATGGTAATGATTTCTCTCTCTCTCTCTCTCTTCGGGTTGGAATGGGTCTACAATTTATAAATTGGAAAATAATCTTGATTCTCATCTTTGATACTTGGCATGAACATGGTTGTTCATCTCATCCCAAGAGGTGATACAATAGAGCTACCCCAAAGATAGATCAAGCCCACTTGTTTCAGGTTTTATTTTGAGCTTTGTTTTGGTATAAATTGGATTGTATAATGTAACACCCTGAAATTTTTGTTTTTAATTTAAATATTGAATTTTCCAATTTTTGTGATTTAGGATGATTTTTTTGAATTTTTATGAGCTTCATTTAATTCATGTTATTTTTCATTAACTCTATATGTCGATTCGGACAGTTTCGAAAAATAAAAATAAATAACTTTTCTTTTCGGCCCAAAAATACCTTAACTATTTATTAGGGTTGAGGAAAGTTTCGGAACCCAAATCTAAGACCAAATTATTAAGTATTTCATTTTTGAAATTTTTTAGTTTTTGTTGATTTTATGTGTTAAATTGGGACTATTTCGGATAATAAAATAATAATTTAAAATTTTTTACCCATAAATGCTTTGACTATTTTATTAGGAACATGGAAGTTTATGAAACTCAAATCCGGGAATATATTTAGATATTTTTCATTTTTAGGGATTAAATTGTTAGATAAAAATATTTTTAGTGTTGGGCCGAACTCTGACTATTATTTGGGGCCAGGGAAATTTTGGATGACAAGACTAGTCAATTTTTGAGGCAAGACTTGGTCAATTTGGGAGAGCTTCTCCAAGGTTCAATATGGACGGCCAAGACCTAGTGGGGGGATGAAAATGTCTTTTATGTAATCTTTTTAATTTCTACATTACCCTTCACTTTTTCCTATAAATAGACATTCAAGCATCACTTGAAAAACTCACAAATTCCTCACAATTATCTCTCAAATCCCATGGCCAAATAAACAAGATTTGCCTTTCAAGTTTGTAATTCAAGTTTCATCCATAGTTTTAGAATCCCAATATTATTTTAGGAAGATTGTGTAGAAAGTTTCTTGAGAAGAAATTATTTTCAAATCATTTTCTCGGGAAATTCCAAAGTTGAAGAATCAAAAGGTGAAACTTCTTTGTCCTTACTTTTTAAAGTTCTATTTTAATGTTTTAAATCATTAGATTAATCCATGATCATTGTATTTCATGTTTTAGAGCTTAAATATTATGATCTTTGATTTTATTTAAGGATATTTATTGGTGGTAGAACAAATAACTTTTACAAAGTTCTCTTAAGGAATTTTTGAATAATTCAAGGTAAGGGAGAGTTTCTTTATCAACTAATTTTGTGGTAGGAAAATAAGATTTATGGTTATGTTCTATGTTTCATACTTTGTGATTTGTGCTTTGTGATTTTATGATTTATTTACTCTATTTGTTTTTATGGTTTTGGAATATTGCGTAAAATGGTAATATTAAAGACATGATATTTCTTAGATATGGGTGGAGTAATTTGTGTTAAGGATTAGGACATGCATATGGTTGATTTGTTCTATGGAAATCATGGTGGAAAAATGATGGATTTTTGGTCCAAAGACCTATGATGTTTCAACTGTATAGATAAAAAGGAATTTATTTTATTAATTGTTTAACTTAATTAATTTGGTGATATTTAATTTAGTTAATGATTTTTATGAATGAATAGGAAATGAACATATTTTTCAAATAAAGCAGAAATAATGTTTTAATTTATACTCATACTATTTTAATGTATTTTAATTTATCTTTAATATAAATAGTGAAAGTATACTTGGAAATAATTAAATAAGTTCAAAATAGCTTTATTTTTGTGAAAAACACTTTACGCGATTGAGTTTATGGAAAACCCTTTTGCGGTTGAAAAGTGATTTCTTTATGCCCTATGTGATTAAAAATTTACAAAAAAATGCTTTACGCGATTGAGAGTTTTTAGAAAACCCTTTCGTGATTGAAAAGTGAATTTTTAAGTCTAAAGCGATTGAAAAATGATTTTTTTGTCTTACGTGATTAGAAATTTACAAAAAAAGCGTTACGCGATTGAAAAATGATTTTTTTTTGGTATTATGCAGTTTAAAAATATCAATTGTTTAGTTACGCGATTGAAAAATGTAACACAAATGTTACGCGATTTATAAAACGTAACAGAAGTGTTACGTGACTGAAAATTGTAACAGGAGGGTTATACGTTTAAAAATCGTAATCATAGTGTTACATGAGTTTAAATCCCGAGGGGATTGTTTTATTTTGTTTGTGAATAAATGTTGCATTGAGTAATCTAATAAGACTTGTGGTCAATGTTTTAATGCCGAGGAGATTGAGTCACACCTTAGTGCAGAAGCGAATTGTGTAGTGAAGATCATGCAGTTGATCTTGGAGTCGTTGAGGTGTGGAAATCTCACAGGAGGCCAGTTGGTGTACTCATTTGTGTGATAACATATTATCTCTGTCGATTAAATTGTTAAGTTGTGTATATTTGTTGTATTGTTTTTCTATAATGTTTTAATGGTATGATATTAGAATCTCACCCTTTCTATTGCATTATTATATTTGTGATCTGGTTATGAAGACTGTGGTAGGCAACAGATGTGAGTTCTTGGGATTCATCTGAGTCCAATTTCACAGAGGTCCACATGCATGGCACATATGATTAGAAACGAAATGTGTTGAGTATGTTGGAGACATATCTTTTACAATCTGTAGGACCCATAATGGTGATCCTATTAGTACATTTACCATAACTAGCTTTGTAGAATTATTTATGCCAATTAGGGATTTGTGGGGCTTTGGCGCTCGATTACACTCCTCAGGAAGACTTGAAGTTTCTTCTTTTAGAGCTCCTGAGTGTAGAGCTGCTTGGACTCCTGTAAGGAGGTGTACCTATTTTGGAGGGTTTGTAACCAGAAGGCCTATATCTGACGAGGATCCGGAGGAGGACCCTTCTCCATAAGTAGACTTTTATGGCCAGAGAGGTAATAGTATATTTGTATAGTATGTTTGTTTATTTTCTAGTTAGTACGTATGATTTGTATTATATACTATAAATGGGTTTAATAGTAAGTAATATAAAGGATGCGTATTGTTCATATCTTGGTGTAAAGGATAAATATTATTATTTTGTTTGTTTTATGTTATATCTGCGAAAAGAAATTTTAGAATTCATATTTTTGTATACAAAAATTATAAAACTATTTTGAAACTTAACTTGATATTCCGTTAAATGTGACATCCAACCAAAGGTGTTACATATAATCTCTTATGAGTTAGTTCATCACACAACTAAACTGTAGCTTTTGTGCAGACTTGGGATAGTTCGCTTAACTGCACATTAGGGTAGCTTTCTTTTGTTGAAGTTCCTCCTTCACTACATGGAAGATAGTGTTGTTAGGGTATATTATATATAGAAAGTGCATGTAAAGCTCACGTTTTTCATTGCAATTATTTTTTTTAAATATTATTAGTGGCGGTCTAAAACTGCTTCAATTTTTTTAAATATTATTAACAGCAATTTAAAATGCAGTCAAATTTTTCTTTTGTTTTTCAAATATTATTAGCGATCAATGCAATTTACTTTGGTTTTTTTTATAAAAAAATACTGTGTAAACCTTCATTAATATAAATATCTATTAGCAACGGTTCGTAATATAACCTCTCGACATTGGTAATTGTGGCAGTTATTCTACCAACATAGTTATTCTATCGCTAGTAGATCTCGTGATATCTTATTGTCCCTATGTGTTTTTACATAATATTTTTTAATTCTTATAAATAATTTATTTCTTGTTTGTTTTTCCCTTGTGAGAAACAAAAGAATTTTGGTTATAAATTTGTTTCAAATATATATTCGTGAGGTAATTTGTTATGGTTGCCAAGTTATTTATACCTAGTTTATTTTCTTGTGAAAATGTTTGTTTGTAATCATACTATCTGGTGGTATGTTTAGTCTTTAGGTGATAGATATAAATTTGCTTTAATGGTTCTGAAAATAAAAAATGGTAGTATACGTTCTGTTTGATAAAAGTGTGAGCTAATGATTTTGGCATGATGAGTAAGGGGTACATGTTAGCTTATGTCAATTGGTGATTCTGATCTTGGCCAATTTACCATTTTGTATTTTAACTCACACCTCAAGGCAATGACTATGGTTCAAATGGATTTTGGGAAAGATAAGTGTTGGGATAAGTAATTTTGTTTCACTCATTGTGGTTTGAGCTTTTGATGATTTGATATTGTTTTTATTTGTTTGAGCTTGTAAATAGTTTAATGAAAGTAATTGTTGAACTATATTATCCTCTTTGTTTTCTCATGAAAATGGAATCCGTATAATTTTTATGATGGGACAGAAAAAAAATTAGTTGCTTAAAATCTATAATGCCATTACTGGAGAAGTGTGTTTGTATTCTGTTTCAATTCTATTCATAAGAAAGATGCTAGTATAATTTTTGTAGTGATACTCAGCTTTCTTCAGTTTCCAACCCATGGCTCTTGGTGAAATAACGTGTGTCTACTTGTCTTTTATTGTTACATTGTGTGTTGTTTTTGCACTTTTAGTTTTAAAGTCTGGTTTGTACTTACCTTCATATGCTATTTTGTTTGCTTTGGTATTGAGAGTTAGTTGTCTTTGATTAAAGTTGACTCATTAATAAGCATATTGTTAATGTTCTTGGCTTAGATTCCAACATTTCTTCATCTTTACTTGGAATACGTGTTAAAGGCACCACAAGGCGCGACTTAGGCGCTAAATCGAATGATCCAACATCTCTTACTTGTTGAGGGGCTGCTACTTCATTGAGGCGCACACCACTTGCATCTTGAGAGTACATTTTATGCGAGCAGGCACTCCATGCGAGCGCCTGACTGATGGGCAGTGGGTTTGACAAAAGTCCCTCAAAGCAGAAGGTTTCATATAAAGGAGACAGAAAGCCTCTACTAAGCCAAGTTCAGTCATTACCAAAGGAAAATTGTTTTTTATTTGTTCTTCTACTCATCTTTAGGTGTTTCGGTTCGTTCTGTGACAATAACATTTTTATTTATTACTGTTTTGTTTCTTTTTCACTGCCTACCAGCCACATTCTCTAATTTTAAGTCTTGCTTTGTTAAACTTATTTTTTATTTATTTCTGTTTTAATTTTGTTATCTATTTCGGTAGTTTTCTTGTTTGTATACGCATGCTTTGTTTTGAATTGTGTCACAGAGCTTTGTGACTTGGTCACCGTAAATACTTAATTGTTTTTTTTATTCTATCTACTTATAAAATTGTAATTCATATTAATATAATATTATTATGCATTATAACTTAAACATTTCAATGGTTTACTTTCACTATGAAGTAATTAACATTAATATTTATGGCAAATTAATGCAACATAGTAAAATATTTTACTTTTTTAGTATTAGTGCGCCTTTCATAAGTGAGGTGTGCGCTTTTAGCCATGTCTTGCGTGAGGGTATTATAAGCCCCTAGTGCCTTAAGGGCGCCTTTCGCCTTTGAATTCCTTGCTTGGAATATGTTATTTATTTGGATTGATTAAGGATTTATAAATGAACGTTTTAACTTTCATGAGTTTGATGACTGCTGTTAACATGTGGTTTAAAGGACTAATTGCATGATCTTAACTGTATGGTAAGATGTAGTTTCACTATAGATCTCCGAGTTTTCAGTTAGGGTTAATGACATGGGAGATTATTATAGGTTTTGTAACCTACATTTCATTGTAGTTGTTAACTCAGTGTACTTGATGTTTTCGATACAAATTATATTTGCCATTACTTTATTCTTGTTTTAATTGTCTTGTATTGTGGGTTTTTAAGTTTCCATTTGTTTTGATCTTCAGGTCCAACACGTTGTTTCTCTTTTTTTCTTCACATATAATATGTATGTATTATTATAGGGGTAAGATGGCTGGAGAGGGATCGCTAATGCATGAAACAAATCTTAAGACTAGAAGAAGTGCCGCCGCAAGAAGTTTGTTGCAAATGAACACGCTTAAAGAAACTAATCATTAAAATAATGTGGACACCATAAATGATAATACAAACGATAACTCAGGGATGCTGGAGACGTTAGAGAGACAATATATGATATGAGCGCTGCTAGAAAGATAACTCAACAAGACGGCTGGAGTTACTCACAACCATAAGAGTTGGTTGTAAAGTTGCTTGGCCAAGGAGGATGAGACATTGCTGGAAACACGCACATCGAAAATATCTTGGCAAGCAATCGTGATGTATAACATAGCCCATACTTCTCCAAGTTCATCTTAAACAGCATTTGGAAGCTTCAAACAGTAGGAAAATTTAGGAGATCCAAAATTCTAGAAATTGAAACTAAGGTTGGTGTGAATTGCAACTAATAGAGAATTCATCATCGGTATGACTTATCGGTGAGATAGGAGAAATTACCACCTATATGATTCATCAGTAGGAAGAAACGTACTGCCAGTATTATTCCTTGACGAAAAGAAAACCTATATAATTTGTTTGCAAGAACAAATGTCATTACCGAAATGAGAAACAGGATTTCGGTTACCAGAATTGATGCACAAGAAATGAGAAATAAGAGAGATATGGGATCGAGACATAATCAGAGAGGAGTTATAGATTTTGGGAAGTTGGCAGCGAAATAGTGACGGGGCTAGGTCACGGAGGATGATACTGCTCTAATACTATTTTGAAATTATAGGGTTTAGGTAGGGAATAAGTAAAAGATAAAAGAAATACTAATAAATTATATGAGATTTGATTAATTTGATTTGTTATAAAATACAAAGTGTTGAAACCAAATTCTTATAAAAATGTTTAAGTACTAAATTCTTAAAAGCTGTAGCTTTCCCTGTTTAAGTTTTGAGGATAACAAAAATATTTATTTAGTTTGAACAAGTAGGTGTTTCGACAATAGTATTAACAAATCGCTACTTGTATGTGCGTCCATTCTGCTCGATGCTTAAAGATAACTCTTTGTGCGTCCAATATGTTATAACTCTTCGTGCGTCCAATATGCTATAACTCTTTGTGGGTCCAATAAATGTATTATATACTTTTACTATTGGTGCGTCCAATATTTGTATGCATATACTGTTACTTTTTATTAGTTCGTCCAATACGATCTTATTGCCAAAACTCGGACTCAATTCACTCTTTCAAAGTTCAAGCTCAAGCTCTCGTCCAAGTGAAATTTCAAAAATGAAGAACTGTTCCTCATTAAATGTTAGAAAAGAACTCTGACAGCTCACGGCGACAGAAGAAGTCAACTAAGCCACTTTTGCTGACATTGTCTAACAACTACAAAGATCTGCAAATAAGAAACCGTCTGCAATCTTAGACTAATTAGGACTTTGTTTACACTGATTGGAAATCTCAGAGAATAAAAGTCACCGTCAGAAGAAGTTCAGCACTTTTCCAGTAGATGCATTTAATGCTACTTAGAACGGTAATAAATGTTTCCGTTTGACGATCTAGTCCATGAAGTCTGCTCAATTTGTTCTTACTTATAAAGAGAAGAAGCAGCACTTAAAAAACTAGTGAGAGATCTTTACCGAAGCATCCTACAAAGTCTAAAAAGCTTTATTTCTTCTTGGATTTCCACATAACGTGTAAAAAGAAAAAGCCTTGAGATTTCTATTGTCTATTCTCATTTGTCAGTGAGTTTCAAACTCAAGCTTTCATCTACTTTCACTTATTCATCTTAAGCATTGTAAGCCTGAAGAGGCTGTGTGTAAAAGAATACTTGTGAGATTGAACCTGAAGAGGTTGAAAATACTTGTTACCTGAAGATGTGCATAATACTTGTAATCGCGAAAAAGATTAGTTGGAAAATCCTTCTGGTTGAAGGGACTGGACGTAGCTCTTGGTTGATAAGAGTGAACCAGGATAAATCTCGTGTGTAAGCTTCTCTTCTCTTCTAGCGTGCTTTATTATATTCACTAACCTCTGGGGTTTACTATTGTGTTTATTAACAAAGATCTTTTATTTGGTTTTAGAACGTGTTAACCGTTTTATTAAAAGTCTTTTCAAAATCCTTAGAGTCCAATAGGACTAAGCGGTGTTGGTTCTAAGCTCTTTGCTTGTCAAACTTTATCCTTCGCTGTGTTCTATTTTCTGTTGAAAAGGAAAATCTTTTATTAATTTTCAAAAAGGGTTAAGAAACACAATTCAACCCCCTTCTTGTGTTTCACTTGGTTATTTCAATTGGTATCAGAGCTCAGCCTCTTGGGTTGAGCATCTAACAGTGCAGAGGAAAAAGATCCAGTACACCCTTTAATGGAGAACGAAGGACAAGCGGTGAACAGACCACCTCTATTCAATGGAAACGACTATGATTACTGGAAGAAGAGAATGATTGCCTTTTTTGATGCTCAAAATATGGACACTGGGATCTAGTTCAAAATGGATATCAAACACCCACCAACGCAGAAGGATAGGATCTCCCTCGACCACAATGGACGGAAGGACAACAAACCAGACATCAGCTTAACTCAAAAGCCAAACATTATCTTATGTGTGCCATCACCAGATCAGAGCACGATAAAGTTCATAGCTGTGAAACAGCTAAAGAGATATGGGATACTCTGGCCTTAGCACATGAAGGCTCATCTCAAGTCAAAGAATCAAAGATAAGCATGCTGGTTCACCAGTATGAGCTCTTCAAAATGGGAGAGCATGAAAACATTGATCAAATGTTTGGACGATTCCAAACAATAATCAATGGCTTGAGATCTCTGGGAAAGAACTATGATAATCAAGATCATATCAGAAAAATCCTAAGAAGTCTTTCCAGACAGTGGAGACCTAAGGTTACTGCTATACAGGAAGCAAAGAATCTAGCTTCTCTTACCATGGAGGAACTCTTGGGTTCTCTTAAAGTTCATGAGCTGGAACTTCAAGAAGAGGAAGGCTCAAGAAAAGGGAAATCAATTGCCCTTAAAGCTCACAAAGGCAGTGCGTCCAAAGCACTTAAAACTGAAAAATCATCAGACGAGGTCGAGTCATCTGAAGATGATATATCTGATAATGACGAGTTATCTTTCATCTCTAGAAAGATACAAGCAATGTGGAAAAAGAAAGGAGGTATGCGGAGAAAGCACTTTGGACGAAGGTCACCAAAGGACAGAACAGAAACAAAGGCAGTGCGTCCAAAGCACTTAAAACTGAAAAATCATCAGACGAGGTCGAGTCATCTGAAGATGATATATCTGATAATGACGAGTTATCTTTCATCTCTAGAAAGATACAAGCAATGTGGAAAAAGAAAGGAGGTATGCGGAGAAAGCACTTTGGACGAAGGTCACCAAAGGACAGAACAGAAACAAAAGACACGAGTCCAATCATATGCTATGAATGCAAGAAGCCCGGACACATTAAAGCAGAATGCCCTTCACTAAACAAGGAGAAAGAGAAAAGGAGATTCTTTCCAAAGAAGAAAAGAGGATTAATGGCCTCCTGGGAAGATCTTGATCTTTCAACTACTGATGATGAAGAAGAAGCAGAAGAAGAAGCAAATCTATGTCTCATGGCTAACACCTTGTCAGAAGAAGAAGAAGATGAGGTAACAAACTGTGATCTTGATCTTCAGAATGCATTTGATGAGTTGTTAAATAATTCATCTATTTTAGCGGTTGAATATAAATCCTTGAAAAGAAAGTTTTCAAAATTAACTAGAGAATATGGAAAAATGTTTTCAGAAAAACAAGAACTTGAAATTTATTGTGAAAAATTAAAAACTGAAAATGCTCTTTTGAAAACATCTTCTGAGTCCAACACTTCAGATGAAGTTGATAAACTTCATAATGAGGTAAAAGAGTTAAAGGAGGACCTCATTAAATTTGTAAAAAGCACCAACAACCTAAACATTTTACTCAAATATTTCAGAGACCCTCGTGACAAATCTGGATTGGGATATCAAGATACTGATAAACAGCTTTTTCAAAAAACTACTACTCAACCTAAATCTTTTAAGAATGTTTGTAAAAAGAACGTTTACCCTTCCTCAATAGATCTTTTTAATAAAAGGTCAAAATATTATGGATCTCCAAGAGCTAACCAAAAAGGACCCAAAAAGATATGGGTACCTAAGGATATGATAATTCCTCTTGCAGATGTGCTTAGCAACAAGAAAAAGACACCTGTCATGGTACTTGGGACAGTGGTTGCTCACGGCACATGACGGAGAAAGGTCTATGTTCCAAGACATCAAAACTAATTCAGAGGCTCCGTCACATTTGGAGGAAACCAGAAAGGTAAAATAGTTGGAATAGGTAAGATTGGTAAGCATCCTTTTCCCTCTTTCGATAATGTTCTTCTAGTTGAAGGATTGAAACATAATCTGCTTAGCATTAGTCAATTATGTGATAGTGGATCTAATGTTTCATTCAATCAAGGAGAATGTATAGTTAAAAACTCTGACGGATCCATACTCTTCATTGCTAAAAGGCAAAACAATCTTTATAAAATTGACTTGGAAGATCTTTCAGATCAAAATGTATCATGTCTAGTTTCCATAAAAGGAGAACATTGGATATGGCACAAGAAGCTTGGTCATGCAAGTTTGAGATTAATCTCTAAACTAAATAAGCATAACCTCGTAAGAGGACTACCAAAGCTTGTGTACAAATCAGATGTTCTTTGTGAAGCTTGTCAAAAGGGGAAACAAATCAAAAATTCTTTTGAGTCCAAAAACATCGTTTCCACCTCTAGACCACTAGAATTGTTACATCTTGATCTATTTGGTCCTACAAGAACTTCTTCACTAAATAAAAAGAAATATGGATTGGTCATAGTAGATGACTATACTAGATGGACATGGGTTATGTTTCTAGCTCACAAGGATGAGTCTTTCAAAGTCTTTTCTATTTTCTGTAAAAGAATTCAAAATGAAAAAGGAATGTGTATCGACTCAATCCGAAGTGATCATGGAGGAGAATTTGAGAATGAGAGCTTCCAATTGTTCTGTGAAGAAAACGGTATTCATCACAACTTCTCTGCCCCAAGAACACCACAACAAAATGGTGTGGTAGAAAGAAAAAATAGATCTCTTCAAGAGATGGCTAGAACAATGCTTAATGACAACTCAATCTCCAAACACTTCTGGGCTGAAGCTGTTAACACTGCGTGTTATATTCAAAACAGAATATATATTAGACCTATTTTAAACAAGACTCCGTATGAATTGTGGAAAGGACGAAAACCCAACATCTCTTACTTTCATTCTTTTGGCTGTCAATGTTTTATCTTGAATACTAAGGATTCTTTAGGAAAGTTTGATGCTAAAGTTGACTCTGGTATTTTCCTAGGATACTCAGAAACATCTAAAGCATATAGAGTATATAACTCTTGCTCTCTAACTATTGAAGAATCTGTTCATGTTAAATTCAATGACAAAAAGCCTGACAATGACTTGTTAGAGCTAGATGAGTCCTTTGCCGAGTTAAACTTAAAAGACAAAGGAGAAGGATCAGCAACCCAAAACAAAGAAGCATTGGACGATGAAAGAAAAGAAGAAACAACTGATGGTCAAAGAAGCTGGCACTTCAAAACTTATCATCCAGAACACCAAATCATTGGTAATCCAGATGATAAAGTACGTACAAGATCTACCTTCAGAGAATACTCAAATGTAGCCTTCATCTCTGAAATGGAACCAAGAAAAATAGAAGAAGCACTGAAGGACGAAGGATGGATCTTAGCCATGCAAGAAGAGCTAAATCAATTTAAAAGAAATGATGTTTGGACGCTGGTTCAAAAGCCTAAAGACAAGTCCATCATCGGCACAAAATGGATATTCAAAAACAAATTGGACGAAGATGGTAAGGTTGTGAGAAACAAAGCAAGGTTGGTAGCCCAAGGTTACTCACAACAAGAAGGTATTGATTTCACTGAAACTTTTGCTCCTGTAGCTAGACTAGAAGCCATACGCATTTTACTTTCATTTGCTGCTCATCATAGCATGAGACTATATCAAATGGACGTAAAAAGTGCATTTCTAAATGGTATAATCAATGAAGAAGTTTTCGTTAAACAACCACCTGGTTTCGAGGATGAAAATTTCCCTGAGCATGTTTTCAAATTGAAAAAGGCCTTATATGGTTTAAAACAAGCTCCTCGAGCCTGGTATGAAAGGTTAAGCACCTTTTTAATAGAAAGCGGTTTTTCTAGAGGAAAAGTTGACACTACTCTTTTTCGAAAAGACAAAAACTCGAAATTCATTTTAGTTCAAATTTATGTTGATGATATTATCTTTGGAGCTACTGATGAATCTCTTTGCAAGGATTTTTCCAATCTGATGCAGAAGGAATTCGAAATGAGCTTAATGGGAGAATTAAAATTCTTTCTGGGTTTGCAAGTGAAGCAAACATTGGACGAAATCTACATTCATCAGACAAAATATACAAATGAACTTCTGAAGAAATTCAAATTGGACGATTGCAAAACAATGAGCACACCAATGCATCCATCGTCCACACTAAGATTGGACGATAAGGATAAAAAGGTGGACGAAAAGGTATACAGAGGTATGATCGGATCACTCTTATATCTCACTGCGTCCAGACCTAATATAATGTTTAGTGTGTGTCTTTGTGCACGTTTTCAATCTGATCCTAGAGAGTCACACTTAATTGCTGTAAAAAGAATATTCAGATACTTGAAAGGAACTACTAATCTGGGTTTGGTATTTAAGAAATCTCATGAGTACAGATTAGTTGGTTTTTGTGATGCTGACTATGCTGGAGATAGAATCAAAAGGAAAAGTACAAGTGGAGGATGTCACTTCATTGGAGGAAATCTAGTATCATGGTCCAGCAAGAGACAAAGCACAATTGCTCTATCAACAGCTGAAGCTGAATATATCTCTGCGTCAAATTGTTGCTCTCAACTACTCTGGATCAAACATCAATTAGAAGACTACAACATCTTTGAAAGTAAGATTCCTTTACTATGTGATAATACTGCTGCAATTAACTTATCAAAAAATCCCATACTACACTCAAGGGCAAAACACATTGAAATCAAACATCACTTTATAAAAGACTATATTCAGAAAGGTGTGTTTCATATTCAATATGTGGATACAGATCATCAATGGGCAGATATTTTCACAAAACCCCTCTCAGAGGATAGATTCACTCTTATTCGAAAACATCTAAGTATGCATTTTGTAAAGAATTAATATTTCTTGCGTCCATTGAAGATATGCGTCCAAAATGCTTTGTACTTGATAAATGGTGTGGTAAATTTCTTGATAAGACATAAATCATTTGCATTTATCTTGTTTGAAACTTTTCAAATTTCCCACGCTGAGTCGGTTTTGAAAGGTCACGAAAGTAACTTTTTATCATGACGTGACAGTTGCTTTTAATACACATTTAATGTGTTTGTTTTTTTTTTTTAAAAAAAGGGAAAAAACGATTCGTTTTCTCTCAAGAAACCTTTCAGTGTAAAAACCTACCTTCTTCTATAAATATTTTCTTTCTTTACAAGATCAAATTTTTACGCCTTCAAGCCTTGAAAGAAAACATTTGCAAAAAGAACCTTAGCAAATTTCTCTCTCTCTTTCAAATTTCCTTAACCCTAAGAAATGGCCGGAGGAAAGACCCTTGATGCTGAAAGAGCCGAGGTATCAGTTGAATACTCGTTCCAAACTTCAATTTTAGCAGAATGTGGAATAGATATCAAAGAATGTCTCGTCGGTGCTGGTTGGGATAGTTACTTCAGAGAACCGGTGGAGGTTTATCCGGAATTGGTGAAAATGTTCTGGAAAGACGCATCCGTGTCTGCGACAGAGATCAGGGGATGTGTTTTGGGAAAACCCGTTGTGGTTTCAGAGGTAACCATCTCCAACGCCACCCAATGTTGGTTGGAAGGAGCCACCATCAATTCTGATTGGGAAAAAGCGTTTGGGGGAACTAATGCTGTTCTTGACTCCTTACTAAAGGAGTCATCCATGGGGAAGATAACTGCTTCCAAGATGAATGACAAGGCAAGAGTTTTGCATCAACTTCTGAACAAGGCAATACTCCACAAGGCAGGGTCCAAAGACTCGGCCTCTACAGCTTCATGCCTTACACTGTGTCATCTGATGCTGTGTCAACAGGTCAATCTCCCGTCTCTGCTTTTTAAGAACTTCAAGAGAAGTGTACAAGGAAAAGGGAAGAAGACCACCATCTCCTATGGTGTTCTCTTAACCAAGATCTTCAGAGATCAAGGTATCTTTAGTCCCCATGAGACTAAAGATGTTGAAGAGAAGAAGAGGATCTTTGGACGGATCCAAGAGCAACAAATCTTTGGACGAAGCAATCTTCTAAGGATGAAACTTCAAAGCGTCCAAGATTTTCTGGACCAGAAAGAGCCTCTAATTCCTTCAAAGGCTGAGAGTCCAAAGAAGAAATCACCATCCGTCCAAGCCATTCCCAAGCGGAGACTCATAATGGACGATGACTCTGAAGATGACCAACCCATCGCTAAAAGGATGAAGGTTGCGTCCATTGTGAGCATCCCAAAAGGAACCCGGACGAAGCTACCCATCACAAGGAAACCCTCTTCCAAGCTTGCGTCCATTCCTAAGGAACCTCTTCCTACCATTCCCTCTTCCTCCATTTTACCCTCTTCTCAACCAGAACCACAAACCTCCTTCCCAACCTCTCAAATAATTTCCTCTCCCTTAAACACTGAACCTTTTTCTTCTCAAACTCACATCATACATTTCCAATCTCCTTCACCTTCCCTCTCTCAAAAGACCTTCTACAACTCCTCCTACCTTAACCTTTTCTCAGTGGGGGTTTCTCCTCACATTATCCCTCTTTGGGAATCCAAGGACTCTTCTCTCTCACTCACAGCAAGACGCTCCCGGTGCTGTGATGGTTACTCAACAAAAGTTCACATCTTCCCTAGTGACCTCTCCTTCAAACCTGTCACCTTGGAAGAAATGGGACAGTTTGCGAGTCCTTATGACACCATCCTTGTCAGTGTCATTAAGGGGAGTCTTCTGTTGAAGAATTTGAGATTTGTACCCCCCTCACTGATCATCTCCTCTACAACTGCCATCAAGATTCAATAGGATCGGGTTTGTCCAAGGTTGCCAATGGTGGATTTAAATAAAAACAAAGACTTGAAAAAGTACAGAAGCCAAGCCACCTTTCCCAAGCCCATCCTCTTTAAGCCAAATTTTGGGAGCTTACGTTCCCCTGATGTTGATGTTGAATTCTTGTGGCAAGTTTCGAATAAAGGAGAAGCTGAGGAGAACGAGGCTAAGACCTTCTGGGAAAAGCACATTTGGGAGTGTGAGCAACAAGCATCTTCTTCCGGTCTAAGCGATGAAGATAAGGAAGATACTATAACTGTGCCTGGTCAGAGCTTCCAGTGTTTTCGTCCTATCTATATGGTAGATGATCTTCTTGGACTGCCTCTGAACTCGCCATTGCCAACAATCTTCTCTTGTCCAAGCTATGTCTCTGGACCTCCGTCTGACAACATAGGCAAGCCTTATCCCTGGGATCAAATGTTTGGATACCGGAGAACTTCTCTTCCTTGGGATGTTGACCTTCCACTGTCTGAAGACGAAGTTGAGTCTGTTGTGCAGCAAATGGATGTGACCCCTCCTGCTTCCACCACTGAGTTAGCTATTGTGGAACCACAACCTTCTGCTGACATTCTCACCCAAGTGCCCCCAGCTTTTCAGGCCTACGTGAATAATCAGATGGACTTAATGTACAAGAGAGTTGAAGACCTCCTCAAATCTCTTTTTCAACAAGGGCCACCTCCTCCTCCTCCACCTTCTTCCTCTTGATTTTATTTTTTTTAGCCAAATTTTTTTTGACAGTGATGTCTTTCTTTCTTTTTGTCTGATGACAAAGGGGGAGAATAATGGGAATTTGACTTGTTACAAACAAATTTATTTTATAATTTATACTGATTCAATGAAACTATGAATTATTATTTTTTTCTCATCTGGTTGTTTCATTATCCTTGTCTCGTTTATTCTGTTGCCTTTATATAAATGCTTTAATTGAAATTGTGAATACTCTGCTAATGCACTGTGTTGCTGTGAAGGATCTGCTCTAAATTTTGGCATGGTTTATTTCTTTTCAAAGGTATTGTCTCTGTTAAACTCTTTTCTCAAGTACTAAACTTCGATACAAAGATAATATTACTTGCTCTTGAAACTTGTTTCGTAAAAATAAATTTCGTGTACTACGTCCAATCGACTCTGCGTCCAACAGACTTTGAGTCCATCCCTTAGAAATGTTTTTCTTAGGGGGAGCAATTTTGTTTTAAAAAGAATCTTTGTTCAACCAAATTAATAGTTTTTGTCATCATCAAAAAGGGGGAGATTGTTGAAACCAAATTCTTATAAAAAGGTTTAAGTACTAAATTCTTAAAAGCTGTAGCTTTCCCTGTTTAAGTTTTGAGGATAACAAAAATATTTATTTAGTTTGAACAAGTAAGTGTTTCGACAATAGTATTAACAAATCGCTACTTGTATGTGCGTCCATTCTGCTCGATGCTTAAAGATAACTCTTTGTGCGTCTAATATGTTATAACTCTTCGTGCGTCCAATATGCTATAACTCTTTGTGGGTCCAATAAATGTATTATATACTTTTACTATTGGTGCGTCCAATATTTGTATGCATATACTGTTACTTTTTATTAGTTCGTCCAATACGATCTTATTGCCAAAACTCGGACTCAATTCACTCTTTCAAAGTTCAAGCTCAAGCTCTCGTCCAAGTGAAATTTCAAAAATGAAGAACTGTTCCTCATTAAATGTTAGAAAAGAACTCTGACAGCTCACGGCGACAGAAGAAGTCAACTAAGCCACTTTTGCTGACATTGTCTAACAACTACAAAGATCTGCAAATAAGAAACCGTCTGCAATCTTAGACTAATCAGGACTTTGTTTACACTGATTGGAAATCTCAGAGAATAAAAGTCACCGTCAGAAGAAGTTCAGCACTTTTCCAGTAGATGCATTTAATGCTACTCAGAACGGTAATAAATGTTTCCGTTGGACGATCTAGCCCATGAAGTCTGCTCAATTTGTTCTTACTTATAAAGAGAAGAAGCAGCACTTAAAAAACTAGTGAGAGATCTTTACCGAAGCATCCTACAAAGTCTAAAAAGCTTTGTTTCTTCTTGGATTTCCACATAACGTGTAAAAAGAAAAAGCCTTGAGATTTCTATTGTCTATTCTCGTTTGTCAGTAAGTTTCAAACTCAAGCTTTCATCTACTTTCACTTATTCATCTTAAGCATTGTAAGCCTGAAGAGGCTGTGTGTAAAAGAATACTTGTGAGATTGAACCTGAAGAGGTTGAAAATACTTATTACCTGAAGAGGTGCATAATACTTGTAATCGCGAAAAAGATTAGTTGGAAAATCCTTCTGGTTGAAGGGACTGGACGTAGCTCTTGGTTGATAAGAGTGAACCAGGATAAATCTCGTGTGTAAGCTTCTCTTCTCTTCTAGCGTGCTTTATTATATTCACTAACCTCTGGGGTTTACTATTGTGTTTATTAACAAAGATCTTTTATTTGGTTTTAGAACGTGTTAACCGTTTTATTAAAAGTCTTTTCAAAATCCTTAGAGTCCAATAGGACTAAGCGGTGTTGGTTCTAAGCTCTTTGCTTGTCAAACTTTATCCTTCGCTGTGTTCTATTTTCTGTTGAAAAGGAAAATCTTTTATTAATTTTCAAAAAGGGTTAAGAAACACAATTCAACCTCCCTTCTTGTGTTTCACTTGGTTATTTCACAAAGCACTAACTCTTATCATTTAGTGTTACATTGTCGGTTGTATTTGACACATTCAATTTTGAAGTGTGGTACTTAATTCCATATGCTGTTTTCTTTACTTTTTTCATGAGAATTAGCTACCTTTTATTAGAGTTTTATCTCATTAACAAGCATACAAATTCTGTTATTAGCTTAGAATTATAATATTTCTTTATCTTTTTTTGGAATAAGTGTAGTTAAAGGCACAAAAAGGTGAGACTTAGCTGATATGGCAAGGCAAGGGATTGGACGAGCACCTTTTAGTTTATAAGGCACTGCTCCTACATTGAGGCGCACGCCTCTCGTGCCTTGACAGCGCTTTTTTGCAAGCAGATGCACCCCATGTGAGTGTTTGACTAATGTAACACCCTCGGTTGGGTGCTACATTTTAGCATAACTAGTTTCCTAACAATCTCTTATTTCTTATTTATTTTAAAATTTTCTACCTTTTAGTTTTTAAGGCACTGCTCCTACATTGAGGCGCACGCCTCTCGTGCATTTGAGAGCGCTTTTTTGCAAGCAGAGGCACCCCATGCGAGTGTTTGACTAATGTAACACCCTCGGTTGGGTTCCATATTTTAACATAACTAGTTTCATAACAATCTCTTATTTCTTATTTATTTTAAAATTTTCTATGTTTCTAGTGATGTAACATAAAACAGAAAGAATATACAACTAATATTTACATAGCTTTTATTTATTTAGTTTATTTTACACATACTATTTTATTATACAGATATTTACATAGTCACATATTTTTACAACTATTTCATACATATAAACCCAACCCATAAAGCCATCCTCCATCTACATAGGAGGGTCATCATCAATGAACCCATTGTGATGCGAGGGTCCTGGAGTAGAGGTCCGATGTGCTCGCCTCCATCTAGGGGTCCGTGCTGAAGTGACTGTTGATATCTGACAAGAGGTTGTCGAGACCCCGTCAAATAAATAAAATTTACCGGTTCATAAACTAATTTGTAGTATAGAGAATGAACCGAATCGTCTCTCAATGATCCAAAAACAAAGATTTAATTAGATCAAGATAATTAAAAAAGGGGGGGGGTTTTGTTGTTGATTAACAAGATTGACAAAAGTATGAAATTTAAAGTTGTAAACAAATATAAAGAAGCAACCAATCCAAGGAAATTTACCGATCTTTAGTTTAATCCTTCATTGATCATAAGGAATCCACTTAATTGCTAACCATATTCTTGGCCTTAGATCACATCAAGAAGCCTTAACATGATCCAAGAACCCACTACTAGATAAGCATCTAGGATTTGATTAACCAAGGTTAGATAAAGTAAGCTCCATCCAACATATATTAACTTAAAGTAAACATCTAGTCTTTGTGATCCTTTTTGAATACATGATAATAAAGCTATTATCACATCATCATCTAAATCAAATTAAGCAATTTAATCTAGATAAAAATCAAAAGAGGAAGAAGAGAAACTTGAATAACAATTAAGCAATATGAACAAGCGAAACAAGATCTCCAAATTAAACATCAAGATGGCTAATCCCTTGGATTGATTATAAGAGCCTAGCCTTCCATGGATGGGAAGGATGAACTCATAAATAAAAGAACAAAAACGAAATTGTAAAGAGAATTGAGAAGAAGAGAAAGACAACTCTCACAAATACTCAAACTTTCTTCAAACTTACTTAAAATTGAATGATGTTAATACAAAGAGATTGACTCTATTTATACTAATCCTAGAAGCCAATTTGTAATTGAAAATAATCTGAATTCACGTTGTAAAAACATGGAAATTGTCAAATATGGAAGCTTGATACATGGTAGGTGGGTTGGTGTATGGTTGGTGGCCTTAAGTCAGCAACTCTTATCCGACTTCCAGCTTGATTTTCATGACTTAGACGGTGCATTTTGGCTTGGAGGTCTTCATGAAGGTTGTAGCCAGTTGTCTCCTTGAAATTTTGGCGTTCGAATCATGCCATTTGGACTTTTAGAACACCAGATATGCCAAAAACACTGCAGCTACCTCAAGTTAGGTTGGCAGAATGTGTTTCCAAATTCAAACCAACTTGTAGCTTCATAATCATGCTTAAAACGACATCTATTGACTAAATGGTCTTCAGTGAAGTTGGCGATATGGGTCTTATCTTTGCAATGGCCAAGTTGCAGTCCAAGAAGAGGCCTATAGCCCACTATATAGTTCGATATGTACACACAGCCCAGATTTCCGTGACAGCAAACCCACTCTGCATTGCAGGGATATTTTGGACCCTTAGAAGTCCGATCCAGCTCTTAATTCTTCATAAAACTTGTAGAGCCTTGTCTTAGCTTTCCAAAGACTCCAAGATCACCTCAAATGGACCACCGAGTCCCAAGTTATGGCCAATCCAAGGAGGAAAGGTCAAAATGCATCAAAATCCAAGAATTATTCATAATTTGCATTAAAGCCCAATGAGGCCCAACAACATTAAACTCATCTAAAATACTAATATTGGGCACAATAAACATCTAATAAAGCCTAGAACAAAGCTAACATAAGTGTCTCAAATTGATTGATCAATCTCTCATGTGGTGTGCGGCGAACAGTGGCATTCCAAATATCGCTAAAAGGCATGTGTAACTCTACGTAAGTAGAAATGGTAAAAATAGTCACAGGGTTCCCGTCATAGGTTCTATGGAGAGTAATAGTGAGTTCCGTACATAGGTAACCCTCTCCTCAGCTAACTTGATGTGCCAGATATCAGGTCCCTCGTGGAAATCAACAATGATGAATATGAAGAAATCATGTTGAGCCGTCTTTGAGATAAAATCAAATCACAATTTTCACAAATGGTGGTGAGATTCTCACATCATCATAAATACCAATAGGACAGTATAAAAGTAGCATACAACTGTTACACAAATTTAATTCAAATTAATAGGCACTTTATCCATGTATAAAGTCATATTGAATTAAGAAAATGACATACCAACCTTAGTGTCCAAATTGATAATGCAAGTATGACAACTGTCCATGCAGATGCACATAAATGACTCCTACTCCATAGAGCAATACTTGCATTCAATTCATTTGCGCAATACGGCTTATGCGAACAATCTCCACCAATCGTGAATGGACCAGTGTATAGTCGATATCGTCGGTGTTTTGCAATCATAAAACCACGACACAGTTCCAGCCGGCCACTTGTGGAGTTTCCGGACCCCTGACGACTCCAAGATAATTGAAGATCTTCACTCGGCCATTCGCACCAGCACTAAGGTGTAAAGCTCAATCTCCTAGGTTCCAAGCCTTACAACATCAAGTCTCATACAGACTAAATACACATATATAGTATAAATATTCCCAGAATATATACACAACCCCTCATAATTCAAGCTACCATTTCTTTAAGAATAGCGTCAACTGTCCTATCTAGGGTCCAGTTTACGTCGGCCCGATAGTAGTACCACTGTTTCTCAATTATATGGTGCTACAAAATAATTTCAAAAATAGCTTAACATATCTGTTACGGTTTTCAAATCGCGTAGAACTTTTTCCGTAAAAATTCAATCGGGTATGGTATAAAAATTGTTATTCAGTCGCGTAAAATATTTTCTGTAAATTTTTAGTCGCGTAAACCATTTTCTGTAAATTTCAAATTGCGTAAAGCATTTTTCGCAAAAACTAATTTATAAGTTCTAGGCCAAGTGACTCATGTTATCATGAAATGCATTCGTTAGATGGGTTATGGGGAAGTCAACAGATAATTGTCTAGGACCCACGGAGGTTCAAGACTCAACCTATCTTGGCTTAAAGTTGTAGGCCTAGTTGTTCCTTTTCGGTTTATCTTGGATTAAATGAAGTTCTAGGCCAAGTGACTCTTGTTTTCATGAAATGCATTCGTTAGATGGGTTATGGAGAAGTCAACAGATGATTGTCTAGCACCCACGGAGGTTCAAGACTCAAGCTATCATGGTTTAAAGTTGTAGGCTTATTTGTTCCATTTCGGTTTATCTGGGATTAAGAGATCATCTAGGCCAAGTGATTCATATTTTCATAAAATACTTTGCCTAGATGGGTTATGGGGAAGTCAACAGATGTTTGTCTAGCAGCCACGGTGGTACAAGACTCAAGCTATCTTAGATTAAAGTTGTAGGACTATTTGTTCCTTTTCGATTTATCTTGGATTAAAAGAAGTTCTAGGCCAAGTGACTCATGTTTTCATGAAATGCATTCGTTAGATGGGTTATGGGGAAGTAAACAGATGATTATCTAGCACCCACGGAGGTTCAAGACTCAAGCTATCTAGGTTTAAAGTTGTAGGCCTATTTGTTCCTTTTCGGTTTATCTTGGATTTAATAAAGTTCTAGGCCAAGTGACTCATGTTTTCATGAAATGCATGCGTTAGATGGGTTATGGGGAAGTCAACAGATGACTGTCTAGCACCCACGGACGTTCAAGACTCAAGCTATCATGGTTAAAAGTTGTAGGTTTATCTGTTCCATTTCGGTTTATCTTGGATTAGAAAAACTTCTAGGCCAAGTGATTCATGTTTTCATGAAATACATTGGTTAGATGGGTTATGGGGAAGTCAACAGATGATTATCTAGCACCCACGGAGGTTCAAGACTCAAGCTATCATGGTTAAAAGTTGTAGGTTTATCTGTTCCATTTTGGTTTAACTTGGATTAAAAGAACTTCTAAGCCATGTGATTCATGTTTTCATGAAATACATTGGTCAGATGGGTTATGGGGAAGTCAACAGATGTTTGTCTAGCACCCACGGAGGTTCAAGACTCAAGCTATCTTGGTTTAAAGTTGTAGGCCTATTTGTTCCTTTTCAGTTTATCTTGGATTCAATGAAGTTCTAGGCCAAGTGACTCATGTTTTCATGAAATGCATTCGTTAGATGGGTTACGGGGAAGTCAACAGATGATTGTCTAGCACCCACGGAGGTTCAAGACTCAAGCTATCATGGTTTAAAATTGTAGGCTTATTTGTTCCATTTCGGTTTATCTTGGATTAAGAGATCATCTAGGCCAAGTGATTCATGTTGTCATGAAATACTTTGCTTAGATGGGTTTTGGGGAAGTCAACAGATGTTTGTCTAGCACCCACGGCGGTACAAGACTCAAGCTATCTTGGATTAAAGTTGTAGGCCTATTTGTTCCTTTTCGATTTATCTTGGATTAAAAGAAGTTCTAGGCCAAGTGACTCATGTTTTCATGAAATGCATTCGTTAGATGGGTAATGGGGAAGTCAACAGATGATTATCTAGCACCCACGGAGGTTCAAGACTCAAGCTATCATGGTTAAAAGTTGTAGGTTTATCTGTTCCATTTCGGTTTATCTTGGATTAGAAAAACTTCTAGGCCAAGTGATTCATGTTTTCATGAAATACATTGGTTAAATGGGTTATGGGGAAGTCAACAGATGATTATCTAGCACCCACGGAGGTTCAAGACTCAAGCTATCATGGTTAAAAGTTGTAGGTTTACCTGTTCCATTTCGGTTTAACTTGGATTAAAAGAACTTCTAGGCCATGTGATTCATGTTTTCATGAAATACATTGGTCTGATGGGTTATGGGGAAGTCAACAGATGTTTGTCTAGCACCCACGGAGGTTCAAGACTCAAGCTATCTTGGTTTAAAGTTGTAGGCCTATTTGTTCCTTTTCGATTTATCTTGGATTAAAAGAAGTTCTAGGCCAAGTGACTCATGTTTTCATGAAATGCATTCGTTAGATGGGTAATGGGGAAGTCAACAGATGATTATCTAGCACCCACGGAGGTTCAAGACTCAAGCTATCTTGGATTAAAGTTGTAGGCCGATTTGTTCCTTTTCGGTTTATCTTCGATTAAATGATCTTCTTGGCCAAGTGACTCATGTTTTCATGAAATGCATTCGTTAGATGGGTTATGGGGAAGTCAACAGATGATTGTCTAGCACCCACGGAGGTTCAAGACTCAAGCTATCATGGTTAAAAGTTGTAGGTTTATCTGTTCCATTTCGGTTTAACTTGGATTAAAAGAAATTCTAAGCCATGTGATTCATGTTTTCATGAAATAAATTGGTTAAATGGGTTATGGGGAAGTCAACAGATGTTTGTCAAGCACCCACAGAGGTTCAAGACTCAAGCAATCTTGGTTTAAAGTTGTAGGCATATTTGTTACTTTTCGGTTTATCTTAGATTAAATGAAGTTCTAGGCCAAGTGACTCATGTTTTCATGAAATGCATGCGTTAGATGTGTTATGGGGAAGTCAACAGATGATTATCAATCACCCACGGAGGTTCAAGACTCAAGCTATCTTGGTTTAAAGTTGTAGGCCTATTTGTTCCTTTTCGGTTTATCTAGGATTAAATAAAGTTCTAGGCCAAGTGACTCATGTTTTTATGAAATGCATGCGTTAGATGTGTTATGGGGAAGTCAACAGATGATTATCAATCACCCACGGAGGTTCAAGACTCAAGCTATCTTGGTTTAAAGTTGTAGGCCTATTTGTTCCTTTTCGGTTTATCTAGGATTAAATAAAGTTCTAGGCCAAGTGACTCATGTTTTCATGAAATGCATTCGTTAGATGGGTTATGGGGAAGTCAACAGATAATTGTCTAGCACCGACGGAGGTTCAAGACTCAACCTATCTTGGCTTAAAGTTGTAGGCCTAGTTGTTTCTTTTCGGTTTATCTTGGATTAAATGAAGTTCTAGGCCAAGTGACTCTTGTTTTCATGAAATGCATTCGTTAGATGGGTTATGGAGAAGTCAACAGATGATTGTCTAGCACCCACGGAGGTTCAAGACTCAAGCTATCATGGTTTAAAGTTGTAGGCTTATTTGTTCCATTTCGGTTTATCTAGGATTAAGAGATCATCTAGGCCAAGTGATTCATATTTTCATAAAATACTTTGCTTAGATGGGTTATGGGGAAGTCAACAGATGTTTGTCTAGCAGCCACGATGGTACAAGACTCAAGCTATCTTAGATTAAAGTTGTAGGCCTATTTGTTCCCTTTCGATTTATCTTGGATTAAAAGAAGTTCTAGGCCAAGTGACTCATGTTTTCATGAAATGCATTCGTTAGATGGGTTATGGGGAAGTCAACAGATGATTATCTAGCACCCACGGAGGTTCAAGACTCAAGCTATCATGGTTAAAAGTTGTAGGTTTATCTGTTCCATTTCGGTTTATCTTGGATTAGAAAAACTTCTAGGCCAAGTGATTCATGTTTTGATGAAATACATTGGTTAAATGGGTTATGGGGAAGTCAACAGATGATTATCTAGCACCCACGGAGGTTCAAGACTCAAGCTATCATGGTTAAAAGTTGTAGGTTTATCTGTTCCATTTCGGTTTAACTTGGATTAAAAGAACTTCTAGGCCATGTGATTCATGTTTTCATGAAATACATTGGTCTGATGGGTTATGGGGAAGTCAACAGATGTTTGTCTAGCACCCACGGAGGTTCAAGACTCAAGCTATCTTGGTTTAAAGTTGTAGGCCTATTTGTTCCTTTTCAGTTTATCTTAGATTCAATGAAGTTCTAGGCCAAGTGACTCATGTTTTCATGAAATGCATTCGTTAGATGGGTTATGGGGAAGTCAACAGATGATTGTCTAGCACCCACGGAGGTTCAAGACTCAAGCTATCATGGTTTAAAATTGTAGGCTTATTTGTTCCATTTCAATTTATCTTGGATTAAGAGATCATCTAGGCCAAGTGATTCATGTTGTCATGAAATACTTTGCTTAGATGGGTTTTGGGGAAGTCAACAGATGTTTGTCTAGCACCCACGGTGGTACAAGACTCAAGCTATCTTGGATTAAAGTTGTAAGCCTATTTGTTCCTTTTTGATTTATCTTGGATTAAAAGAAGTTCTAGGCCAAGTGACTCATGTTTTCATGAAATGCATTCGTTAGATGGGTTATGGGGAAGTCAACAGATGATTATCTAGCACCACGGAGGTTCAAGACTCAAGCAATCTTGGATTAAAGTTATAGGCCTATTTGTTCCTTTTCGATTTATCTTGGATTAAAAGAAGTTCTAGGCCAAGTGACTCATGTTTTCATCAAATGCATTCGTTAGATGGGTTATGGGGAAGTCAACAGATGATTATCTAGCACCCACGGAGGTTCAAGACTCAAGCTATCTTGGATTAAAGTTGTAGGCCTATTTGTTCCTTTTCGATTTATCTTGGATTAAAAGAAGTTCTAGGCCAAGTGACTCATGTTTTCATGAAATGCATTCGTTAGATGGGTCATGGGGATGTCAACAGATGATTATCTAGCACCCACGGAGGTTCAAGACTCTAGCTATCTTGGATTAAAGTTGTAGGCCTATTTGTTCCTTTTCGGTTTATCTTAGATTAAATGATCTTCTAGGCCAAGTGACTCATGTTTTCATGAAATGCATTAGTTAGATGGGTTATGGGGAAGTCAACAGATGATTATCTAGCACCCACGGAGGTTCATGACTCAAGCTATCATGGTTAAAAGTTGTAGGTTTATCTGTTCCATTTCGGTTTATCTTGGATTAAAAGAAATTCTAAGCCATGTGATTCATGTTTTCATGAAATAAATTGGTTAAATGGGTTATGGGGAAGTCAACAGATGTTTGTCTAGCACCCACGGAGGTTCAAGACTCAAGCTATCTTGGTTTAAAGTTGTAGGCCTATTTGTTCCTTTTCGATTTATCTTGGATTAAAAGAAGTTCTAGGCCAAGTGACTCATGTTTTCATGAAATGCATTCGTTAGATGGGTAATGGGGAAGTCAACAGATGATTATCTAGCACCCACGGAGGTTCAAGACTCAAGCTATCTTGGATTAAAGTTGTAGGCCGATTTGTTCCTTTTCGGTTTATCTTAGATTAAATGATATTCTAGGCCAAGTGACTCATGTTTTCATGAAATGCATTCGTTAGATGGGTTATGGGGAAGTCAACAGATGATTGTCTAGCACCCACGGAGGTTCAAGACTCAAGCTATCATGGTTAAAAGTTGTAGGTTTATCTGTTCCATTTCGGTTTAACTTGGATTAAAAGAAATTCTAAGCCATGTGATTCATGTTTTCATGAAATAAATTGGTTAAATGGGTTATGGGGAAGTCAACAGATGTTTGTCAAGCACCCACAGAGGTTCAAGACTCAAGCAATCTTGGTTTAAAGTTGTAGGCATATTTGTTACTTTTCGGTTTATCTTAGATTAAATGAAGTTCTAGGCCAAGTGACTCATGTTTTCATGAAATGCATGCGTTAGATGTGTTATGGGGAAGTCAACAGATGATTATCAATCACCCACGGAGGTTCAAGACTCAAGCTATCTTGGTTTAAAGTTGTAGGCCTATTTGTTCCTTTTCGGTTTATCTAGGATTAAATAAAGTTCTAGGCCAAGTGACTCATGTTTTCATGAAATGCATGCGTTAGATGTGTTATGGGGAAGTCAACAGATGATTATCAATCACCCACGGAGGTTCAAGACTCAAGCTATCTTGGTTTAAAGTTGTAGGCCTATTTGTTCCTTTTCGGTTTATCTAGGATTAAATAAAGTTCTAGGCCAAGTGACTCATGTTTTCATGAAATGCATTCGTTAGATGGGTTATGGGGAAGTCAACAGATAATTGTCTAGCACCGACGGAGGTTCAAGACTCAACCTATCTTGGCATAAAGTTGTAGGCCTAGTTGTTCCTTTTCGGTTTATCTTGGATTAAATGAAGTTCTAGGCCAAGTGACTCTTGTTTTCATGAAATGCATTCGTTAGATGGGTTATGGAGAAGTCAACAGATGATTGTCTAGCACCCACGGAGGTTCAAGACTCAAGCTATCATGGTTTAAAGTTGTAGGCTTATTTGTTCCATTTCGGTTTATCTAGGATTAAGAGATCATCTAGGCCAAGTGATTCATATTTTCATAAAATACTTTGCTTAGATGGGTTATGGGGAAGTCAACAGATGTTTGTCTAGCAGCCACGGTGGTACAAGACTCAAGCTATCTTAGAATAAAGTTGTAGGCCTATTTGTTCCTTTTCGATTTATCTTGGATTAAAAGAAGTTCTAGGCCAAGTGACTCATGTTTTCATGAAATGCATTCGTTAGATGGGTTATGGGGAAGTCAACAGATGATTATCTAGCACCCACGGAGGTTCAAGACTCAAGCTATCATGGTTAAAAGTTGTAGGTTTATCTGTTCCATTTCGGTTTATCTTGGATTAGAAAAACTTCTAGGCCAAGTGATTCATGTTTTCATGAAATACATTGGTTAAATGGGTTATGGGGAAGTCAACAGATGATTATCTAGCACCCACGGAGGTTCAAGACTCAAGCTATCATGGTTAAAAGTTGTAGGTTTATCTGTTCCATTTCGGTTTAACTTGGATTAAAAGAACTTCTAGGCCATGTGATTCATGTTTTCATGAAATACATTGGTCTGATGGGTTATGGGGAAGTCAACAGATGTTTGTCTAGCACCCACGGAGGTTCAAGACTCAAGCTATCTTGGTTTAAAGTTGTAGGCCTATTTGTTCCTTTTTAGTTTATCTTAGATTCAATGAAGTTCTAGGCCAAGTGACTCATGTTTTCATGAAATGCATTCGTTAGATGGATTATGGGGAAGTCAACAGATGATTGTCTAGCACCCACGGAGGTTCAAGACTCAAGCTATCATGGTTTAAAATTGTAGGCTTATTTGTTCCATTTCAATTTATCTTGGATTAAGAGATCATCTAGGCCAAGTGATTCATGTTGTCATGAAATACTTTGCTTAGATGGGTTTTGGGGAAGTCAACAGATGTTTGTCTAGCACCCACGGTGGTACAAGACTCAGGCTATCTTGGATTAAAGTTGTAAGCCTATTTGTTCCTTTTTGATTTATCTTGGATTAAAAGAAGTTCTAGGCCAAGTGACTCATGTTTTCATGAAATGCATTCGTTAGATGGGTTATTGGGAAGTCAACAGATGATTATCTAGCACCACGGAGGTTCAAGACTCAAGCAATCTTGGATTAAAGTTGTAGGCCTATTTGTTCCTTTTCGATTTATCTTGGATTAAAAGAAGTTCTAGGCCAAGTGACTCATGTTTTCATCAAATGCATTCGTTAGATGGGTTATGGGGAAGTCAACAGATGATTATCTAGCACCCACGGAGGTTCAAGACTCAAGCTATCTTGGATTAAAGTTGTAGGCCTATTTGTTCCTTTTCGATTTATCTTGGATTAAAAGAAGTTCTAGGCCAAGTGACTCATGTTTTCATGAAATGCATTCGTTAGATGGGTCATGGGGATGTCAACAGATGATTATCTAGCAGCCACGGAGGTTCAAGACTCTAGCTATCTTGGATTAAAGTTGTAGGCCTATTTGTTCCTTTTCGGTTTATCTTAGATTAAATGATCTTCTAGGCCAAGTGACTCATGTTTTCATGAAATGCATTCGTTAGATGGGTTATGGGGAAGTCAACAGATGATTGTCTAGCACCCACGGAGGTTCAAGACTCAAGCTATCATGGTTAAAAGTTGTAGGTTTATCTGTTCCATTTCGGTTTAACTTGGATTAAAAGAACTTCTAAACCATGTGATTCATGTTTTCATGAAATAAATTGGATAGATGGGTTATGGGGAAGTCAACAGATGTTTGTCAAGCACACACAGAGGTTCAAGACTCAAGCAATCTTGGTTTAAAATTGTAGGCCTATTTGTTCCTTTTCGGTTTATCTTAGATTAAATGAAGTTCTAGGCCAAGTGACTCATGTTTTCATGAAATGCATGCGTTAGATGGGATGTGGGGAAGTCAACAGATGTTTGTCTAGCACCCACGAAGGTTCAAGACTCAAGCTATCTTGGATTAAAGTTGTAGGCCTATTTGTTCCTTTTCGGTTTATCTTAGATTAAATGATCTTCTAGGCCAAGTGACTCATGTTTTCATGAAATGCATTAGTTAGATGGGTTATGGGGAAGTCAACAGATGATTATCTAGCACCCACGGAGGTTCATGACTCAAGCTATCATGGTTAAAAGTTGTAGGTTTATCTGTTCCATTTCGGTTTATCTTGGATTAAAAAAACTTCTAGGCCAAGTGATTCATGTTTTCATGACATACATTGGTTAGATGGGTTATGGGGAAGTCAACAGATGTTTGTCTAGCACCCACGGACGTTCAAGACTCAAGCTATCTTGGTTTAAAGTTGTAGGCCTATTTGTTCCTTTTCAGTTTATCTTAGATTCAATGAAGTTCTAGGCCAAGTGACTCATGTTTTCATGAAATGCATTCGTTAGATGGGTTATGGGGAAGTCAACAGATGATTGTCTAGCACCCACGGAGGTTCAAGACTCATGCTATCATGGTTTAAAATTGTAAGTTTATCTGTTCCATTTCGGTTTATCTTGGATTAAAAGAGCTTCTAAGCCATGGGATTCATGTTTTCATGAAATGCATTTGTTAGATGGGTTATGGGGAAGTCAACAGATGATTGTCTAGCACCCACGGAGGTTCAAGACTCAAGCTATCTTGGCTTAAAGTTGTAGGCCTATTTGTTCCTTTTCGGTTTATCTTGGATTAAATATAGTTCTACGCCAAGTGACTCATGTTTTGAAGAAATGCATTCGTTAGATGGGTTACGGGGAAGTCAACAGATGATTATCTAGCACCCACGGAGGTTCAAGACTCAAGCTATCTTGATTTAAAGTTGTAGGCTTATTTGTTCCATTTCGGTTTATGTTGGATTAAGAGATCATCAAAGCCAAGTGATTCATGTTTTCATGAAATACTTTGCTTAGATGGGTTATGGGGAAGTCAACAGATGTTTGCCTAGCACCCACGGTGGTACCAGACTCAAGCTATCTTGGATTAAAGTTGTAGGCTTATTTGTTCCATTTCGGTTTATCTTAGATTAAATGATCTTCTAGGCCAAGTGACTCATGTTTTCATGAAATGCATTCTTTACATGGGTTATGGGGAAGTCAACAGATGATTATCTAGCACCCACGGAGGTTTAAGACTCAAGCTATCAAGGTTAAAAGTTGTAGGTTTATCTGTTCCATTTCGGTTTATGTTTGATTAAAAAAACTTCAAGGCCAAGTGATTCATGTTTTCATGAAATACATTGGTTAGATGGGTTATGGGGAAGTCAACAGATGTTTGTCTAGCACCCACGGAGGTTCAAGACTCAAGCTATCATGGTTTAAAGTTGTAGGTTTATTTGTTCCATTTCGGCTTATCTTGGATTAAGAGATCATCTAGGCCAAGTGATTCATGTTGTCATGAAATACTTTGCTTAGATGGGTTATGGGGAAGTCAACAGATGATTGTCTAGCACCCACGGAGGTTCAAGACTCAAGCTATCATGGTTTAAAGTTGTAGGATTATCTGTTCCATTTCGGTTTATCTTGGATTAAAAGAGCTTCTAAGCCATGGGATTCATGTTTTCATGAAATGCATTTGCTAGATGGGTCATGGGGAAGTCAACAGATGATTGTCTAGGACCCACGGAG
The DNA here is from genome assembly GCA_023212625.1 of Styphnolobium japonicum. NCBI lineage: Eukaryota > Viridiplantae > Streptophyta > Magnoliopsida > Fabales > Fabaceae > Styphnolobium > Styphnolobium japonicum. Next base: position 289,305 of record JALBWW010000043.1, read on the forward strand.
GTTCAAGACTCAAGCTATCTTGGCTTAAAGTTGTAGTCCTATTTGTTCCTTTTCGGTTTATCTTGGATTAAATATAGTTCTAGGCCAAGTGACTCATGTTTTGAAGAAATGCATTCGTTAGATGGGTTACGGGGAAGTCAACAGATGATTATCTAGTACCCACGGAGGTTCAAGACTCAAGCTATCTTGATTTAAAGTTGTAGGCTTATTTGTTCCATTTCGGTTTATGTTGGATTAAGAGATCATCAAAGCCAAGTGATTCATGTTTTCATGAAATACTTTGCTTAGATGGGTTATGGGGAAGTCAACAGATGTTTGCCTAGCACCCACGGTGGTACAAGACTCAAGCTATCTTGGATTAAAGTTGTAGGCCTATTTGTTCCATTTCGGTTTATCTTAGATTAAATGATCTTCTAGGCCAAGTGACTCATGTTTTCATGAAATGCATTCGTTACATGGGTTATGGGGAAGTCAACAGATGATTATCTAGCAACCACGGAGGTTTAAGACTCAAGCTATCAAGGTTAAAAGTTGTAGGTTTATCTGTTCCATTTCGGTTTATGTTTGATTAAAAAAACTTCAAGGCCAAGTGATTCATGTTTTCATGAAATACATTGGTTAGATGGGTTATGGGGAAGTCAACAGATGTTTGTCTAGCACCCACGGAGGTTCAAGACTCAAGCTATCATGGTTTAAAGTTGTAGGTTTATTTGTTCCATTTCGGTTTATCTTGGATTAAGAGATCATCTAGGCGAAGTGATTCATGTTGTCATGAAATACTTTGCTTAGATGGGTTATGGGGAAGTCAACAGATGATTGTCGAGCACCCACGGAGGTTCAAGACTCAAGCTATCATGGTTTAAAGTTGTAGGTTTATCTGTTCCATTTCGGTTTAACATTGATTAAAAGAACTTCTAAGCCATGTGATTCATGTTTTCATGAAATGCATTTGTTAGATGGGTTATGGGGAAGTCAACAGATGATTGTCTAGCACCCACGGAGGTTCAAGACTCAAGCTATCTTGGCTTAAAGTTGTAGGCCTATTTGTTCCTTTTCGGTTTATCTTGGATTAAATAAAGTTCTAGGCCAAGTGACTCATGTTTTGATGAAATGCATTCGTTAGATGGGTTACGGGGAAGTCAACAGATGATTATCTAGAACCCACGGAGGTTCAAGACTCAAGCTATCATGGTTAAAAGTTGTAGGTTTATCTGTTCCATTTCGGTTTATCTTGGATTATAAAAACTTCTAGGCCAAGTGATTCATGTTTTCATGAAATACATTGGTTAGATGGGTTATGGGGAAGTCAACAGATGTTTGTCTAGCACCCACGGAGGTTCAAGACTCAAGCTATCATGGTTTAAAGTTGTAGGTTTATTTGTTCCATTTCGGTTTATCTTGGATTAAGAGATCATCTAGGCCAAGTGATTCATGTTGTCATGAAATACTTTGCTTAGATGGGTTATGGGGAAGTCAACAGATGATTGTCTAGCACCCACGGAGGTTCAAGACTCAAGCTATCATGGTTTAAAGTTGTAGGTTTATCTGTTCCATTTCGGTTTATGTTTGATTAAAAAAACTTCAAGGCCAAGTGATTCATGTTTTAATGAAATACTTTGCTTAGATGGGTTATGGGGAAGTCAACAGATGATTGTCTAGCACCCACGGAGGTTCAAGACTCAAGCTATCTTGGCTTAAAGTTGTAGGCCTATTTGTTCCTTTTCGGTTTATCTTGGATTAAATAAAGTTCTAGGCCAAGTGACTCATGTTTTGATGAAATGCATTCGTTAGATGGGTTACGGGGAAGTCAACAGATGATTATCTAGAACCCACGGAGGTTCAAGACTCAAGCTATCTTGGTTAAAAGTTGTAGGTTTATCTGTTCCATTTCGGTTTATCTTGGATTAAAAAAACTTCTAGGCTAAGTGATTCATGTTTTCATGAAATACATTGGTTAGATGGATTATGGGGAAGTCAACAGATGTTTGTCTAGCACCCACGGAGGTTCAAGACTCAAGCTATCATGGTTTAAAGTTGTAGGTTTATTTGTTCCATTTCGGTTTATCTTGGATTAAGAGATCATCTAGGCCAAGTGATTCACGTTGTCATGAAATACTTTGCTTAGATGGGTTATGGGGAAGTCAACAGATGATTGTCTAGCACCCACGGAGGTTCAAGACTCAAGCTATCATGGTTTAAAGTTGTAGGTTTATCTGTTCCATTACGGTTTAACTTGGATTAAAAGAACTTCTAAGCCATGTGATTCATGTTTTCATGAAATGCATTTGTTAGATGGGTTATGGGGAAGTCAACAGATGATTGTCTAGCACCCACGGAGGTTCAAGACTCAAGCAATCTTGGTTTAAAATTGTAGGCCTATTTGTTCCTTTTCGGTTTATCTTAGATTAAATGAAGTTCTAGGCCAAGTGACTCATGTTTTCATGAATTGCATGCGTTAGATGGGTTATGAGGAAGTCAACAGATGACTGTATAGCACCCACGGACGTTCAAGACTCAAGCTATCATGGTTTAAAGTTGTAGGCTTATTTGTACCATTTCGGTTTATCTTGGATTAAGAGTGTTCCAGGCCAAGTGATTCATGTTTTCATGAAATACTTTGCTTAGATGGGTTATGGGGAAGTCAACAGATGATTGTCTAGCACCCACGCAGGATTAAGGCTCAAGCTATCTTGATTTAAAGTTGTAGGCCTATTTGTTCCATTTCGGTTTATCTTAGATTAAATAAAGTTCTAGGCCAAGTGACTCTTGTTTTCATGAAACGTATTCGTTAGATGAATTATGGGGAAGTCAACAGATGATTGTCTAGCAACCACGAAGTTTCAAGAATCAAGCTATCATGGTTTAAAGTTGTAGGCTTATTTGTACCATTTCGGTTTATCTTGGATGATGTTCTAGGCCAAGTGATTCATGTTTTCTTGAAATACTTTGCTTAGATGGGTTATGGGGAAGTCAACAGATGTTTTTGTAGCACCCACGGTGGTACAAGACTCAAGCTATCTTTGTTTAAAGTTGTAGGCCTATTTGTTCCTTTTCGTTTTATCTTGTAGTAAATAAAGTTCTAGGCCAAGTGACTCATGTTTTCATGAAATGCATTCATTAGATGGGTTATGGGGAAGTCAACAGATGTTTGTCTAGCACCCACGGTGGTACAAGACTCAAGCTATCTTGGCTTAAAGTAGTAGGCCTATTTGTTCCTTTTCGGTTTATCTTGGATTAAAAGAAGTTATAGGCCAAGTGACTCATGTTTTCATGAAATGCATTCGTTAGATGGGTTATGGGGCAGTCAACAGATGATTGTCTTGCACCCACGGAGGTTCAAGACTCAAGCTATCATGGTTAAAAGTTGTAGGTTTATCTGTTCCATTTCGGTTTAACTTTGATTAAAAGAACTTCTAAGCCATGTGATTCATGTTTTCATGAAATGCATTTGTTAGACGGGTTATGGGGATGTCAACAGATGTTTGTCTAGCACCCACGGAGGTTCAAGAATCAAGCTATCTTGGCTTAAATTTGTAGGCCTATTCGTTCCTTTTCGGTTTATCTTGGATTAAAAGAAGTTCTAGGCCAAGTGACTCATGTTTTCATGAAATGCATTCGTTAGATGGGTTATGGGGCAGTCAACAGATGATTGTCTTGCACCCACGGAGGTTCAAGAGTCAAGCTATCATGGTTAAAAGTTGTAGGTTTATCTGTTCCATTTCGGTTTATCTTGGATTAAAAAAACATCTAGGCCAAGTGATTCATGTTTTCATGAAATACATTGGTTAGATGGGTGATGGGGAAGTCAACAGATGTTTGTCTAGCACCCACGGAGGTTCAAGACTCAAGCTATCTTTATTTAAAGTTGTAAGCCTATTTGTTCCTTTTCGGTTTATCTAGGATTAAAAGAAGTTCTACGCCAAGTGACTCATGTTTTCGTGAAATGCATTCGTTAGATGGGTTATGGGGAAGTCAACAGATGATTGTCTAGCACCCATGGAGGTTCAAGACTCGAGCTATCTTGGTTTAAAGTTGTAGGCCTATTTGTTCCTTTTAGGTTTATCTTGGATTAAATAAAGTTCTAGGCCAAGTGACTCATGTTTTCATGAAATGCATGCGTTAGATGGGTTATGGGGAAGTCAACAGCTGACTGTCTAGCACCCACGGACGTTCAAGACTCAAGCTATCATGGTTTAAAGTTGTAGGCTTATTTGTACCATTTCGGTTTATCTTGGATTAAGAGTCTACTAGGCCAAGTGATTCATGTTTTCCTGAAATACTTTGCTTAGATGGGTTATGGGGAAGTCAACAGATGATTGTCTAGCACCCACGGAGGTTCAAGACTCAAGCTATCTTTGTTTAAAGTTGTAGGCCTATTTGTTCCTTTTCGGTTTATCTTGGATTAAATAAAGTTCTAGGCCAAGTGACTCATGTTTTCATGAAATGCATTCATTAGATGGGTTATGGGGAAGTCAACAGATGATTGTCTAGCTCCCACGGAGATTTAAGACTCAAGCTATCTTGATTTAAAGTTGTAGGCCTATTTGTTCCATTTCGGTTTATCTTAGAATAAATGAAGTTCTAGGCCAAGTGACTCTTGTTTTCATGAAATGCATTCGTTAGATGGGTTATGGGGAAGTCAACAGATGATTGTCTAGCAACCACGGAGGTTCAAGAATGAAGCTATCATGGTTTAAAGTTGTAGGCTTATTTGTACCATTTCGGTTTATCTTGGATTAAGAGATGTTCTAGGCCAAGTGATTCATGTTTTCTTGAAATACTTTGCTTAGATGGGTTATGGGGAAGTCAACAGATGTTTGTCTCGCACCCACGGCGGTATAAGACTCAAGCTATCTTTGTTTAAAGTTGTAGGCCTATTTGTTCCTTTTCAGTTTATCTTGGATTAAATAAAGTTCTAGACCAAGTGACTCATGTTTTCATGAAATGCATTCATTAGATGGGTTATGGGGAAGCCAACAGATGACTGTCAAGCACCCACGGACGTTCACGACTCAAGTTATCATGGTTTAAAGTTGTAGGCTTATTTGTATCATTTCGGTTTATCTTGGATTAAGAGTCTACTAGGGCAAGTGATTCATGTTTTCATGAAATACTTTGCTTAGATGGGTTATGGGGAAGTCAACAGATGATTGTCTAGCTTCCACGGAGGTTTAAGACTCAAGCTATCTTGATTTAAAGTTGTAGGCCTATTCGTTCCATTTCGGTTTATCTTAGATTAAATGAAGTTCTAGGCCAAGTGACTCTTGTTTTCATGAAATGCATTCGTTAGATGGGTTATGGGGAAGTCAACAGATGATTGTCTAGCAACCACGGAGGTTCAAGAATGAAGCTATCATTGTTTAAAGTTGTAGGCTTATTTGTACCATTTCGGTTTATCTTGGATTAAGAGATGTTCTAGGCCAAGTGATTCATGTTTTCTTGAAATACTTTGCTTAGATGGGTTATGGGGAAGTCAACAGATGTTTGTCTAGCACCCACGTTGGTACAAGACTCAAGCTATCTTTGTTTAAAGTTGTAGGCCTATTTGTTCCTTTTCGGTTTATCTTGGATTAAATAAAGTTCTAGGCCAAGTGACTCATGTTTTCATGAAATGCATTCATTAGATGGGTTATGGGGAAGTCAACAGATGTTTGTCTAGCACCCACGGTGGTACAAGACTCAAGCTATCTTGGCTTAAAGTTGTAAGCCTATTTGTTCCTTTTCGGTTTATCTTGGATTAAAAGAAGTTCTAGGCCAAGTGACTCATGTTTTCATGAAATGCATTCGTTAGATGGGTTATGGGGAAGTCAACAGATGTTTGTCTAACACCCACGTTGGTACAAGACTCAAGCTATCTTTGTTTAAAGTTGTAGGCCTATTTGTTCCTTTTCGGTTTATCTTGGATTAAATAAAGTTCTAGGCCAAGTGACTCATGTTTTCATGAAATGCATTCATTAGATGGGTTATGGGGAAGTCAACAGATGTTTGTCTAGCACCCACGTTGGTACAAGACTCAAGCTATCTTTGTTTAAAGTTGTAGGCCTATTTGTTCCTTTTCGGTTTATCTTAGATTAAATGATCTTCTAGGCCAAGTGACTCATGTTTTCATGAAATGCATTAGTTAGATGGGTTATGGGGAAGTCAACAGATGATTATCTAGCACCCACGGAGGTTCATGACTCAAGCTATCATGGTTAAAAGTTGTAGGTTTATCTGTTCCATTTCGGTTTATCTTGGATTAAAAAAACTTCTAGGCCAAGTGATTCATGTTTTCATGAAATACATTGGTTAGATGGGTTATGGGGAAGTCAACAGATGTTTGTCTAGCACCCACGGAGGTTCAAGACTCAAGCTATCTTGGTTTAAAGTTGTAGGCCTATTTGTTCCTTTTCAGTTTATCTTAGATTCAATGAAGTTCTAGGCCAAGTGACTCATGTTTTCATGAAATGCATTCGTTAGATGGGTTATGGGGAAGTCAACGAGATGATTGTCTAGCACCCACGGAGGTTCAAGACTCATGCTATCATGGTTTAAAATTGTAAGTTTATTTGTTCCATTTCGGTTTATCTTGGATTAAAAGAGCTTCTAGGCCAAGTGATTCATGTTTTCATGAAATGCATTTGTTAGATGGGTTATGGGGAAGTCAACGAGATGATTGTCTAGCACCCACGGAGGTTCAAGACTCAAGCTATCTTGGCTTAAAGTTGTAGGCCTATTTGTTCCTTTTCGGTTTATCTTGGATTAAATATAGTTCTAGGCCAAGTGACTCATGTTTTGAAGAAATGCATTCGTTAGATGGGTTACGGGGAAGTCAACAGATGATTATCTAGTACCCACGGAGGTTCAAGACTCAAGCTATCTTGATTTAAAGTTGTAGGCTTATTTGTTCCATTTCGGTTTATGTTGGATTAAGAGATCTTCTAGGCCAAGTGATTCATGTTTTCATGAAATACTTTGCTTAGATGGGTTATGGGGAAGTCAACAGATGTTTGCCTAGCACCCACGGTGGTACAAGACTCAAGCTATCTTGGATTAAAGTTGTAGGCCTATTTGTTCCATTTCGGTTTATCTTAGATTAAATGATCTTCTAGGCCAAGTGACTCATGTTTTCATGAAATGCATCCCTTAGACGGGTTACGTGGAAGTCAAGAGATGATTCTCTAGCACCCACGGAGGTTTAAGACTCAAGCTATCAAGGTTAAAAGTTGTAGGTTTATCTGTTCCATTTCGGTTTATGTTTGATTAAAAAAACTTCAAGGCCAAGTGATTCATGTTTTCATGAAATGCATTCGTTAGATGGGTTATGGGGAAGTCAACAGATGTTTGTCTAGCACCCACGGAGGTTAAAGACTCAAGCTATCTTGGCTTAAAGTTGTAGTTTTATTTGTTCCATTTTGGTTTATCTTGGATTAAAAGATCTTCTAGGCCAAGTGATTCATGTTGTCATGAAATACTTTGCTTAGATGGGTTATGGGGAAGTCAACAGATGATTGTCTAGCACCCACGGAGGTTCAAGACTCAAGCTGTCATGGTTTAAAGTTGTAGGCTTATTTATTCCATTTCGGTTTATCTTAGATTAAAAGAAGTTCTAGGCCAAGTGACTCATGTTTTCATGAAATGCATTCGTTAGATGGGTTATGGGGAAGTCAACAGATGATTGTCTAGCACCCACGGAGGTTCAAGACTCAAGCTATCTTGGCTTAAAGTTGTAGGCCTATTTGTTCCTTTTCGGTTTATCTTGGATTAAATGAAGTTCTAGGCCAAGTGACTCTTGTTTTCATGAAATGCATTCGTTAGATGGGTTATGGGGAAGTCAACAGATGATTGTCTAGCGCCCACGGAGGTTCAAGACTCAAGCTATCTTGGCTTAAAGTTGTAGGCTTATTTGTACCATTTCGGTTTATCTTGGATTCAGAGATGTTCTAGGCCAACTGATTCATGTATTCATGAAATACTTTGCTTAGATGGGTTATGGGGAAGTCAACAGATGATTGTCTAGCACCCACGGTGGTACAAGACTCAAGCTATCTTGGTTTAAAGTTGTAGGCCTATTTGTTCCTTTTCGGTTTATGTTAGATTAAATGATCTTCTAGGCAAAGTGACTCATGTTTTCATGAAATGCATTTGTTAGATGGGTTATGGGGAAGTCAACAGATGATTGTCTAGCACCCACGGAGGTTCAAGACTCAAGCTATCTTGGTTTAAAGTTGTAGGTTTATTTGTTCCATTTCGGTTTATCTTTGATTAAAAACTTCTAGGCCAAGTGATTCATGTTTTCATGAAATACATTGGTTAGATGGGTTATGGGGAAGTCAACAGATGTTTGTCTAGCACCCACGGTGGTTCAAGACTCAAGCTATCTTGGTTTAAAGTTGTAGGCCTATTTGTTCCTTTTCGGTTTATCTTGGATTAAAAGATCTTCTAGGCCAAGTGATTCATGTTTTCATGAAATACTTTGCTTAGATGGGTTATGGGGAAGTCAACAGATGATTGTCTAGCACCCACGGAGGTTCAAGACTCAAGCTATCTTGGCTTAAAGTTGTAGGCCTATTTGTTCCATTTCGGTTTATCTTGGATTAAAAGAACTTCTATGCCATGTGATTCATGTTTTCATGAAATGCATTTGTTAGATGGGTTATGGGGAAGTCAACAGATGATTGTCTAGCACCCACGGAGGTTCAAGACTCAAGCTATCTTGGCTTAAAGTTGTAGGCCTATTTGTTCCTTTTCGGTTTATCTTGGATTAAATGAAGTTCTAGGCCAAGTGACTCATGTTTTCATGAAATGCATTTGTTACATGGGTTATGGGAAGTCAACGAGATGATTGTCTAGAACCCACGGAGGTTCAAGACTCAAGCTATCATGGTTAAAAGTTGTAGGTTTATCTGTTCCATTTCGGTTTATCTTGGATTATAAAAACTTCTAGGCCAAGTGATTCATGTTTTCATGAAATACATTGGTTAGATGGGTTATGGGGAAGTCAACAGATGTTTGTCTAGCACCCACGGAGGTTCAAGACTCAAGCTATCATGGTTTAAAGTTGTAGGTTTATTTGTTCCATTTCGGTTTATCTTGGATTAAGAGATCATCTAGGCCAAGTGATTCATGTTGTCATGAAATACTTTGCTTAGATGGGTTATGGGGAAGTCAACAGATGTTTGTCTAGCACCCACGGGGGTACAAGACTCAAGCTATCTAGGCTTAAAGTTGTAGGCCTATTTGTTATTTTTCGGTTTATCTTGGATTAAAAGAAGTTCTAGGCCAAGTGACTCATGTTTTCATGAAATGCATTCGTTAGATGGGTTATGGGGAAGTCAACAGATGATTATCTAGCACCCACGGAGGTTCAAGACTCAAGGTATCTTGGATTAAAGTTGTAGGTTTATCTGTTCCATTTCGGTTTATCTTGGATTAAAAAAACATCTAGGCCAAGTGATTCATGTTTTCATGAAATACATTGGTTAGATGGGTTATGGGGAAGTCAACAGATGTTTGTCTAGCACCCACGGAGGTTCAAGACTCAAGCTATCTTTATTTAAAGTTGTAAGCCTATTTGTTCCTTTTCGGTTTATCTTGGATTAAAAGAAGTTCTACGCCAAGTGACTCATGTTTTCGTGAAATGCATTCGTTAGATGGGTTATGGGGAAGTCAACAGATGATTGTCTAGCACCCATGGAGGTTCAAGACTCGAGCTATCTTGGTTTAAAGTTGTAGGCCTATTTGTTCCTTTTAGGTTTATCTTGGATTAAATAAAGTTCTAGGCCAAGTGACTCATGTTTTCATGAAATGCATGCGTTAGATGGGTTATGGGGAAGTCAACAGCTGACTGTCTAGCACCCACGGACGTTCAAGACTCAAGCTATCATGGTTTAAAGTTGTAGGCTTATTTGTACCATTTCGGTTTATCTTGGATTAAGAGTCTACTAGGCCAAGTGATTCATGTTTTCCTGAAATACTTTGCTTAGATGGGTTATGGGGAAGTCAATAGATGATTGTCTAGCACCCACGGAGGTTCAAGACTCAAGCTATCTTTGTTTAAAGTTGTAGGCCTATTTGTTCCTTTTCGGTTTATCTTGGATTAAATAAAGTTCTAGGCCAAGTGACTCATGTTTTCATGAAATGCATTCATTAGATGGGTTATGGGGAAGTCAACAGATGATTGTCTAGCTCCCACGGAGATTTAAGACTCAAGCTATCTTGATTTAAAGTTGTAGGCCTATTTGTTCCATTTCGGTTTATCTTAGAATAAATGAAGTTCTAGGCCAAGTGACTCTTGTTTTCATGAAATGCATTCGTTAGATGGGTTATGGGGAAGTCAACAGATGATTGTCTAGCAACCACGGAGGTTCAAGAATGAAGCTATCATGGTTTAAAGTTGTAGGCTTATTTGTACCATTTCGGTTTATCTTGGATTAAGAGATGTTCTAGGCCAAGTGATTCATGTGTTCTTGAAATACTTTGCTTAGATGGGTTATGGGGAAGTCAACAGATGTTTGTCTCGCACCCACGGCGGTATAAGACTCAAGCTATCTTTGTTTAAAGTTGTAGGCCTATTTGTTCCTTTTCAGTTTATCTTGGATTAAATAAAGTTCTAGACCAAGTGACTCATGTTTTCATGAAATGCATTCATTAGATGGGTTATGGGGAAGCCAACAGATGACTGTCAAGCACCCACGGACGTTCACGACTCAAGTTATCATGGTTTAAAGTTGTAGGCTTATTTGTATCATTTCGGTTTATCTTGGATTAAGAGTCTACTAGGGCAAGTGATTCATGTTTTCATGAAATACTTTGCTTAGATGGGTTATGGGGAAGTCAACAGATGATTGTCTAGCTTCCACGGAGGTTTAAGACTCAAGCTATCTTGATTTAAAGTTGTAGGCCTATTCGTTCCATTTCGGTTTATCTTAGATTAAATGAAGTTCTAGGCCAAGTGACTCTTGTTTTCATGAAATGCATTCGTTAGATGGGTTATGGGGAAGTCAACAGATGATTGTCTAGCAACCACGGAGGTTCAAGAATGAAGCTATCATTGTTTAAAGTTGTAGGCTTATTTGTACCATTTCGGTTTATCTTGGATTAAGAGATGTTCTAGGCCAAGTGATTCATGTTTTCTTGAAATACTTTGCTTAGATGGGTTATGGGGAAGTCAACAGATGTTTGTCTAGCACCCACGTTGGTACAAGACTCAAGCTATCTTTGTTTAAAGTTGTAGGCCTATTTGTTCCTTTTCGGTTTATCTTGGATTAAATGAAGTTCTAGGCCAAGTGACTCATGTTTTCATGAAAAGCCATCGTTAGATGGTATATGTGGAAGACAACTGATGTTTGTCTAGCACCCACGGTGGTACAAGACTCAAGCTATCTTGGCTTAAAGTTGTAGGCCTATTTGTTCCTTTTCGGTTTATCTTGGATTAAAAGAAGTTCTAGGCCAAGTGACTCATGTTTTCATGAAATGCATTCGTTAGATGGGTTATGGGGAAGTCAACAGATGTTTGTCTAACACCCACGTTGGTACAAGACTCAAGCTATCTTTGTTTAAAGTTGTAGGCCTATTTGTTCCTTTTCGGTTTATCTTGGATTAAATAAAGTTCTAGGCCAAGTGACTCATGTTTTCATGAAATGCATTCATTAGATGGGTTATGGGGAAGTCAACAGATGTTTGTCTAGCACCCACGTTGGTACAAGACTCAAGCTATCTTTGTTTAAAGTTGTAGGCCTATTTGTTCCTTTTCGGTTTATCTTGGATTAAATAAAGTTCTAGGCCAAGTGACTCATGTTTTCATGAAATGCATTCATTAGATGGGTTATGGGGAAGTCAACAGATGTTTGTCTAGCACCCACGGTGGTACAAGACTCAAGCTATCTTGGCTTAAAGTTGTAAGCCTATTTGTTCCTTTTTGGTTTATCTTCGATTATAAAAATTTCTAGGCCAAGTGATTCATGTTTTCATGAAATGCATTCGTTAGATGGGTTATGGGGAAGTCAACAGATGATTGCCTTGCACCCACGGTGGTTCAAGACTCAAGCTATCTTGGTTTAAAGTTGTAGGCCTATTTGTTCCATTTCGGTTTAACTTGGATTAAAAAAACTTCTAGGCCAAGTGATTCATGTTTTCAAGAAATACATTGGTTAGATGGGTTATGGGGAAGTCAACAGATGTTTGTCTAGCACTCACGGAGGTTTAAGACTCAAGCTATCTTGATTTAAAGTTGTAGGCCTATTTGTTCCTTTTCGGTTTATCTTAGATTAAATGAAGTTCTAGGCCAAGTGACTCATGTTTTCATGAAATGCATTCGTTAGATGGGTTATGGGGAAGTCAACAGATGATTGTCTAGCACCCACGGAGGTTCAAGACTCAAGCTATCATGGTTAAAAGTTGTAGGTTTATCTGTTCCATTTAGGTTTATCTTGGATTAAAAAAACTTCTAGGCCAAGTGATTCATGTTTTCATGAAATACATTGGTTAGATGGGTTATGGGGAAGTCAACAGATGTTTGTCTAGCACCCACGGAGGTTCAAGACTCAAGCTATCTTTATTTGAAGTTGTAGGCCTATTTGTTCCTTTTCGGTTTATCTTGGATTAAAAGAAGTTCTAGGCCAAGTGACTCATGCTTTCGTGAAATGCATTCGTTAGATGGGTTATGGGGAAGTCAACAGATGATTGTCTAGCACCCACGGAGGTTCAAGACTCAAGCTATCTTGATTTAAAGTTGTAGGCCAATTCGTTCCATTTCGGTTTATCTTAGATTAAATGAAGTTCTAGGCCAAGTGACTCTTGTTTTCATGAAATGCATTCGTTAGATGGGTTATGGGGAAGTCAACAGATGATTGTCTAGCACCCACGGAGGTTCAAGACTCAAGCTATCATGGTTTAAAGTTGTAGGCTTATTTGTACCATTTCGGTTTATCTTGGATTAAGAGTCTTCTAGGCCAAGTGATTCATGTTTTCATGAAATACTTTGCTTAGATGGGTTATGGGGAAGTCAACAGATGTTTGTCTAGCACCCACGGTGGTACAAGACTCAAGCTATCTTGGCTTAAAGTTGTAGGCCTATTTGTTCCTTTTCGGTTTATCTTGGATTAAATAAAGTTCTAGGCCAAGTGACTCATGTTTTCATGAAATGCATTCATTAGATGGGTTATGGGGAAGTCAACAGATGATTGTCTAGCACCCACGGAGGTTCAAGACTCAAGCTATCATGGTTTAAAGTTGTAGGCTTATTTGTACCATTTCGGTTTATCTTGGATTAAGAGTTTACTAGGCCAAGTGATTCATGTTTTCATGAAATACTTTGCTTAGATGGGTTATGGGGAAGTCAACAGATGATTGTCTAGCACCCACGGAGGTTTAAGACTCAAGCTATCTTGATTTAAAGTTGTAGGCCTATTTGTTTCTTTTCGGTTTATCTTGGATTAAATGAAGTTCTAGGCCTAGTGACTCTTGTTTTCATGAAATGCATTCGTTAGATGGGTTATGGGGAAGTCAACAGATGATTGTCTAGCACCCACGGAGGTTCAAGACTCAAGCTATCTTGGCTTAAAGTTGTAGGCTTATTTGTACCATTTCGGTTTATCTTGGATTAAGAGATGTTCTAGGCCAACTGATTCATGTATTCATGAAATACTTTGCTTAGATGGGTTATGGGGAAGTCAACAGATGATTGTCTAGCACCCACGGTGGTACAAGACTCAAGCTATCTTGGTTTAAAGTTGTAGGCCTATTTGTTCCTTTTCGGTTTATCTTAGATTAAATGAAGTTCTAGGCCAAGTGACTCATGTTTTCATGAAATGCATTCGTTAGATGGGTTATGGGGAAGTCAACAGATGATTGCCTTGCACCCACGGAGGTTCAGGACTCAAGCTATCATGGTAAAAAGTTGTAGGTTTATATGTTCCATATCGGCTTATCTTGGAATAAAAGAAGTTCTAGGCCAAGTGACTCATGTTTTCGTGAAATGCATTCGTTAGATGGGTTATGGGGAAGTCAACAGATGTTTGTCTAGCACCCACGGAGGTTTAAGACTCAAGCTATCTTGATTTAAAGTTGTAGGCCTATTTGTTCCTTTTCGGTTTATCTTAGATTAAATGAAGTTCTAGGCCAAGTGACTCATGTTTTCATGAAATGCATTCGTTAGATGGGTTATGGGGAAGTCAACAGATGTTTGTCTAGCACCCACGGTGGTTCAAGACTCAAGCTATCATGGTTTAAAGTTGTAGGCTTATTTGTTCCATTTCGGTTTATCTTGGATTAAAAAAACTTCTAGGCCAAGTGATTCATGTTTTCATGAGATACATTGGTTAGATGGGTTATGGGGAAGTCAACAGATGTTTGTCTAGCACCCACGGAGGTTCAAGACTCAAGCTATCTTTATTTAAAGTTGTAGGCCTATTTGTTCCTTTTCGGTTTATCTTGGATTAAAAGAAGTTCTAGGCCAAGTGACTCATGCTTTCGTGAAATGCATTCGTTAGATGGGTTATGGGGAAGTCAACAGATGATTGTCTAGCACCCATGGAGGTTCAAGACTCAAGCTATCTTGATTTAAAGTTGTTGGCCTATTCGTTCCATTTCGGTTTATCTTAGATTAAATGAAGTTCTAGGCCAAGTGACTCTTGTTTTCATGAAATGCATGCGTTAGATGGGTTATGGGGAAGTCAACAGATGACTGTCTAGCACCCACGGACGTTCAAGACTCAAGCTATCATGGTTTAAAGTTGTAGGCTTAGTTGTACCATTTCGGTTTATCTTGGATTAAGAGTCTTCTAGGCCAAGTGATACATGTTTTCCTGAAATACTTTTCTTAGATGGGTTATGGGGAAGTCAACAGATGATTGTCTAGCAACCACGGAGGTTCAAGAATGAAGCTATCATGGTTTAAAGTTGTAGGCTTATTTGTACCATTTCGGTTTATCTTGGATTAAATAAAGTTCTAGGCCAAGTGATTCATGTTTTCTTGAAATACTTTGCTTAGATGGGTTATGGGGAAGTCAACAGATGTTTGTCTAGCACCCACGGAGGTTCAAGACTCAAGCTATCTTTATTTAAAGTTGTAGGCCTATTTGTTCCTTTTCGGTTTATCTTGGATTAAAAGAAGTTCTAGGCCAAGTGACTCATGTTTTCGTGAAATGCATTCGTTAGATGGGTTATGGGGAAGTCAACAGATGATTGTCTAGCACCCACGGAGGTTCAAGACTCAAGCTATCTTGGTTTAAAGTTGTAGGCCTATTTGTTCCTTTTAGGTTTATCTTGGATTAAATAAAGTTCTAGGCCAAGTGACTCATGTTTTCATGAAATGCATGCGTTAGATGGGTTATGGGGAAGTCAACAGATGACTGTCTAGGACCCACGGAGGTTCAAGACTCAAGCTATCATGGTTTAAAGTTGTAGGCTTATTTGTACCATTTCGGTTTATCTTGGATTAAGAGTCTTCTAGGACAAGTGATTCATGTTTTCATGAAATACTTTTCTTAGATGGGTTATGGGGAAGTCAACAGATGATTGTCTAGCACCCACGGAGGTTTAACACTCAAGCTATCTTGAGTTAAAGTTGTAGGCCTATTTGTTCCATTTCGGTTTATCTTAGATTAAATGAAGTTCTAGGCCAAGTGACTCTTATTTTCATGAAATGCATTCGTTAGATGGGTTATGGGGAAGTCAACAGATGATTGTCTAGCAACCACGGAAGTTCAAGAATGAAGCTATCATGGTTTAAAGTTGTAGACTTATTTGTACCATTTCGATTTATCTTGGATTAAGAGATGTTCTAGGCCAAGTGATTCTTGTTTTCTTGAAATACTTTGCTTAGGTGGGTTATGGGGAAGTCAACAGATGTTTGTCTAGCACCCACGGTGGTACAAGACTCAAGCTATCTTTGTTTAAAGTTGTAGGCCTATTTGTTCCTTTTGGGTTTATCTTGGATTAAATAAAGTTCTAGGCCAAGTGACTTATGTTTTCATGAAATGCATGCGTTAGATGGGTTATAGGGAAGTCAACAGATGACGGTCTAGCACCCACGGACGTTCAAGACTCAAGCTATCATGGTTTAAAGTTGTAGGCTTATTTGTACCATTTCGGTGTATGTTGGATTAAGAGTCTTCTAGGCCAAGTGATTCATGTTTTCATGAAATACTTTGCTTAGATGGGTTATGGGGAAGTCAACAGATGATTGTCGAGCTCCCACGGAGGTTTAAGACTCAAGCTATCTTGATTTAAAGTTGTAGGCCTATTTGTTCCATTTCGGTTTATCTTAGATTAAATGAAGTTCTAGGCCAAGTGACTCTTGTTTTCAAGAAATGCATTCGTTAGATGGGTTATGGGGAAGTCAACATATGACTGTCAAGCACCCACGGACGTTCAAGACTCAAGCTATCATGGTTTAAAGTTGTAGGCTTATTTGTACCATTTCGGTGTATCTTGGATTAAGAGTCTTCTAGGCCAAGTGATACATGTTTTCATGAAATACTTTGCTTAGATGGGTTATGGGAAAGTCAACAGATGATTGTCTAGCACCCACGGAGGTTTAACAGTCAAGCTATCTTGAGTTAAAGTAGTAGGCCTATTTGTTCCATTTCGGTTTATCTTAGATTAAATGAAGTTCTAGGCCAAGTGACTCTTGTTTTCATGAAATGCATTTGTTAGATGGGTTATGGGGAAGTCAATAGATGATTGTCTAGCAACCACGGAGGTTCAAGAATGAAGCTATCATGGTTTAAAGTTGTAGGCTTATTTGTACCATTTCGGTTTATCTTGGATTAAGAGATGTTCTAGGCCAAGTGATTCATGTTTTCATGAAATACTTTGCTTAGATGGGTTATGGGGAAGTCAACAGATGTTTGTCTAGCACCCACGGTGGTACAAGACTCAAGCTATCTTTGTTTAAAGTTGTAGGCGTATTTGTTCCTTTTCGGTTTATCTTGGATTAAATAAAGTTCTAGACCAAGTGACTCATGTTTTCATGAAATGCATTCATTAGATGGGTTATGGGGAAGTCAACAGATGACTGTCAAGCACCCACGGACGTTCAAGACTCAAGTTATCATGGTTTAAAGTTGTAGGCTTATTTGTACCATTTCGGTTTATCTTGGATTAAGAGTCTACTAGGCCAAGTGATTCATGTTTTCATGAAATACTTTGCTTAGATGGGTTATGGGGAAGTCAACAGATGATTGTCTAGCTCCCACGGAAGTTTAACACTCAAGCTATCTTGATTTAAAGTTGTAGGCCTATTTGTTCCATTTCGGTTTATCTTAGATTAAATGAAATTCTAGGCCAAGTGACTCTTGTTTTCATGAAATGCATTCGTTAGATGGGTTATGGGGAAGTCAACAGATGTTTGTCTAGCACCCACGGTGGTTCAAGACTCAAGCTATCATGGTTTAAAGTTGTAGGCTTATTTGTACCATTTCGGTTTATCTTGGATTAAGAGATGTTCTAGGCCAACTGATTCATGTTTTCTTGAAATACTTTGCTTAGATGGGTTATGGGGAAGTCAACAGATGTTTGTCTAGCACCCAAGGTGGTACAAGACTCAAGCTATCTTTGTTTAAAGTTGCAGGCCTATTTGTTCCTTTTCGGTTTATCTTGGATTAAATAAAGTTCTAGGCCAAGTGACTCATGTTTTCATGAAATGCATTCATTACATGGGTTATGGGGAAGTCAACAGATGATTGTCTAGCTCCCACGGAAGTTTAACACTCAAGCTATCTTGATTTAAAGTTGTAGGCCTATTTGTTCCATTTCGGTTTATCTTAGATTAAATGAAATTCTAGGCCAAGTGACTCTTGTTTTCATGAAATGCATTCGTTAGATGGGTTATGGGGAAGTCAACAGATGACTGTCAAGCACCCACGCACGTTCAAGACTCAAGCTATCATGGTTTAAAGTTGTAGGCTTATTTGTACCATTTCGGTTTATCTTGGATTAAGAGATGTTCTAGGCCAACTGATTCATGTTTTCATGAAATGCATTCATTACATGGGTTATGGGGAAGTCAACAGATGTTTGTCTAGCACCCACGGTGGTACAAGACTCAAGCTATCTTGGCTTAAAGTTGTAGGCCTATTTGTTCCTTTTCGGTTTATCTTGGATTAAAAGAAGTTCTAGGCCAAGTGACTCATGTTTTCATGAAATGCATTCGTTAGATGGGTTATGGGGCTGTCAACAGATGATTGTCTTGCACCCATGGAGGTTCAAGACTCAAGCTATCATGGTTAAAAGTTGTAGGTTTATCTGTTCCATTTCGGTTTATCTTGGATTAAAAAAACTTCTAGGCCAAGTGATTCACGTTTTCAAGAAATACATATGTTAGATGGGTTATGGGGAAGTCAACAGATGTTTGTCTAGCACCCACGGTGGTTTAAGACTCAAGCTATCTTGATTTAAAGTTGTAGGCCTATTTGTTCCTTTTCGGTTTATCTTAGATTAAATGAAGTTCTAGGCCAAGTGACTCATGTTTTCATGAAATGCATTCGTTAGATGGGTTATGGGGAAGTCAACAGATGACTGTCAAGCACCCACGGACGTTCAAGACTCAAGCTATCATGGTTTAAAGTTGTAGGCTTATTTGTACCATTTCGGTGTATCTTGGATTAAGAGTCTTCTAGGCCAAGTGATACATGTTTTCATGAAATACTTTGCTTAGATGGGTTATGGGAAAGTCAACAGATGATTGTCTAGCACCCACGGAGGTTTAACAGTCAAGCTATCTTGAGTTAAAGTAGTAGGCCTATTTGTTCCATTTCGGTTTATCTTAGATTAAATGAAGTTCTAGGCCAAGTGACTCTTGTTTTCATGAAATGCATTCGTTAGATGGGTTATGGGGAAGTCAATAGATGATTGTCTAGCAACCACGGAGGTTCAAGAATGAAGCTATCATGGTTTAAAGTTGTAGGCTTATTTGTACCATTTCGGTTTATCTTGGATTAAGAGATGTTCTAGGCCAAGTGATACTTGTTTTCATGAAATACTTTGCTTAGATGGGTTATGGGGAAGTCAATAGATGATTGTCTAGCAACCACGGAGGTTCAAGAATAAAGCTATCATGATTTAAAGTTGTAGGCCTATTTGTTCCTTTTCGGTTTATCTTAGATTAAATGAAGTTCTAGGCCAAGTGACTCATGTTTTCATGAAATGCATTCGTTAGATGGGTTATGGGGCAGTCAACAGATGATTGTCTTGCACCCACGGAGGTTCAAGACTAAAGCTATCATGGTTAAAAGTTGTAGGTTTATCTGTTCCATTTCGGTTTATCTTGGATTAAAAAAACTTCTAGGCCAAGTGATTCATGTTTTCATGAAATACATTGGTTAGATGGGTTATGGGGAAGTCAACAGATGTTTGTCTAGCACCCACGGAGGTTCAAGACTCAAGCTATCTTTATTTAAATTTGTAGGCCTATTTGTTCCTTTTCGGTTTATCTTGGATTAAAAGAAGTTCTAGGCCAAGTGACTCATGTTTTCGTGAAATGCATTCGTTAGATGGGTTATGGGGAAGTCAACAGTTGATTGTCTAGCACCCAAGGAGGTTCAAGACTCGAGCTATCTTGGTTTAAAGTTGTAGGCCTATTTGTTCCTTTTAGGTTTATCTTGGATTAAATAAAGTTCTAGGCCAAGTGACTCATGTTTTCATGAAATGCATTCGTTAGATGGGTTATGGGGAAGTCAACAGATGATTGCCTTGCACCCACGGAGGTTCAGGACTCAAGCTATCATGGTAAAAAGTTGTAGGTTTATCTGTTCCATTTCGGCTTATCTTGGATTAAAAAAACTTCTAGGCCAAGTGATTCATGTTTTCAAGAAATACATTGGTTAGATGGGTTATGGGGAAGTCAACAGATGTTTGTCTAGCACCCACGGAGGTTTAAGACTCAAGCTATCTTGATTTAAAGTTGTAGGCCTATTTGTTGCTTTTCGGTTTATCTTAGATTAAATGAAGTTCTAGGCCAAGTGACTCATGTTTTCATGAAATGCATTCGTTAGATGGGTTATGGGGCAGTCAACAGATGATTGTCTTGCACCCACGGAGGTTCAAGACTCAAGCTATCATGGTTAAAAGTTGTAGGTTTATCTGTTCCATTTCGGTTTATCTTGGATTAAAAAAACTTCTAGGCCAAGTGATTCATGTTTTCATGAAATACATTGGTTAGATGGGTTATGGGGAAGTCAACAGATATTGTCTAGCACCCACGGAGATTCAAGACTCAAGCTATCTTTATTTAAAGTTGTAGGCCTATTTCTTCCTTTTCGGTTTATCTTGGATTAAAAGAAGTTCTAGGCCAAGTGACTCATGCCTTCGTGAAATGCATTCGTTAGATGGGTTATGGGGAAGTTAACAGATGATTGTCTAGCACCCACGGAGGTTCAAGACTCAAGCTATCTTGATTTAAAGTTGTAGACCTATTCGTTCCATTTCGGTTTATCTTAGATTAAATGAAGTTCTAGGCCAAGTGACTATTGTTTTCATGAAATGCATTCGTTAGATGGGTTATGGGGAAGTCAACAGATGATTGTCTAGCAACCACGGAGGTTCAAGAATGAAGCTATCATGGTTTAAAGTTGTAGGCTTATTTGTACCATTTCGGTTTATCTTGGATTAAGAGATGTTCTAGGCTAAGTGATTCATGTTTTCTTGAAATACTTTGCTTAGATGGGTTATGGGGAAGTCAACAGATGTTTGTCTAGCACCCACGTTGGTACAAGACTCAAGCTATTTTTGTTTAAAGTTGTAGGCCTATTTGTTCCTTTTGGGTTTATCTTAGATTAAATGAAGTTCTAGGCCAAGTGACTCATGTTTTCATGAAATGCATGCGTTAGATGGGTTATGGGGAAGTCAACAGATGACTGTCTAGGACCCACGGAGGTTCAAGACTCAAGCTATCATGGTTTAAAGTTGTAGGCTTATTTGTACCATTTCGGTTTATCTTGGATTAAGAGTCTTCTAGGCCAAGTGATACATGTTTTCATGAAATACTTTGCTTAGATGGGTTATGGGGAAGTCAACAGATGTTTGTCTAGCACCCACGTTGGTACAAGACTCAAGCTATTTTTGTTTAAAGTTGTAGGCCTATTTGTTCCTTTTGGGTTTATCTTGGATTAAATAAAGTTCTAGGCCAAGTGACTCATGTTTTCATGAAATGCATTCATTAGATGGGTTATGGGGAAGTCAACAGATGTTTGTCTAGCAGCCACGGTGGTACAAGACTCAAGCTATCTTGGCTTAAAGTTGTAGGCCTATTTGTTCCTTTTCGGTTTATCTTGGATTAAAAGAAGTTCTAGGCCAAGTGACTCATGTTTTCATGAAATGCATTCGTTAGATGGGTTATGGGGCAGTCAACAGATGATTGTCTTGCACCCACGGAGGTTCAAGACTCAAGCTATCACGGTTAAAAGTTGTAGGTTTATCTGTTCAATTTCGGTTTATCTTCGATTAAAAAAATTTCTAGGCCAAGAGATTCATGTTTTCATGAAATACATTGGTTAGATGGGTTATGGGGAAGTCAACAGATGTTTGTCTAGCACCCACGGAGGTTCCAGACTCAAGCTATCTTTATTTAAAGTTGTAGGCCTATTTGTTCCTTTTCGGTTTATCTTGGATTAAAAGAAGTTCTAGGCCAAGTGACTCATGTTTTCGTGAAATGCATTCGTTAGATGGGTTATGGGGAAGTCAACAGATGATTGTCTAGCACCCACGTAGGTTTAAGACTCAAGCTATCTTGATTTAAAGTTGTAGGCCTATTTGTTCCATTTCGGTTTATCTTAGATTAAATGAAGTTCTAGGCCAAGTGACTCTTGTTTTCATGAAATGCATTCGTTAGATGGGTTATGGGGAAGTCAACAGATGATTGTCTAGCAACCACAGAGGTTCAAGAATGAAGCTATCACGGTTTAAAGTTGTAGGCTTATTTGTACGATTTCGTTTTATCTTGGATTAAGAGATGTTCTAGGCCAAGTGATTCATGTTTTCTTGAAATACTTTGCTTAGATGGGTTATGGGGAAGTCAACAGATGTTTGTCTAGCACCCACGGAGGTTCCAGACTCAAGCTATCTTGAGTTAAAGTTGTAGGCCTATTTGTTCCATTTCGGTTTATCTTAGATTAAATGAAGTTCTAGGCCAAGTGACTCTTGTTTTCATGAAATGCATTCGTTAGATGGGTTATGGGGAAGTCAACAGATGATTGTCTAGCACCCACGGAGGTTCAAGACTCAAGCTATCTTGGTTTAAAGTTGTAGGCTTATTTGTACCATTTCGGTTTATCTTGGATTAAGAGATGTTCTAGGCCAAGTGATTCATGTTTTCTTGAAATACTTTGCTTAGATGGGTTATGGGGAAGTCAACAGATGTTTGTCTAGCACCCACGGAGGTTCCAGACTCAAGCTATCTTTATTTAAAGTTGTAGGCCTATTTGTTCCTTTTCGGTTTATCTTGGATTAAAAGAAGTTCTAGGCCAAGTGACTCATGTTTTCGTGAATAACATTCGTTAGATGGGTTATGGGGAAGTCAACAGATGATTGTCTAGCACCCACGTAGGTTTAAGACTCAAGCTATCTTGGTTTAAAGTTGTAGGCCTATTTGTTCCTTTTAGGTTTATCTTGGATTAAATAAAGTTCTAGGCCAAGTGACTCATGTTTTCATGAAATGCATGCGTTAGATGGGTTATGGGGAAGTCAACAGATGACTGTCTAGCACCCACGGACGTTCAAGACTCAAGCCATCATGGTTTAAAGTTGTAGGCTTAGTTGTACCATTTCGATTTATCTTGGATTAAGACTCTTCTAGGCCAAGTGATACATGTTTTCATGAAATACTTTGCTTAGATGGGTTATGGGGAAGTCAACAGATGATTGTCTAGCACCCACGGAGGTTTAACACTCAAGCTATCTTGAGTTAAAGTTGTAGGCCTATTTGTTCCATTTCGGTTTATCTTAGATTAAATGAAGTTCTAGGCCAAGTGACTCTTGTTTTCATGAAATGCATTCGTTAGATGGGTTATGGGGAAGTCAACAGATGATTGTCTAGCAACCACAAAGGTTCAAGAATGAAGCTATCACGGTTTAAAGTTGTAGGCTTATTTGTACGATTTCGTTTTATCTTGGATTAAGAGATGTTCTAGGCCAAGTGATTCATGTTTTCTTGAAATACTTTGCTTAGATGGGTTATGGGGAAGTCAACAGATGTTTGTCTAGCACCCACGGTGGTGCAAGACTCAAGCTATTTTTGTTTAAAGTTGCAGGCCTATTTGTTCCTCTTCGGTTTATCTTGGACTAAATAAAGTTCTAGGCCAAGTGACTCATGTTTTCATGAAATGCATTCATTAGATGGGTTATGGGGAAGTCAACAGATGATTGTCTAGCACCCACGGAGGTTTAAGACTCAAGCTATCTTGATTTAAAGTTGTAGGCCTATTTGTTCCTTTTCGGTTTATCTTAGATTAAATGAAGTTCTAGGCCAAGTGACTCATGTTTTCTTGAAATGCATTCGTTAGATGGGTTATGGGGAAGTCAACAGATGATTGCCTTGCACCCACGGAGGTTCAGGACTCAAGCTATCATGGATAAAAGTTGTAGGTTTATCTGTTCCATTTCGGTCTATCTTGGTTTAAAAAAACTTCTAGGCCAAGTGATTCACGTTTTCAAGAAATACATTGGTTAGATGGGTTATGGGGAAGTCAACAGATGTTTGTCTAGCACCCACGGAGGTTTAAGACTCAAGCTATCTTGATTTAAAGTTGTAGGCCTATTTGTTCCTTTTCGGTTTATCTTGGATTAAATGAAGTTCTAGGCCAAGTGACTCATGTTTTCATGAAATGCATTCGTTAGATGGGTTATGGGGCAGTCAACAGATGATTGTCTAGCAACCACGGAGGTTCAAGAATGAAGCTATCACGGTTTAAAGTTGTAGGCTTATTTGTACCATAGCGTTTTATCTTGGATTAAGAGATGTTCTAGGCCAAGTGATTCATGTTTTCTTGAAATACTTTGCTTAGATGGGTTATGGGGAAGTCAACAGATGTTTGTCTAGCACCCACGGTGGTACAAGACTCAAGCTATTTTTGTTTAAAGTTGCAGGCCTATTTGTTCCTTTTCGGTTTATCTTGGATTAAATAAAGTTCTAGGCCAAGTGACTCATGTTTTCGTGAAATGCATTCGTTAGATGGGTTATGGGGAAGTCAACAGTTGATTGTCTAGCACCCACGGAGGTTCAAGACTCAAGCTATCTTGGTTTAAAGTTGTAGGCCTATTTGTTCCTTTTAGGTTTATCTTAGATTAAATGAAGTTCTAGGCCAAGTGACTCATGTTTTCATGAAATGCATGCGTTAGATGGGTTATGGGGAAGTCAACAGATGACTGTCTAGGACCCACGGACGTTCAAGACTCAAGCTATCATGGTTTAAAGTTGTAGGCTTATTTGTACCATTTCGGTTTATCTTGGATTAAGAGTCTTCTAGGCCAAGTGATACATGTTTTCATGAAATACTTTGCTTAGATGGGTTATGGGGAAGTCAACAGATGATTGTCTAGCACCCACGGAGGTTTAACACTCAAGCTATCTTGAGTTAAAGTTGTAGACCTATTTGTTCCATTTCGGTTTATCTTAGATTAAATGAAGTTCTAGGCCAAGTGACTCTTGTTTTCATGAAATGCATTCGTTAGATGGGTTATGGGGAAGTCAACAGATGATTGTCTAGCAACCACAGAGGTTCAAGAATGAAGCTATCACGGTTTAAAGTTGTAGGCTTATTTGTACGATTTCGTTTTATCTTGGATTAAGAGATGTTCTAGGCCAAGTGATTCATGTTTTCTTGAAATACTTTGCTTAGATGGGTTATGGGGAAGTCAACAGATGTTTGTCTAGCACCCACGGTGGTGCAAGACTCAAGCTATTTTTGTTTAAAGTTGCAGGCCTATTTGTTCCTTTTCGGTTTATCTTGGATTAAATCAAGTTCTGGGCCAAGTGACTCATGTTTTCATGAAATGCATTCATTAGATGGGTTATGGGGAAGTCAACAGATGATTGGCTAGCACCCACGGTGGTTTAAGACTCAAGCTATCTTGATTTAAAGTTGTAGGCCTATTTGCTCCTTTTCGGTTTATCTTAGATAAAATGAAGTTCTAGGCCAAGTGACTCATGTTTTCTTGAAATGCATTCGTTAGATGGGTTATGGGGAAGTCAACAGATGATTGCCTTGCACCCACGGAGGTTCAGGACTCAAGCTATCATGGTTAAAAGTTGTAGGTTTATCTGTTCCATTTCGGTTTATCTTGGATTAAAAAAACTTCTAGGCCAAGTGATTCACGTTTTCAAGAAATTCGTTGGTTAGATGGGTTATGGGGAAGTCAACAGATGTTTGTCTAGCACCCACGGAGGTTTAAGACTCAAGCTATCTTGATTTAAAGTTGTAGGCCTATTTGTTCCCTTTCGGTTTTTCTTAGATTAAATGAAGTTCTAGGCCAAGTGACTCATGTTTTCATGAAATGCATTCGTTAGATGGGTTATGGGGCAGTCAACAGATGATTGTCTTGCACCCACGGAGGTTCAAGACTCAAGCTATCATGGTTAAAAGTTGTAGGTTTATCTGTTCGATTTCGGTTTATCTTGGATTAAAAAACTTCTAGGCCAAGTGATTCATGTTTTCATGAAATACATTGGTTAGATGGGTTATGGGGAAGTCAACAGATGTTTGTCTAGCACCCACGGAGGTTCAAGACTCAAGCTATCTTTATTTAAAGTTGTAGGCCTATTTGTTCCTTTTCGGTTTATCTTGGATTAAAAGAAGGTCTAGGCCAAGTGACTCATGTTTTCGTGAAATGCATTCGTTAGATGGGTTATGGGGAAGTCAACAGTTGATTGTCTAGCACCCACGGAGGTTCAAGACTCGAGCTATCTTGGTTTAAAGTTGTAGGCCTATTTGTTCCTTTTAGGTTTATCTTGGATTAAATAAAGTTCTAGGCCAAGTGACTCATGTTTTCATGAAATGCATGCGTTAGATGGGTTATGGGGAAGTCAACAGATGACTGTCTAGCACCCACGGACGTTCAAGACTCAAGCTATCATGGTTTAAAGTTGTAGGCTTAGTTGTACCATTTCGGTTTATCTTGGATTAAGAGTTTTCTAGGCCAAGTGATACATGTTTTCATGAAATACTTTGCTTAGATGGGTTATGGGGAAGTCAACAGATGATTGTCTAGCACCCACGGAGGTTTAACACTCAAGCTTTCTTGAGTTAAAGTTGTAGGCCTATTTGTTCCATTTCGGTTTATCTTAGATTAAATGAAGTTCTAGGCCAAGTGACTCTTGTTTTCATGAAATGCATTCGTTAGATGGGTTATGGGGAAGTCAACAGATGATTGTCTAGCAACCACGGAGGTTCAAGAATGAAGCTATCATGGTTTAAAGTTGTAGGCTTATTTGTACCATAGCGTTTTATCTTGGATTAAGAGATGTTCTAGGCCAAGTGATTCATGTTTTCTTGAAATACTTTGCTTAGATGGGTTATGGGGAAGTCAACAGATGTTTGTCTAGCACCCACGGTGGTACAAGACTCAAGCTATCTTTGTTTAAAGTTGCAGGCCTATTTGTTCCTTTTCGGTTTATCTTGGATTAAATAAAGTTCTAGGCCAAGTGACTCATGTTTTCATGAAATGCATTCATTAGATGGGTTATGGGGAAGTCAACAGATGTTTGTCTAGCACCCACGGAGGTTCCAGACTCAAGCTATCTTTATTTAAAGTTGTAGTCCTATTTGTTCCTTTTCGGTTTATCTTGGATTAAAAGAAGTTCTAGGCCAAGTGACTCATGTTTTCGTGTAATGCATTCGTTAGATAGGTTATGGGGAAGTCAACAGATGATTGTCTAGCACCCACGAAGGTTCAAGACTCGAGCTATCTTGGTTTAAAGTTGTAGGCCTATTTGTTCCTTTTAGGTTTATCTTGGATTAAATAAAGTTCTAGGCCAAGTGACTCATGTTTTCATGAAATGCATTCGTTAGATGGGTTATGGGGAAGTCAACAGATGATTGCCTTGCACCCAAGGAGGTTCAGGACTCAAGCTATCATGGTTAAAAGTTGTAGGTTTATCTGTTCCATTTCGGTTTATCTTGGATTAAAAAAACTTCTAGGCCAAGTGATTCACGTTTTCAAGAAATACATTGGTTAGATGGGTTATGGGGAAGTCAACAGATGTTTGTCTAGCACCCACGGAGGTTTAAGACTCAAGCTATCTTGATTTAAAGTTGTAGGCCTATTTGTTCCTTTTCGGTTTATCTTAGTTTAAATGAAGTTCTAGGCCAAGTGACTCATGTTTTCATGAAATGCATTCGTTAGATGGGTTATGGGGCAGTCAACAGATGATTGTCTAGCAACCACGGAGGTTCAAGAATGAAGCTATCATGGTTTAAAGTTGTAGGCTTATTTGTACCATAGCGTTTTATCTTGGATTAAGAGATGTTCTAGGCCAAGTGATTCATGTTTTCTTGAAATACTTTGCTTAGATGGGTTATGGGGAAGTCAACAGATGTTTGTCTAGCACCCACGGTGGTACAAGACTCAAGCTATCTTTGTTTAAAGTTGCAAGCCTATTTTTTCCTTTTCGGTTTATCTTGGATTAAATAAAGTTCTAGGCCAAGTGACTCATGTTTTCATGAAATGCATTCATTAGATGGGTTATGGGGTAGTCAACAGATGTTTGTCTAGCACCCACGGTTGTACAAGACTCAAGCTATCTTGGCTTAAAGTTGTAGGCCTATTTGTTCCTTTTCGGTTTATCTTGGATTAAATAAAGTTCTAGGCCAAGTGACTCATGTTTTCATGAAATGCATTCGTTAGATGGGTTATGGGGAAGTCAACAGATGATTGCCTTGCACCCACGGAGGTTCAGGACTCAAGCTATCATGGTTAAAAGTTGTAGGTTTATCTTGGATTAAAAAAACTTCTAGGCCAAGTGATTCACGTTTTCATGAAATACATTTGTTAGATGGGTTATGGGGAAGTCAACAGATGTTTGTCTAGCTCCCACGGAGGTTTAAGACTCAAGCTATCTTGATTTAAAGTTGTAGGCCTATTTGTTCCTTTTCGGTTTATCTTAGATTAAATGAAGTTCTAGGCCAAGTGACTCATGTTTTCATGAAATGCATTCGTTAGATGGGTTATGGGGCAGTCAACAGATGATTGTCTTGCACCCACGGAGGTTCAAGACTCAAGCTATCATGGTTAAAAGTTGTAGGTTTATCTGTTCCATTTCGGTTTATCTTTGATTAAAAAAACTTCTAGGCCAAGTGATTCATGTTTTCATGAAATACATTGGTTAGATGGGTTACGGGGAAGTCAACAGATGTTTGTCTAGCACCCACGGAGGTTCAAGACTCAAGCTATCTTTATTTAAAGTTGTAGGCCTATTTGTTCCTTTTCGGTTTATCTTGGATTAAAATAAGTTCTAGGCCAAGTGACTCATGTTTTCGTGAAATGCATTCGTTAGATGGGTTATGGGGAAGTCAACAGTTGATTGTCTAGCACCCACGGAGGTTCAAGACTCGAGCTATCTTGGTTTAAAGTTGTAGGCCTGTTTGTTCCTTTTAGGTTTATCTTGGATTAAATAAAGTTCTAGGCCAAGTGACTCATGTTTTCATGAAATGCATTCGTTAGATGGGTTATGGGGAAGTCAACAGATGATTGCCTTGCACCCACGGAGGTTCAGGAGTTAAGCTATCATGGTAAAAAGTTGTAGGTTTATCTGTTCCATTTCGGCTTATCTTGGATTAAAAAAACTTCTAGGCCAAGTGATTCATGTTTTCAAGAAATACATTGGTTAGATGGGTTATGGGAAGTCAACAGATGTTTGTCTAGCACCCACGGAGGTTTAAGACTGAAGCTATCTTGATTTAAAGTTGTAGGACTATTTGTTCCTTTTCGGTTTATCTTAGATTAAATGAAGTTCTAGGCCAAGTGACTCATGTTTTCATGAAATACATTCGATGGGTTATGGGGCAGTCAACAGATGATTGTCTTGCACCCACGGAGGTTCAAGACTCAAGCTATCTTGGTTAAAAGTTGTAGGTTTATCTGTTCCATTTCGGTTTATCTTGGATTAAAAAAACTTCTAGGCCAAGTGATTCATGTTTTCATGAAATACATTGGTTAGATGGGTTATGGGGAAGTCAACAGATATTGTCTAGCACCCACGGAGGTTCAAGACTCAAGCTATCTTTATTTAAAGTTGTAGGCCTATTTGTTCCTTTTCGGTTTATCTTGGATTAAAAGAAGTTCTAGGCCAAGTGACTCATGCCTTCGTGAAATGCATTCGTTAGATGGGTTAGGGGGAAGTCAACAGATGATTGTCTAACACCCACGGAGGTTCAAGACTCAAGCTATCTTGATTTAAAGTTGTAGACCTATTCGTTCCATTTCGGTATATCTTAGATTAAATGAAGTTCTAGGCCAAGTGACTCTTGTTTTCATGAAATGCATTCGTTAGATGGGTTATGGGGAAGTCAACAGATGATTGTCTAGCAACCACGGAGGTTCAAGAATGAAGCTATCATGGTTTAAAGTTGTAGGCTTATTTGTACCATTTCGGTTTATCTTGGATTAAGAGATGTTCTAGGCCAAGTGATTCATGTTTTCTTGAAATACTTTGCTTAGATGGGTTATGGGGAAGTCAACAGATGTTTGTCTAGCACCCACGTTGGTACAAGACTCAAGCTATTTTTGTTTAAAGTTGTAGGCCTATTTGTTCCTTTTGGGTTTATCTTGGATTAAATAAAGTTCTAGGCCAAGTGACTCATGTTTTCATGAAATGCATGCGTTAGATGGGTTATGGGGAAGTCAACAGATGACTGTCTAGCACCCACGGACGTTCAAGACTCAAGCTATCATGGTTTAAAGTTGTAGGCTTAGTTGTACCATTTCGGTTTATCTTGGATTAAGAGATGTTCTAGGCCAAGTGATTCATGTTTTCTTGAAATACTTTGCTTAGATGGGTTATGGGGAAGTCAACAGATGTTTGTCTAGCACCCACGTTGGTACAAGACTCAAGCTATTTTTGTTTAAAGTTGTAGGCCTATTTGTTCCTTTTGGGTTTATCTTGGATTAAATAAAGTTCTAGGCCAAGTGACTCATGTTTTCATGAAATGCATTCATTAGATGGGTTATGGGGAAGTCAACAGATGTTTGTCTAGCAGCCACGGTGGTACAAGACTCAAGCTATCTTGGCTTAAAGTTGTAGGCCTATTTGTTCCTTTTCGGTTTATCTTGGATTAAAAGAAGTTCTAGGCCAAGTGACTCATGTTTTCATGAAATGCATTCGTTAGATGGGTTATGGGGCAGTCAACAGATGATTGTCTTGCACCCACGGAGGTTCAAGACTCAAGCTATCACGGTTAAAAGTTGTAGGTTTATCTGTTCAATTTCGGTTTATCTTCGATTAAAAAAATTTCTAGGCCAAGAGATTCATGTTTTCATGAAATACATTGGTTAGATGGGTTATGGGGAAGTCAACAGATGTTTGTCTAGCACCCACGGAGGTTCCAGACTCAAGCTATCTTTATTTAAAGTTGTAGGCCTATTTGTTCCTTTTCGGTTTATCTTGGATTAAAAGATGTTCTAGGCCAAGTGACTCATGTTTTCGTGAAATGCATTCGTTAGATGGGTTATGGGGAAGTCAACAGATGATTGTCTAGCACCCACGTAGGTTTAAGACTCAAGCTATCTTGATTTAATGTTGTAGGCCTATTTGTTCCTTTTCGGTTTATCTTAGATTAAATGAAGATCTAGGCCAAGTGACTCATGTTTTCATGAAATGCATTCGTTAGATGGGTTATGGGGAAGTCAACAGATGATTGCCTTGCACCCACGGAGGTTCAGGACTCAAGCTATCATGGTTAAAAGTTGTAGGTTTATCTGTTCCATTTCGGTTTATCTTGGATTAAAAAAACTTCTAGGCCAAGTGATTCACGTTTTCAAGAAATACATTGGTTAGATGGGTTATGGGGAAGTCAACAGATGTTTGTCTAGCACCCACGGAGGTTTAAGACTCAAGCTATCTTGATTTAAAGTTGTAGGCCTATTTGTTCCTTTTCGGTTTATCTTAGATTAAATGAAGTTCTAGGCCAAGTGACTCATGTTTTCATGAAATGCATTCGTTAGATGGGTTATGGGGCAGTCAACAGATGATTGTCTTGCACCCACGGAGGTTCAAGACTCAAGCTATCTTGATTTAAAGTTGTAGGCCTATTTGTTCCTTTTCGGTTTATCTTAGATTAAATGAAGTTCTAGGCCAAGTGACTCATGTTTTCATGAAATGCATTCGTTAGATGGGTTATGGGGAAGTCAACAGATGTTTGTCTAGCACCCACGGAGGTTCAAGACTCAAGCTATCTTTATTTAAAGTTGTAGGCCTATTTGTTCCTTTTCGATTTATCTTGGATTAAAAGAAGTTCTAGGCCAAGTGACTCATGTTTTCGTGAAATGCATTCGTTAGATGGGTTATGGGGAAGTCAACAGTTGATTGTCTAGCACCCACGGAGGTTCAAGACTCGAGCTATCTTGGTTTAAAGTTGTAGGCCTATTTGTTCCTTTTAGGTTTATCTTGGATTAAATAAAGTTCTAGGCCAAGTGACTCATGTTTTCATGAAATGCATGCGTTAGATGGGTTATGGCGAAGTCAACAGATGACTGTCTAGCACCCACGGACATTCAAGACTCAAGCTATCATGGTTTAAAGTTGTAGGCTTAGTTGTACCATTTCGGTTTATCTTGGATTAAGAGTCTTCTAGGCCAAGTGATACATGTTTTCATGAAATACTTTGCTTAGATGGGTTATGGAGAAGTCAACAGATGATTGTCTAGCACCCACGGAGGTTTAACACTCAAGCTATCTTGAGTCAAAGTTGTAGGCCTATTCGTTCCATTTCGGTTTATCTTAGATTAAATGAAGTTCTAGGCCAAGTGACACTTGTTTTCATGAAATGCATTCGTTAGATGGGTTATGGGGAAGTCAACAGTTATTGTCTAGCAACCACGGAGGTTCAAGAATGAAGCTATCATGGTTTAAAGTTGTAGGCTTATTTGTACCATTTCGTTTTATCTTGGATTAAGAGATGTTCTAGGCCAAGTGATTCTTGTTTTCTTGAAATACTTTGCTTAGATGGGTTATGGGGAAGTCAACAGATGTTTGTCTAGCACCCACGGTGGTACAAGACTCAAGCTATCTTTGTTTAAAGTTGTAGGCCTATTTGTTCCTTTTCGGTTTATCTTGGAATAAATAAAGTTCTAGGCCAAGTGACTCATGTTTTCATGAAATGCATTCAATAGATGGGTTATGGGGAAGTCAACAGATGTTTGTCTAGCACCCACGGTGGTACAAGACGCAAGCTATCTTGGCTTAAAGTTGTAGGCCTATTTGTTCATTTTCGGTTTATCTTGGATTAAAAGAAGTTCTAGGCCAAGTGACTCATGTTTTCATGAAATGCATTCGTTAGATGGGTTATGGGGCAGTCAACAGATGATTGTCTTGCACCCACGGAGGTTCAAGACTCAAGCTATCTTTATTTAAAGTTGTAGGCCTATTTCTTCCTTTTCGGTTTATCTTGGATTAAAAGAAGTTCTAGGCCAATTGATTCATGTTTTCAAGAAATACATTGGTTAGATGGGTTATGGGGAAGTCAACAGATGATTGTCTAGCACCCACGGAGGTTTAAGACTCAAGCTATCTTGAGTTAAAGTTGTAGGGCTATTTGTTCCATTTCGGTTTATCTTAGATTAAATAAAGTTCTAGGCCAAGTGACTCTTGTTTTCATGAAATGCATTCGTTAGATGGGTTATGGGGAAGTCAACAGATGATTGTCTAGCAACCACGGAGGTTCAAAAATGAAGCTATCTTGGTTTAATGTTGTAGGCTTATTTGTGCCATTTCGGTTTATCTTGGATTAAGAGATGTTCTAGGCCAAGTGATTCATGTTTTCTTGAAATACTTTGCTTAGATGGGTTATGGGGAAGTCAACAGATGTTTGTCTAGCACCCATGGTGGTACAAGACTCAAGCTATCTTTGTTTAAAGTTGTAGGCCTATTTGTTCCTTTTCGGTTTATCTTGGATTAAATAAAGTTCTAGGCCAAGTGATTCATGTATTCATGAAATGCATTCATTAGATGGGTTATGGGGAAGTCAACAGATGTTTGTCTAGCACCCACGGTGGAACAAGACGCAAGCTATCGTGGCTTAAAGTTGTAGGCCTATTTGTTCCCTTTCGGTTTATCTTGGATTAAAAGAAGTTCTAGGCCAAGTGATTCATGTTTTCTTAAAATACATTGGTTAGATGGGTTTTGGGGAAGTCAACAGATGTTTGGCTAGCACCCACGGAGGTTCAAGACTCGAGCTATCTTGGTTTGTAGGCCTATTTGTTCCTTTTAGGTTTATCTTGGATAAAATAAAGTTCTAGGCCAAGTGACTCATGTTTTCATGAAATGCATTCGTTAGATGGGTTATGGGGAAGTCAACAGATGACTTTCGAGCACCCACGGACGTTCAAGACTCAAGCTATCATGGTTTAAAGTTGTAGGATTATTTGTACAATTTCGGTTTATCTTGGATTAAGAGTCTACTAGGCCAAGTGATTCATGTTTTCATGAAATACTTTGCTTAGATGGGTTATGGGGAAGTCAACAGATGTTTGTCTTCCACCCACGGTGGTACAAGACTCAAGCTATCTTGGTTTAAAGTTGTAGGCCTATTTGTTCCTTTTCGGTTTATCTTGGAATAAATAAAGTTCTAGGCCAAGTGACTCATGTTTTCATGAAATGCATTCAATAGATGGGTTATGGGGAAGTCAACAGATGTTTGTCTAGCACCCACGGTGGTACAAGACGCAAGCTATCTTGGCTTAAAGTTGTAGGCCTATTTGTTCCTTTTCGGTTTATCTTGGATTAAAAGAAGTTCTAGGCCAAGTGACTCATGTTTTCATGAAATGCATTCGTTAGATGGGTTATGGGGCAGTCAACAGATGATTGTCTTGCACCCACGGAGGTTCAAGACTCAAGCTATCTTTATTTAAAGTTGTAGGCCTATTTGTTCCATTTCGGCTTATCTTGGATTAAAAAAACTTCTACGCCAAGTGATTCATGTTTTCAAGAAATACATTGGTTAGATGCGTTATGGGGAAGTCAACAGATGTTTGTCTAGCACCCACGGAGGTTTAAGACTCAAGCTATCTTGATTTAAAGTTGTAGGCCTATTTGTTCCATTTCGGTTTATCTTAGATTAAATGAAGTTCTAGACCAAGTGACTCATGTTTTCATGAAATGCATTCGGTAGATGGGTTATGTGGCAGTCAACAGATGATTGTCTTGCACCCACGGAGGTTCAAGACACAAGCTATCATGGTCAAAAGTTGTAGGTTTATCTGTTCCATTTCGGTTTATCTTCGATTAAAAAAACTTCTAGGCCAGGTGATTCATGTTTTCATGAAATACATTGGTTAGATGGGTTATGGGGCAGTCAACAGATGATTGTCTTGCACCCACGGAGGTTCAAGACTCAAGCTATCTTTATTTAAAGTTGTAGGCCTATTTGTTCCATTTCGGCTTATCTTGGATTAAAAAAACTTCTACGCCAAGTGATTCATGTTTTCAAGATATACATTGGTTAGATGCGTTATGGGGAAGTCAACAGATGTTTGTCTAGCACCCACGGAGGTTCAACACTCAAGCTATCTTTATTTAAAGTTGTAGGCCTATTTGTTCCTTTTCGGTTTATCTTGGATTAAAAGATATTCTAGGCCAAGTGACTCTTGTTTTCCTGAAAAGCATTCGTTAGATGGGTTATGGGGAAGTCAACAGATGATTGTCTAGCAACCACGGAGGTTCAAGAATGAAGCTATCATGGTTTAAAGTTGTAGACTTATTTGTACCATTTCGGTTTATCTTGGATTAAGAGATGTTCTAAGCCAAGTGATTCATGTTTTCTTGAAATACTTTGCTTAGATGGGTTATGGGGAAGTCAACAGATGTTTGTCTAGCACCCACGGTGGTACAAGACTCAAGCTATCTTTATTTAAAGTTGTAGGCCTATTTGTTCCTTTTCGGTTTATCTTGGATTCAAAGAAGTTCTAGGCCAAGTGAGTCAAGTTTTCGTGAAATGCATTCGTTAGATGGGTTATGGGGAAGTCAACAGATGATTGTCTAGCACCCACGGAGGTTCAAGACTCGAGCTATCTTGGTTTAAAGTTGTAGGCCTATTTGTTCCATTTAGGTTTATCTTGGATTAAATAAAGTTCTAGGCCAAGTGACTCATGTTTTCATGAAATGCATTCGTTAGATGTGTTATGGGGAAGTCAACAGATGATTGCCTTGCACCCACGGCGGTTCAAGACTCAAGCAATCATGGTTAAAAGTTGTAGGTTTATCTGTTCCATTTCGGTTTAACTTGGATTAAAAAAACTTCTAGGCCAAGTGATTCATGTTTTCAAGAAATACATTGGTTAGATGGGTTATGGGGAAGTCAACAGATGTTTGTCTAGCACCCACGGAGGTTTAAGAATCAAGCTAACTTGATTTAAAGTTGTTGGCGTATTTGTTCCTTTTCGGTTTATCTTAGATTAAATGAAGTTCTAGGCCAAGTGACTCATGTTTTCATGAAATGCATGCGTTACATGGGTTATGGGGAAGTCAACAGATGACTGTCTAGCACCCACGGAGGTTCCAGACTCAAGCTATCTTTATTTAAAGTTGTAGGCCTATTTTGTTCCTTTTCGGTTTATCTTGGATTAAAAGAAGTTCTAGGCCAAGTGACTCATGTTTTCATGAAATGCATTCGTTAGATGGGTTGTGGGGAAGTCAACAGATGACTGTCTAGCACCCGCGGAGGTTCAAGACTCGAGCTATCTTGGTTTAAAGTTGTAGGCCTATTTGTTCCTTTTAGGTTTATCTTGGATTAAATAAAGCTCTAGGCCAAGTGACTCATGTTTTCATGAAATGCATTCGTTAGATGGGTTACAGGGAAGTCAACAGATGATTGCCTTGCACCCACGGATGTTCAGGACTCAAGCTATCATGGTTAAAAGTTGTAGGTTTAACTGTTCCATTTCGGTTTATCTTGGATTAAAAAAACTTCTAGGCAAAGTGAATCATGTTTTGAAGAAATACATTGGTTAGATGGGTTATAGGGAAGTCAACAGATGTTTGTCTAGCACCCACGGAGGTTCAAGACTCAAGCTATCTTTATTTAAAGTTGTAGGCCTATTTGTTCCTTTTAGGTTTATCTTGGATTAAATAAAGTTCTAGGCCAAGTGACTCATGTTTTCATGAAATGCATTCGTTAGATGTGTTATGGGGAAGTCAACAGATGATTGCCTTGCACCCACGGCGGTTCAAGACTCAAGCTATCATGGTTAAAAGTTGTAGGTTTATCTGTTCCATTTCGGTTTAACTTGGATTAAAAAAACTTCTAGGCCAAGTGATTCATGTTTTCAAGAAATACATTGGTTAGATGGGTTATGGGGAAGTCAACAGATGTTTGTCTAGCACCCACGGAGGTTTAAGAATCAAGCTAACTTGATTTAAAGTTGTAGGCGTATTTGTTCCTTTTCGGTTTATCTTAGATTAAATGAAGTTCTAGGCCAAGTGACTCATGTTTTCATGAAATGCATGCGTTACATGGGTTATGGGGAAGTCAACAGATGACTGTCTAGCACCCACGGAAGTTCCAGACTCAAGCTATCTTTATTTAAAGTTGTAGGCCTATTTTGTTCCTTTTCGGTTTATCTTAGATTAAATGAAGTTCTAGGCCAAGTGACTCATGTTTTCATGAAATGCATTCGTTAGATGGGTTGTGGGGAAGTCAACAGATGACTGTCTAGCACCCGCGGAGGTTCAAGACTCGAGCTATCTTGGTTTAAAGTTGTAGGCCTATTTGTTCCTTTTAGGTTTATCTTGGATTAAATAAAGTTCTAGGCCAAGTGACTCATGTTTTCATGAAATGCATTCGTTAGATGGGTTACAGGGAAGTCAACAGATGATTGCCTTGCACCCACGGATGTTCAGGACTCAAGCTATCATGGTTAAAAGTTGTAGGTTTATCTGTTCCATTTCGGTTTATCTTGGATTAAAAAAACTTATAGGCAAAGTGAATCATGTTTTGAAGAAATACATTGGTTAGATGGGTTATAGGGAAGTCAACAGATGTTTGTCTAGCACCCACGGAGGTTCAAGACTCAAGCTATCTTTATTTAAAGTTGTAGGCCTATTTGTTCCTTTTCGGTTTATCTTGGATTAAAAGAAGTTCTAGGCCAAGTGACTCATGTTTTCATGAAATGCATTCGTTAGATGTGTTATGGGGAAGTCAACAGATGATTGCCTTGCACCCACGGCGGTTCAAGACTCAAGCTATCATGGTTAAAAGTTGTAGGTTTATCTGTTCCATTTCGGTTTAACTTGGATTAAAAAAACTTCTAGGCCAAGTGATTCATGTTTTCAAGAAATACATTGGTTAGATGGGTTATGGGGAAGTCAACAGATGTTTGTCTAGCACCCACGGAGGTTCAAGACTCAAGCTATCTTTATTTAAAGTTGTAGGCCTATTTGTTCCTTTTCGGTTTATCTTGGATTAAAAGAAGTTCTAGGACAAGTGACTCATGTTTTCGTGAAATGCATTCGTTAGATGGGTTATGGGGAAGTGAACAGATGATTGTCTAGCACCCACGGAGGTTCAAGACTCGAGCTATCTTGGTTTAAAGTTGTAGGCCTATTTGTTCCTTTTAGGTTTATCTTGGATATAATAAAGTTCTAGGCCAAGTGACTCATGTTTTTATGAAATGCATGCGTTAGATGGGTTATGGGGAAGTCAACAGATGACTGTCTAGCACCCACGGAGGTTCAAGACTCAAGCTATCATGGTTTAAAGTTGTAGGCTTATTTGTACCATATCGGTTTATCTTGGAATAAGAGATCTTCTAGGCCATGTGATTCATGTTTTCATGAAATACTTTGCTTAGATGGGTTATGGGGAAGTCAACAGATAATTGTCTAGCACCCACGGAGGTTCAAGACTCAAGCTGCCATGGTTTAAAGTTGTAGGCTTATTTGTTCCATTTCGGTTTATCTTGTATTAAAAGATCTTCTAGGCCAAGTGATTCATGTTTTCATGAAATACTTTGCTTAGATAGGTTATGGGGAAGTCAACAGATGATTGTCTAGCACCCACGGAGGTTCAAGACTCAAGCTATCTTGATTTAAAGTTGTAGGCCTATTTCTTCCATTTCGGTTTATCTTGGATTAAATGAAGTTCTAAGCCAAGTGACTCTTGTTTTCATGAAATGCATTCGTTAGATGGGTTATGGGGAAGTCAACAGATGATTGTCTAGCAACCACGGAGGTTCAAAAATGAAGCTATCTTGGTTTAATGTTGTAGGCTTATTTGTGCCATTTCGGTTTATCTTGGATTAAGAGATGTTCTAGGCCAAGTGATTCATGTTTTCTTGAAATACTTTGCTTAGATGGGTTATGGGGAAGTCAACAGATGTTTGTCTAGCACCCATGGTGGTACAAGACTCAAGCTATCTTTGTTTAAAGTTGTAGGCCTATTTGTTCCCTTTCGGTTTATCTTGGATTAAATAAAGTTCTAGGCCAAGTGACTCATGTATTCATGAAATGCATTCATTAGATGGGTTATGGGGAAGTCAACAGATGATTGTCTAGCACCCACGGAGGTTCAAGACTCAAGCTATCATGGTTTAAAGTTGTAGGCTTATTTGTTCCATTTCGGTTTATCTTAGATTAAATGAAGTTCTAGGCCAAGTGACTCATGTTTTCATGAAATGCATACGTTAGATGGGTTATGGGGAAGTCAACAGATGTTTGTCTAGCACCCACGGTGGTACAAGACCCAAGCTGTCATGGTTTAAAGTTGTAAGCTTATTTGTTCCATTTCGGTTTATCTCAGATTAAATGAAGTTCTAGGCCAAGTGACTCATGTTTTCATGAAATGCATTCGTTATATGGGATATGTGGAAGTGAACAGATGATTGTCTAGCACCCACGGAGGTTCAAGACTCAAGCTATCATGGTTTAAAGTTGTAGGCTTATTTGTTCCATTTCGGTTTATCTTGTATTAAAAGATCTTCTAGGCCAAGTGATTCATGTTTTCATGAAATACTTTGCTTAGATGGGTTATGGGGAAGTCAACAGATGATTGTCTAGCACCCACGGAGGTTCAAGACTCAAGCTATCTTGATTTAAAGTTGTAGGCCTATTTGTTCCATTTCGGTTTATCTTGGATTAAATGAAGTTCTAAGCCAAGTGACTCATGTTTTCAAGAAATGCATTCGTTAGATGGGTTATGGGGAAGTCAACAGATGATTGTCTAGCACCCACGGATGTTCAAGACTCAAGCTATCATGGTTTAAAGTTGTAGGCTTATTTGTTCCATTTCGGTTTATCTTGTATTAAAAGATCTTCTAGGCCAAGTGATTCATGTTTTCATGAAATACTTTGCTTAGATGGGTTATGGGGAAGTCAACACATGTTTGTCTAGCACCCACGGTGGTTCAAGACTCAAGCTATCATGGTTTAAAGTTGTAGGCTTATTTGTTCCATTTCGGTTTATCTTGTATTAAAAGATCTTCTAGGCCAAGTGATTCATGTTTTCATGAAATACTTTGCTTAGATGGGTTATGGGGAAGTCAACAGATGATTGTCTAGCACCCACGGAGGTTCAAGACTCAAGCTATCTTGATTTAAAGTTGTAGGCCTATTTGTTCCATTTCGGTTTATCTTGGATTAAATGAAGTTCTAGGCCAAGTGACTCATGTTTTCAAGAAATGCATTCGTTAGATGGGTTATGGGGAAGTCAACAGATGATTGTCTAGCACCCACGGATGTTCAAGACTCAAGCTATCATGGTTTAAAGTTGTAGGCTTATTTGTTCCATTTCGGTTTATCTTGTATTAAAAGATCTTCTAGGCCAAGTGATTCATGTTTTCATGAAATACTTTGCTTAGATGGGTTATAGGGAAGTCAACAGATGTTTGTCTGGCACCCACGGTGGTAAAGACTCAAGCTATCTTGGCTTAAAGTTGTAGGCCTATATGTTCCATTTCGGTTTATCTTGGATTAAATGAAATTCTAGGCCAAGTGATTCATGTTTTCATGAAATACTTTGCTTAGATGGGTTATGGGGAAGTCAACAGATGTTTGTCTAGCACCCACGGTGGTTCAAGACTCAAGCTATCATGGTTTAAAGTTGTAGGCTTATTTGTTCCATTTCGGTTTATCTTGGATTAAAAGATCTTCTAGGCCAAGTGATTCATGTTTTCATGAAATACTTTGCTTAGATGGGTTATGGGGAAGTCAACAGATGTTTGTCTAGCACCCACGGTGGTACAAGACTCAAGCTATCTTGGTTTAAAGTTGTAGGCCTATTTGTTCCATTTCGGTTTATCTCAGATTAAATGAAGTTCTAGGCCAAGTGACTCATGTTTTCATGAAATGCATTCGTTAGATGGGTTATGTGGAAGTGAACAGATGACTGTCTAGCACCCACGGATGTTCAAGAGTCAAGCTATCATGGTTTAAAGTTGTAGGCTTATTTGTACCATTTCGGTTTATCTTGGATTAAGAGATCTTCTAGGCCATGTGATGCATGTTTTCATGAAATACTTTGCTTAGATGGGTTATGGGGAAGTCAACAGATGATTGTCTAGCACCCACGGAGGTTCAAGACTCAAGCTGTCATGGTTTAAAGTTGTAGGCTTATTTGTTCCATTTCGGTTTATCTAAGATTAAATGAAGTTCTAGGCCAAGTGACTCATGTTTTCATGAAATGCATACGTTAGATGGGTTATGGGGAAGTCAACAGATGTTTGTCTAGCACCCACGATGGTACAAGACCCAAGCTATCATGGTTTAAAGTTGTAAGCTTATTTGTTCCATTTCGGTTTATCTTGGATTAAAAGATCTTCTAGGCCAAGTGATTCATGTTTTCATGAAATACTTTGCTTAGATGGGTTATGGGGAAGTCAACAGATGTTTGACTAGCACCCACGGTGGTACAAGACTCAAGCTATCTTGGTTTAAAGTTCTAGGCCTATTTGTTCCTTTTCGGTTTACCTTGGATTAAATGAAGTTCTAGGCCAAGTGACTCTTGTTTTCATGAAATGCATTCGTTAGATGGGTTATGGGGAAGTCAACAGATGTTTGACTAGCACCCACGGTGGTACAAGACTCAAGCTATCTTGATTTAAAGTTGAAGGCCTATTTGTTCCATTTCGGTTTATCTTGGATTAAATGAAGTTCTAGGCCAAGTGACTCATGTTTTCAAGAAATGCATTCGTTAGATGGGTTATGGGGAAGTCAACAGATGTTTGTCTAGCACCCACGGTGGTAAAGACTCAAGCTATCTTGGCTTAAAGTTGTAGGCCTATATGTTCCATTTCGGTTTATCTCAGATTAAATGAAGTTCTAGGCCTAGTGACTCTTGTTTTCATGAAATGCATTCGTTAGATGGGTTATGGGGAAGTCAACAGATGTTTGACTAGCACCCACGGTGGTACAAGACTCAAGCTATCTTGGTTTAAAGTTGAAGGCCTATTTGTTCCATTACGGCTTATCTTGGATTAAAAAAACTTCTACGCCAAGTGATTCATGTTTTCAAGAAATACATTGGTTAGATGCGTTATGGGGAAGTCAACAGATGTTTGTCTAGCACCCACGGTGGTTCAAGACTCAAGCTATCATGGTTTAAAGTTGTAGGCTTATTTGTTCCATTTCGGTTTATCTTGGATTAAAAGATCTTCTAGGCCAAGTGATTCATGTTTTCATGAAATACTTTGCTTAGATGGGTTATGGGGAAGTCAACAGATGTTTGTCTAGCACCCACGGTGGTAGAAGACTCAAGCTATCTTGGTTTAAAGTTGTAGGCCTATTTGTTCCTTTTCGGTTTACCTTGGATTAAATGAAGTTCTAGGCCAAGTGACTCTTGTTTTCATGAAATGCATTCGTTAGATGGGTTATGGGGAAGTCAACAGATGTTTGTCTAGCACCCACGGTGGTACAAGACTCAAGCTGTCATGGTTTAAAGTTGTAGTCTTATTTGTTCCATTTCGGTTTATCTCAGATTAAATGAAGTTCTAGGCCAAGTGACTCATGTTTTCATGAAATGCATTCGTTAGATGGGTTATGTGGAAGTGAACAGATGACTGTCTAGCACCCACGGATGTTCAAGAGTCAAGCTATCATGGTTTAAAGTTGTAGGCTTATTTGTACCATTTCGGTTTATCTTGGATTACGAGATCTTCTAGGCCATGTGATGCATGTTTTCATGAAATACTTTGCTTAGATGGGTTATGGGGAAGTCAACAGATGATTGTCTAGCACCCACGGAGGTTCAAGACTCAAGCTGTCATGGTTTAAAGTTGTAGGCTTATTTGTTCCATTTCGGTTTATCTAAGATTAAATGAAGTTCTAGGCCAAGTGACTCATGTTTTCATGAAATGCATACGTTAGATGGGTTATGGGGAAGTCAACAGATGTTTGTCTAGCACCCACGATGGTACAAGACCCAAGCTATCATGGTTTAAAGTTGTAAGCTTATTTGTTCCATTTCGGTTTATCTTGGATTAAAAGATCTTCTAGGCCAAGTGATTCATGTTTTCATGAAATACTTTGCTTAGATGGGTTATGGGGAAGTCAACAGATGTTTGACTAGCACCCACGGTGGTACAAGACTCAAGCTATCTTGGTTTAAAGTTCTAGGCCTATTTGTTCCTTTTCGGTTTACCTTGGATTAAATGAAGTTCTAGGCCAAGTGACTCTTGTTTTCATGAAATGCATTCGTTAGATGGGTTATGGGGAAGTCAACAGATGTTTGACTAGCACCCACGGTGGTACAAGACTCAAGCTATCTTGATTTAAAGTTGAAGGCCTATTTGTTCCATTTCGGTTTATCTTGGATTAAATGAAGTTCTAGGCCAAGTGACTCATGTTTTCAAGAAATGCATTCGTTAGATGGGTTATGGGGAAGTCAACAGATGTTTGTCTAGCACCCACGGTGGTAAAGACTCAAGCTATCTTGGCTTAAAGTTGTAGGCCTATATGTTCCATTTCGGTTTATCTCAGATTAAATGAAGTTCTAGGCCTAGTGACTCTTGTTTTCATGAAATGCATTCGTTAGATGGGTTATGGGGAAGTCAACAGATGTTTGACTAGCACCCACGGAGGTTCAAGACTCAAGCTGTCATGGTTTAAAGTTGTAGGCTTATTTGTTCCATTTCGGTTTATCTAAGATTAAATGAAGTTCTAGGCCAAGTGACTCATGTTTTCATGAAATGCATACGTTAGATGGGATATGGGGAAGTCAACAGATGTTTGTCTAGCACCCACGATGGTACAAGACCCAAGCTATCATGGTTTAAAGTTGTAAGCTTATTTGTTCCATTTCGGTTTATCTTGGATTAAAAGATCTTCTAGGCCAAGTGATTCATGTTTTCATGAAATACTTTGCTTAGATGGGTTATGGGGAAGTCAACAGATGTTTGACTAGCACCCACGGTGGTACAAGATGTAAGTCCTATTAGTTACTATGTTAATTACCAACCATAAGCCTTACGTGGAATAGATAAATATAGAAAATTCGGCAGCGTTTCATTTGTTTCTTGAACATTACCACAAAATATAACATAAGCAGCGGATTTCCAACAACCATTTCAAACCAACCAGAGTACATATTTTATATATATATACACATACACATATATCAAAAAAAAAGATCTCAGATCTCAACCAATACATTATCAGAGTATGCAACGTTATACAAGTGTATTCTAAACACTATCCTGACTGAGCACACTAAACATATACAGAACCGAGTACATCAAAGTAGTATTCAGTTCCCTGTAACATCTACATCAGAATAATACACATCCTGTTATAGTTACATCACAGAGCTTAACTCCACTAAAATACAAATCTCAAAAAAATGAATCAACAGAATCCTCCATACTTAACCCGTAGAGGGTCCGGAATTGTTCTATGAATGCGAGAAGAGGTGGTGAGAACAACTTCCCAAAGAATATGAATAACTTGCGATAAAGTATAAATGTAAGTAAAGAGCAAGTATAACACAATTCAC
This sequence comes from Styphnolobium japonicum, assembly GCA_023212625.1. Classification (NCBI taxonomy): domain Eukaryota; kingdom Viridiplantae; phylum Streptophyta; class Magnoliopsida; order Fabales; family Fabaceae; genus Styphnolobium; species Styphnolobium japonicum. Next base: position 333,410 of record JALBWW010000043.1, read on the forward strand.
GATATGTCAAGTAACACCAACCAACCAATGCAATGAATGAATGCACATGATGTTCACACCTTTTATTCACACTTTTTCTTTCTCCACTCCTCTTGTTGTGCACTAACCCCTTTCGCTAGGCCCTCGCAATATGCATATGAATGTGTTATGCCAATTCCGTTTCCTTCTAGCTAATAAGCTAGGCACCCTCATGTTTTGTACACTAACCGCTTTCCGGTTAGGCCACTCTCGCAATGCAATGCAAATAAGTATGCTATTTCATTTCCATCTAGCTCATCGCCTAGGCACCCTCTGTTTTGTACACTAACCCCTTCCTAGGCCATCTCGCTATGCAATGCAATGTTCTCATACTCATACCATGCTCATTCATAATATCATCATAATAGCATTACATGTAATCAATTCAAGCATATACAACACATAACCATCATGCTCAACTCTATCAAGCATCCTTACTTAACCACACATCTTATTATAGTGCTAAACCACTTCTATCAAGCATTCTTACTTAGCTACACATCTCATTCTAATGCTAAGTCATTCTTCATCCTAAACCTAGCATATGGTATCAAGACCCTAGGCATAAACATCACAATATCACAAACGTAGTCAACCACGGCCGGCCGTGGTGGTAACCACTACACGGTTCGTAAAAACAAAACTCAACAAATTGAAAACAGACAACCACTACGGCTGCCCACTGGTTGGCACCACGCCCGTGGTCCGACCACGGCCACTGTGGCCACCACACCCGTGGTCGATTTCAGACACACAACATTTTCTTTCCAGAGCCAACCACGGCCGGCCGTGGTGGGGACCACGGGCCGTGGTTGGGCACGAGACACCAACATTTCCTATCCGAGAGGATTTTGGCCGGCCGTGGTGGGGACCACGCCCGTGGTTGGTCTTACGGGCGGGGAATAGTGCCACGCCCAACTTCAAATCAAAACCTAATTTCTCTATGGAATCATGTCCTCAAATCCATCAAGTATACCAATCATTCCACTCATTTTTCCTAAACCCTAATCCTTGAAAACATGTAATAAGAACACATCCAACCTCAAGCATAGGTGAAAACCCTAGATTCAAGCTTAATCCTACATCATACACTTTCACTCTAAGAACATCATACAAAAAGCACAAGTAAATCCACACTCACCTTGAAGTGCTCCTAGCTTGATTCCAAGATGGGATTGGTAGTCAAGACAACCTTCCCTTCAACTTCCTTCAAAACACCTCAAGCAAAACAACCAACTTTTTAGACATGGGTGTTCTTGATTCTTAGGGATGAAAATGAGTTTCTCAAGAAACTAATACCATAGGATTGAAGAAGAGATCATAGTGATCAATAACCATCAAAGGACTTAAGCCAAAAGGTGCATAAAAACACTTACTTTGGACCCTTGAACTTGGAGCAAGCTTTGGCTATGGAACTTAGCAATTTGGAGAAGATGACCAAATGGTCTCTCCCCCCCTAGGACCGGTTCACTTAAGCAAGAGGGAGGGGGTGTGAATTGTCCATTTTGCCCCTCACTCAAATGATAAAATACCAAATTGCCACTGAGGTGTAAAAAGACTAAAATATCCTTGTGATTTCTAAGAATTCCCAATAGGTCCTGAAGAAAATTAAATTTACCAGTAGGTCCTAACTTAGCAGACTAAATCTAAGAGTTTAGACTTCGCCTATTTCTTCCTTAGGTTCTACCGAGTTCACCGGTATAGCCAAAATCTCAAATCAATCATTCTAACTCAATCTATCACCTTTTCTGTAACAAAACATACAATTCATTCCAAGTATTTAGCTAAGTCATAACATATGAAATTTAGGGATGTTACACAAGACTCAAGCTATCTTGGTTTAAAGTTCTAGGCCTATTTGTTCCTTTTCGGTTTACCTTGGATTAAATGAAGTTCTAGGCCAAGTGACTCTTGTTTTCATGAAATGCTTTCGTTAGATGGGTTATGGGGAAGTCAACAGATGTTTGACTAGCACCCACGGTGGTACAAGACTCAAGCTATCTTGATATAAAGTTGAAGGCCTATTTGTTCCATTACGGCTTATCTTGGATTAAAAAAACTTCTACGCCAAGTGATTCATGTTTTCAAGAAATACATTGGTTAGATGCGTTATGGGGAAGTCAACAGATGTTTGTCTAGCACCCACAGTGGTTCAAGACTCAAGCTATCATGGTTTAAAGTTGTAGGCTTATTTGTTCCATTTCGGTTTATCTTGGATTAAAAGATCTTCTAGGCCAAGTGATTCATGTTTTCATGAAATACTTTGCTTAGATGGGTTTTGGGGAAGTCAACAGATGTTTGTCTAGCACCCACGGTGGTACAAGACTCAAGCTATCTTGGTTTAAAGTTGTAGGCCTATTTGTTCCTTTGCGGTTTATCTTGGATTAAGTCAAGTTCTAGGCCAAGTGACTCTTGTTTTCATGAAATGCATACGTTAGATGGGTTATGGGGAAGTCAACAGATGTTTGTCTAGCACCCACGGTGGTACAAGACTCAAGCTGTCATGGTTTAAAGTTGTAGTCTTATTTGTTCCATTTCGGTTTATCTCAGATTAAATGAAGTTCTAGGCCAAGTGACTCATGTTTTCATGAAATGCATTCGTTAGATGGGTTATGTGGAAGTGAACAGATGACTGTCTAGCACCCACGGATGTTCAAGAGTCAAGCTATCATGGTTTAAAGTTGTAGGCTTATTTGTACCATTTCGGTTTATCTTGGATTACGAGATCTTCTAGGCCATGTGATGCATGTTTTCATGAAATACTTTGCTTAGATGGGTTATGGGGAAGTCAACAGATGATTGTCTAGCACCCACGGAGGTTCAAGACTCAAGCTGTCATGGTTTAAAGTTGTAGGCTTATTTGTTCCATTTCGGTTTATCTAAGATTAAATGAAGTTCTAGGCCAAGTGACTCATGTTTTCATGAAATGCATACGTTAGATGGGTTATGGGGAAGTCAACAGATGTTTGTCTAGCACCCACGATGGTACAAGACCCAAGCTATCATGGTTTAAAGTTGTAAGCTTATTTGTTCCATTTCGGTTTATCTTGGATTAAAAGATCTTCTAGGCCAAGTGATTCATGTTTTCATGAAATACTTTGCTTAGATGGGTTATGGGGAAGTCAACAGATGTTTGACTAGCACCCACGGTGGTACAAGACTCAAGCTATCTTGGTTTAAAGTTGTAGGCCTATTTGTTCCTTTTCGGTTTATCTTGGATTAAATGAAGTTCTAGGCCAAGTGACTCTTGTTTTCATGAAATGCATTCGTTAGATGGGTTATGGGGAAGTCAACAGATGTTTGTCTAGCACCCACGGTGGTACAAGACTCAAGCTATCTTGGTTTAAAGTTCTAGGCCTATTTGTTCCTTTTCGGTTTACCGTGGATTAAATGAAGTTCTAGGCCAAGTGACTCATGTTTTCAAGAAATGCATTCGTTAGATGGGTTATGTGGAAGTGAACAGATGATTGTCTAGCACCCACGGATGTTCAAGAGTCAAGCTATCATGGTTTAAAGTTGTAGGCTTATTTGTTCCATTTCGGTTTATCTTGGATTAAATGATCTTCTAGGCCAAGTGATTCATGTTTTCATGAAATACTTTGCTTAGATGGGTTATGGGGAAGTCAACAGATGATTGTCTAGCACCCACGGAGGTTCAAGACTCAAGCTATCATGGTTTAAAGTTGTAGGCTTATTTGTTCCATTTCGGTTTATCTTGGATTAAATGAAGTTCTAGGCCAAGTGACTCATGTTTTCAAGAAATGCATTCGTTAGATGGGTTATGGGGAAGTCAAGATATGTTTGTCTAGCACCCACGGTGGTACAAGACTCAAGCTATCATGGTTTAAAGTTGTAGGCTTATTTGTTCCATTTCGGTTTATCTTGGATTAAAAGATCTTCTAGGCCAAGTGATTCATGTTTTCATGAAATACTTTGCTTAGATGGGTTATGGGGAAGTCAACAGATGTTTGTCTAGCACCCACGGTGGTACAAGACTCAAGCTATCTTGGTTTAAAGTTGTAGGCCTATTTGTTCCTTTTCGGTTTACCTTGGATTAAATGAAGTTCTAGGCCAAGTGACTCTTGTTTTCATGAAATGCATTCGTTAGATGGGTTATGGGGAAGTCAACAGATGTTTGACTAGCACCCACGGTGGTACAAGACTCAAGCTATCTTGATTTAAAGTTGTAGGCCAATTTGTTCCTTTTCGGTTTATCTTGGATTAAATGAAGTTCTAGGCCAAGTGACTCATGTTTTCAAGAAATGCATTCGTTAGATGGGTTATGGGGAAGTCAACAGATGTTTGTCTAGCACCCACGGTGGTAAAGACTCAAGCTATCTTGGCTTAAAGTTGTAGGCCTATATGTTCCATTTCGGTTTATCTCAGATTAAATGAAGTTCTAGGCCTAGTGACTCTTGTTTTCATGAAATGCATTCGTTAGATGGGTTATGGGGAAGTCAACAGATGTTTGTCTAGCACCCACGGAGGTTCAAGACTCAAGCTATCATGGTTTAAAGTTGTAGGCTTATTTGTTCCATTTCGGTTTATCTTGGATTAAATGAAGTTCTAGGCCAAGTGACTCATGTTTTCATGAAATGCATTCGTTAGATGGGTTATGGGGAAGTCAACAGATGTTTGTCTAGCACCCACGGTGGTACAAGACTCAAGCTATCATGGTTTAAAGTTGTAGGCTTATTTGTTCCTTTTCGGTTTATCTTGGATTAAAAGATCTTCTAGGCCAAGTGATTCATGTTTTCATGAAATACTTTGCTTAGATGGGTTATGGGGAAGTCAACAGATGATTGTCTAGCACCCACGGTGGTACAAGACTCAAGCTATCTTGGCTTAAAGTTGTAGGTCTATTTGTTCCTTTTCGGTTTATCTTGGATTAAATGAAGTTCTAGGCCAAGTGACTCTTGTTTTCATGAAATGCATTCGTTAGATGGGTTATGGGGAAGTCAACAGATGTTTGTCTAGCACCCACGGTGGTACAAGACTCAAGCTATCTTGGTTTAAAGTTGTAGGCCTATTTGTTCCATTTCGGTTTATCTTGGATTAAATGAAGTTCTAGGCCAAGTGACTCATGTTTTCAAGAAATGCATTCGTTAGATGGGTTATGGGGAAGTCAACAGATGTTTGTCTAGCACCCACGGTGGTACAAGACTCAAGCTATCTTGGTTTAAAGTTGTAGGCCTATTTGTTCCATTTCGGTTTATCTTGGATTAAATGAAGTTCTAGGCCTAGTGACTCTTGTTTTCATGAAATGCATTCGTTAGATGGGTTATGGGGAAGTCAACAGATGTTTGTCTAGCACCCACGGAGGTTCAAGACTCAAGCTATCATGGTTTAAAGTTGTAGGCTTATTTGTTCCATTTCGGTTTATCTTGGATTAAATGAAGTTCTAGGCCAAGTGACTCATGTTTTCATGAAATGCATTCGTTAGATGGGTTATGGGGAAGTCAACAGATGTTTGTCTAGCACCCACGATGGTACAAGACTCAAGCTATCTTGGTTTAAAGTTGTAGGCCTATTTGTTCCATTTCGGTTTATCTTGGATTAAAAGAAGTTCTAGGCCAAGTGACTCATGTTTTCATGAAATGCATTCGTTAGATGGGTTATGGGGAAGTCAACAGATGTTTGTCTAGCACCCACGGTGGTACATGACTCAAGCTATCTTGGTTTAAAGTTGTAGGCCTATTTGTTCCTTTTTGGTTTATCTTGGATTAAATGAAGTTCTAGGCCAAGTGACTCTTGTTTTCATGAAATGCATTTGTTAGATGGGTTATGGGGAAGTCAACAGATGTTTGTCTAGCACCCACGGTGGTACAAGACTCAAGCTATCTTGGTTTAAAGTTGTAGGCCTATTTGTTCCATTTCGGTTTATCTTGGATTAAATGAAGTTCTAGGCCAAGTGACTCATGTTTTCAAGAAATGCATTCGTTAGATGGGTTATGGGGAAGTCAACAGATGTTTGTCTAGCACCCACGGTGGTAAAGACTCAAGCTATCTTGGCTTAAAGTTGTAGGCCTTTTTGTTCCTTTTCGGTTTATCTTGGATTAAATGAAGTTCTAGGCCAAGTGACTCTTGTTTTCATGAAATGCATTTGTTAGATGGGTTATGGGGAAGTCAACAGATGATTGTCTAGCACCCACGGAGGTTCAAGACTCAAGCTATCTTGGCTTAAAGTTGTAGGCCTATTTGTTCCTTTTCGGTTTATCTTGGATTAATTGAAGTTCTAGGCCAAGTGACTCATGTTTTCATGAAATGCATTCGTTAGATGGGTTATGGGGAAGTCAACAGATGATTGTCTAGCACCCACGGTGGTATATGACTCAAGCTATCTTGGTATAAAGTTGTAGGCCTATTTGTTCCATTTTGGTTAATCTTGGATTAAAAGATCTTCTAGGCCAAGTGATTCATGTTTTCATGAAATGCATTGCTTAGATGGGTTATGGGGAAGTCAACGATGTTTGTCTAGCACCCACGGTGGTACAAGACTCAAGCTATCTTGGTTTAAAGTTGTAGGCCTATTTGTTCCTTTTCGGTTTATCTTGGATTAAATGAAGTTCTAGGCCAAGTGACTCTTGTTTTCATGAAATGCATTCGTTAGATGGGTTATGGGGAAGTCAACAGATGTTTGTCTAGCACCCACGGAGGTACAAGACTCAAGCTATCTTGATTTAAAGTTGTAGGCCTATTTGTTCCATTTCGGTTTATCTTGGATTAAATGAAGTTCTAGGCCAAGTGACTCATGTTTTCAAGAAATGCATTCGTTAGATGGGTTATGGGGAAGTCAACAGATGTTTGTCTAGCACCCACGGTGGTACATGACTCAAGCTATCTTGGTTTAAAGTTGTAGGCCTATTTGTTCCTTTTTGGTTTATCTTGGATTAAATGAAGTTCTAGGCCTAGTGACTCTTGTTTTCATGAAATGCATTCGTTAGATGGGTTATGGGGAAGTCAACAGATGTTTGTCTAGCACCCACGGAGGTTCAAGACTCAAGCTATCTTGGCTTAAAGTTGTAGGCCTATTTGTTCCTTTTCGGTTTATCTTGGATTAAATGAAGTTCTAGGCCAAGTGACTCATGTTTTCAAGAAATGCATTCGTTAGATGGGTTATGTGGAAGTCAACAGATGTTTGTCTAGCACCCACGGTGGTACATGACTCAAGCTATGTTGGTTTAAAGTTGTAGGCTTATTTGTTCCATTTCGGTTTATCTTGGATTAAAAGATCTTCTAGGCCAAGTGATTCATGTTTTCATGAAATACTTTGCTTAGATGGGTTATGGGGAAGTCAACAGATGTTTGTCTAGCACCCACGGTGGTACAAGACTCAAGCTATCTTGGTTTAAAGTTGTGGGCCTATTTGTTCCTTTTCGGTTTATCTTGGATTAAATGAAGTTCTAGGCCAAGTGACTCTTGTTTTCATGAAATGCATTCGTTAGATGGGTTATGGGGAAGTCAACAGATGTTTGTCTAGCACCCACGGTGGTACAAGACTCAAGCTATCTTGGTTTAAAGTTGTAGGCTTATTTGTTCCATTTCGGTTTATCTTGGATTAAATGAAGTTCTAGGCCAAGTGACTCATGTTTTCAAGAAATGCATTCGTTAGATGGGTTATGGGGAAGTCAACAGATGATTGTCTAGCACCCACGGTGGTACAAGACTCAAGCTATCTTGGCTTAAAGTTGTAGGTCTATTTGTTCCTTTTCGGTTTATCTTGGATTAAATGAAGTTCTAGGCCTAGTGACTCTTGTTTTCATGAAATGCATTCGTTAGATGGGTTATGGGGAAGTCAACAGATGTTTGTCTATCACCCACGGTGGTACAAGACTCAAGCTATCTTGATTTAAAGTTGTAGGCCAATTTGTTCCTTTTCGGTTTATCTTGGATTAAATGAAGTTCTAGGCCAAGTGACTCATGTTTTCAAGAAATGCATTCGTTAGACGGGTTATGGGGAAGTCAACAGATGTTTGTCTAGCACCCACGGTGGTTCAAGACTCAAGCTATCATGGTTTAAAGTTGTAGGCTTATTTGTTCCATTTCGGTTTATCTTGGATTAAAAGAAGTTCTAGGCCAAGTGACTCATGTTTTCATGAAATGCATTGCTTAGATGGGTTATGTGGAAGTCAACGAGATGTTTGTCTAGCACCCACGGTGGTACAAGACTCAAGCTATCTTGATTTAAAGTTGTAGGCCAATTTGTTCCTTTTCGGTTTATCTTGGATTAAATGAAGTTCTAGGCCAAGTGACTCTTGTTTTCATGAAATGCATTCGTTAGATGGGTTATGGGGAAGTCAACAGATGTTTGTCTAGCACCCACGGTGGTACAAGACTCAAGCTATCTTGGTTTAAAGTTGTAGGCCTATTTGTTCCATTTCGGTTTATCTTGGATTAATTGAAGTTCTAGGCCAAGTGAGTCATGTTTTCATGAAATGCATTCGTTAGATGGGTTATGGGGAAGTCAACAGATGATTGTCTAGCACCCACGGAGGTTCAAGACTCAAGCTATCTTGGTTTAAAGTTGTAGGCCTATTTGTTCCATTTCGGTTTATCTTGGATTAAATGAAGTTCTAGGCCAAGTGGCTCTTGTTTTCATGAAATGCATTCGTTAGATGGGTTATGGGGAAGTCAACAGATGATTGTCTAGCACCCACGGAGGTTCAAGACTCAAGCTATCTTGGTTTAAAGTTGTAGGCCTATTTGTTCCATTTCGGTTTATCTTGGATTAAATGAAGTTCTAGGCCAAGTGACTCTTGTTTTCATGAAATGCATTCGTTAGATGGGTTATGGGGAAGTCAACAGATGTTTGTCTAGCACCCACGGTGGTACAAGACTCAAGCTATCTTGGTTTAAAGTTGTAGGCCTATTTGTTCCATTTTGGTTTATCTTGGATTAAAAGATCTTCTAGGCCAAGTGACTCATGTTTTCATGAAATGGTTTGGTTAGATGGGTTATGGGGAAGTCAACAGATGTTTGTCTAGCACCCACGGTGGTACAAGACTCAAGCTATCTTGGTTTAAAGTTGTAGGCCTATTTGTTCCTTTTCGGTTTATCTTGGATTAAATGAAGTTCTAGGCCAAGTGACTCTTGTTTTCATGAAATGCATTCGTTAGATGGGTTATGGGGAAGTCAACAGATGTTTGTCTAGCACCCACGGTGGTACAAGACTCAAGCTATCTTGGTTTAAAGTTGTAGGCCTATTTGTTCCATTTCGGTTTATCTTGGATTAAATGAAGTTCTAGGCCAAGTGACTCATGTTTTCAAGAAATGCATTCGTTAGATGGGTTATGGGGAAGTCAACAGATGTTTGTCTAGCACCCACGGTGGTACATGACTCAAGCTATCTTGGTTTAAAGTTGTAGGCCTATTTGTTCCTTTTCGGTTTATCTTGGATTAAATCAAGTTCTAGGCCTAGTGACTCTTGTTTTCATGAAATGCATTCGTTAGATGGGTTATGGGGAAGTCAACAGATGTTTGTCTAGCACCCACGGAGGTTCAAGACTCAAGCTATCTTGGTTTAAAGTTGTAGGCCTATTTGTTCCATTTCGGTTTATCTTGGATTAAATGAAGTTCTAGGCCAAGTGACTCATGTTTTCATGAAATGCATTCGTTAGATGGGTTATGGGGATGTCAACAGATGTTTGTCTAGCACCCACGATGGTACATGACTCAAGCTATCTTGGTTTAAAGTTGTAGGCCTATTTGTTCCTTTTCGGTTTATCTTGGATTAAAAGAAGTTCTAGGCCAAGTGACTCATGTTTTCATGAAATGCATTCGTTAGATGGGTTATGGGGAAGTCAACAGATGTTTGTCTAGCACCCACGGTGGTACAAGACTCAAGCTATCTTGGTTTAAAGTTGTAGGCCTATTTGTTCCTTTTCGGTTTATCTTGGATTAAATGAAGTTCTAGGCCAAGTGACTCTTGTTTTCATGAAATGCATTCGTTAGATGGGTTATGGGGAAGTCAACAGATGTTTGTCTAGCACCCACGGTGGTACATGACTCAAGCTATCTTGGTTTAAAGTTGTAGGCCTATTTGTTCCTTTTCGGTTTATCTTGGATTAAATGAAGTTCTAGGCCAAGTGACTCATGTTTTCATGAAATGCATTCGTTAGATGGGTTATGGGGAAGTCAACAGATGTTTGTCTAGCACCCACGGTGGTACAAGACTCAAGCTATCTTGGCTTAAAGTTGTAGGTCTATTTGTTCCTTTTCGGTTTATCTTGGATTAAATGAAGTTCTAGGCCTAGTGACTCTTGTTTTCATGAAATGCATTCGTTAGATGGGTTATGGGGAAGTCAACAGATGTTTGTCTAGCACCCACGGTGGTACAAGACTCAAGCTATCTTGGTTTAAAGTTGTAGGCCTATTTGTTCCTTTTCGGTTTATCTTGGATTAAATGAAGTTCTAGGCCAAGTGACTCTTGTTTTCATGAAATGCATACGTTAGATGGGTTATGGGGAAGTCAACGAGATGTTTGTCTAGCACCCACGGAGGTTCAAGACTAAAGCTATCTTGGTTTAAAGTTGTAGGCTTATTTGTTCCATTTCGGTTTTTCTTCGATTAAATGAAGTTCTAGGCCAAGTGACTCATGTTTTCATGAAATGCATACGTTAGATGGGTTATGGGGAAGTCAACGAGATGTTTGTCTAGCACCCACGGTGGTACAAGACTCAAGCTATCTTGGTTTAAAGTTGTAGGCCTATTTGTTCCTTGTCGGTTTATCTTGGATTAAATGAAGTTCTAGGCCAAGTGACTCTTGTTTTCATGAAATGCATTCGTTAGATGGGTTATGGGGAAGTCAACGAGATGTTTGTCTAGCACCCACGGTGGTACAAGACTCAAGCTATCTTGGTTTAAAGTTGTAGGCCTATTTGTTCCTTTTCGGTTTATCTTGGATTAAATGAAGTTCTAGGCCAAGTGACTCTTGTTTTCATGAAATGCATTCGTTAGATGGGTTATGGGGAAGTCAACAGATGTTTGTCTAGCACCCACGGTGGTACAAGACTCAAGCTATCTTGATTTAAAGTTGTAGGCCTATTTGTTCCATTTCGGTTTATCTTGGATTAAATGAAGTTCTAGGCCAAGTGACTCATGTTTCCAAGAAATGCATTCGTTAGATGGGTTATGGGGAAGTCAACAGATGATTGTCTAGCACCCACGGTGGTACAAGACTCAAGCTATCTTGGCTTAAAGTTGTAGGCCTATTTGTTCCTTTTCGGTTTATCTTGGATTAAATGAAGTTCTAGGCCTAGTGACTCTTGTTTTCATGAAATGCATTCGTTAGATGGGTTATGGGGAAGTCAACAGATGTTTGTCTAGCACCCACGGTGGTTCAAGACTCAAGCTATCATGGTTTAAAGTTGTAGGCTTATTTGTTCCATTTCGGTTTATCTTGGATTAAATGAAGTTCTAGGCCAAGTGACTCATGTTTTCATGAAATGCATTCGTTAGATGGGTTATGGGGAAGTCAACAGATGTTTGTCTAGCACCCACGGTGGTACATGACTCAAGCTATCTTGGTTTAAAGTTGTAGGATTATTTGTTCCATTTCGGTTTATCTTGGATTAAAAGATCTTCTAGGCCAAGTGACTCTTGTTTTCATGAAATGCATTCGTTAGATGGGTTATGGGGAAGTCAACAGATGTTTGTCTAGCACCCACGGTGGTACATGACTCAAGCTATCTTGGTTTAAAGTTGTAGGCCTATTTGTTCCTTTTCGGTTTATCTTGGATTAAATGAAGTTCTAGGCCAAGTGACTCTTGTTTTCATGAAATGCATTCGTTAGATGGGTTATGGGGAAGTCAACAGATGTTTGTCTAGCACCCACGGTGGTACATGACTCAAGCTATCTTGGTTTAAAGTTGTAGGCCTATTTGTTCCTTTTCGGTTTATCTTGGATTAAATGAAGTTCTAGGCCAAGTGACTCATGTTTTCAAGAAATGCATTCGTTAGATGGGTTATGGGGAAGTCAACAGATGTTTGTCTAGCACCCACGGTGGTTCAAGACTCAAGCTATCTTGGCTTAAAGTTGTAGGCCTATTTGTTCCTTTTCGGTTTATCTTGGATTAAATGAAGTTCTAGGCCTAGTGACTCTTGTTTTCATGAAATGCATTCGTTAGATGGGTTATGGGGAAGTCAACAGATGTTTGTCTAGCACCCACGGTGGTACATGACTCAAGCTATCTTGGTTTAAAGTTGTAGGCCTATTTGTTCCTTTTCGGTTTATCTTGGATTAAATGAAGTTCTAGGCCAAGTGACTCTTGTTTTCATGAAATGCATTCGTTAGATGGGTTATGGGGAAGTCAACAGATGTTTGTCTAGCACCCACGGTGGTTCAAGACTCAAGCTATCATGGTTTAAAGTTGTAGGCTTATTTGTTCCATTTCGGTTTATCTTGGATTAAAAGAAGTTCTAGGCCAAGTGACTCTTGTTTTCATGAAATGCATTCGTTAGATGGGTTATGGGGAAGTCAACAGATGTTTGTCTAGCACCCACGGTGGTACAAGACTCAAGCTATCTTGGTTTAAAGTTGTAGGCCTATTTGTTCCTTTTCGGTTTATCTTGGATTAAATGAAGTTCTAGGCCAAGTGACTCTTGTTTTCATGAAATGCATTCGTTAGATGGGTTATGGGGAAGTCAACGAGATGTTTGTCTAGCACCCACGGTGGTACATGACTCAAGCTATCTTGGTTTAAAGTTGTAGGCCTATTTGTTCCTTTTCGGTTTATCTTGGATTAAATGAAGTTCTAGGCCAAGTGACTCTTGTTTTCATGAAATGCATTCGTTAGATGGGTTATGGGGAAGTCAACAGATGATTGTCTAGCACCCACGGAGGTTCAAGACTCAAGCTATCTTGGTTTAAAGTTGTAGGCCTATTTGTTCCATTTCGGTTTATCTTGGATTAAATGAAGTTCTAGGCCAAGTGACTCTTGTTTTCATGAAATGCATTTGTTAGATGGGTTATGGGGAAGTCAACAAATGATTGTCTAGCACCCACGGAGGTTCAAGACTCAAGCTATCTTGGCTTAAAGTTGTAGGCCTATTTGTTCCATTTCGGTTTATCTTGGATTAAATGAAGTTCTAGGCCAAGTGACTCATGTTTTCATGAAATGCATTCGTTAGATCGGTTATGGGGAAGTCAACAGATGTTTTTCTAGCACCCATGGTGGTACAAGACTCAAGCTATCTTGATTTAAAGTTGTAGGCCTATTTGTTCCATTTCGGTTTATCTTGGATTAAAAGAAGTTCTAGGCCAAGTGACTCATGTTTTCATGAAATGCATTCGTTAGATGGGTTATGGGGAAGTCAACAGATGATTGTCTAGCACCCACGGAGGTTCAAGACTCAAGCTATCTTGGTTTAAAATTGTAGGCCTACTTGTTCCTTTTTGGTTTATCTTGGATTAAATGAAGTTCTAGGCCTAGTGACTCTTGTTTTCTTGAAATGCATTCGTTAGATGGGTTATGGGGAAGTCAACAGATGTTTGTCTATCACCCACGGTGGTACAAGACTCAAGCTATCTTGATTTAAAGTTGTAGGCCAATTTGTTCCTTTTCGGTTTATCTTGGATTAAATGAAGTTCTAGGCCAAGTGACTCATGTTTTCAAGAAATGCATTCGTTAGATGGGTTATGGGGAAGTCAACAGATGTTTGTCTAGCACCCACGGTGGTACATGACTCAAGCTATCTTGGTTTAAAGTTGTAGGCCTATTTGTTCCTTTTCGGTTTATCTTGGATTAAATGAAGTTCTAGGCCTAGTGACTCTTGTTTTCATGAAATGCATTCGTTAGATGGGTTATGGGGAAGTCAACAGATGATTGTCTAGCACCCACGGAGGTTCAAGACTCAAGCTATCTTGGCTTAAAGTTGTAGGCCTATTTGTTCCTTTTCGGTTTATCTTGGATTAAATGAAGTTCTAGGCCAAGTGACTCTTGTTTTCATGAAATGCATTCGTTAGATGGGTTATGGGGAAGTCAACAGATGTTTGTCTAGCACCCACGGTGGTACAAGACTCAAGCTATCTTGGTTTAAAGTTGTAGGCCTATTTGTTCCTTTTCGGTTTATCTTGGATTAAATGAAGTTCTAGGCCAAGTGACTCATGTTTTCATGAAATGCATTCGTTAGATGGGTTATGGGGAAGTCAACAGATGTTTGTCTAGCACCCACGGTGGTACAAGACTCAAGCTATCTTGGTTTAAAGTTGTAGGCCTATTTGTTCCTTTTCGGTTTATCTTGGATTAAATGAAGTTCTAGGCCAAGTGACTCTTGTTTTCATGAAATGCATTCGTTAGATGGGTTATGGGGAAGTCAACAGATGTTTGTCTAGCACCCACGGTGGTAAAGACTCAAGCTATCTTGGCTTAAAGTTGTAGGCCTATTTGTTCCTTTTCGGTTTATCTTGGATTAAATGAAGTTCTAGGCCAAGTGACTCATGTTTTCGTGAAATGCATTCGTTAGATGGGTTATGATGAAGTCAACAGATGTTTGTCTAGCATCCACGGTGCTACATGACTCAAGCTATCTTGGTTTAAAGTTGTAGGCCTATTTGTTCCATTTTGGTTTATCTTGGATTAAATGAAGTTCTAGGCCTAGTGACTCTTGTTTTCATGAAATGCATTCGTTAGATGGGTTATGGGGAAGTCAACAGATGTTTGTCTAGCACCCACGGTGGTACATGACTCAAGCTATCTTGGTTTAAAGTTGTAGGCCTATTTGTTCCTTTTCGGTTTATCTTGGATTAAAAGAAGTTCTAGGCCAAGTGACTCTTGTTTTCATGAAATGCATTCGTTAGATGGGTTATGGGGAAGTCAACAGATGTTTGTCTAGCACCCACGGTGGTTCAAGACTCAAGCTATCATGGTTTAAAGTTGTAGGCCTATTTGTTCCTTTTCGGTTTATCTTGGATTAAATGAAGTTCTAGGCCAAGTGACTCTTGTTTTCATGAAATGCATTCGTTAGATGGGTTATGGGGAAGTCAACAGATGATTGTCTAGCACCCACGGTGGTACAAGACTCAAGCTATCTTGGTTTAAAGTTGTAGGCCTATTTGTTCCTTTTCGGTTTATCTTGGATTAAATGAAGTTCTAGGCCAAGTGACTCTTGTTTTCATGAAATGCATTCGTTAGATGGGTTATGGGGAAGTCAACAGATGTTTGTCTAGCACCCACGGTGGTACAAGACTCAAGCTATCTTGGTTTAAAGTTGTAGGCCTATTTGTTCCATTTCGGTTTATCTTGGATTAAATGAAGTTCTAGGCCAAGTGACTCTTGTTTTCATGAAATGCATTCGTTAGATGGGTTATGGGGAAGTCAACAGATGATTGTCTAGCACCCACGGAGGTTCAAGACTCAAGCTATCTTGGTTTAAAGTTGTAGGCCTATTTGTTCCATTTCGGTTTATCTTGGATTAAATGAAGTTCTAGGCCAAGTGACTCTTGTTTTCATGAAATGCATTCGTTAGATGGGTTATGGGGAAGTCAACAGATGATTGTCTAGCACCCACGGAGGTTCAAGACTCAAGCTATCTTGGTTTAAAGTTGTAGGCCTATTTGTTCCTTTTCGGTTTATCTTGGATTAAATGAAGTTCTAGGCCAAGTGACTCATGTTTTCAAGAAATGCATTCGTTAGATGGGTTATGGGGAAGTCAACAGATGTTTGTCTAGCACCCACGGTGGTACAAGACTCAAGCTATCTTGGTTTAAAGTTGTAGGCCTATTTGTTCCTTTTCGGTTTATCTTGGATTAAATGAAGTTCTAGGCCAAGTGACTCTTGTTTTCATGAAATGCATTCGTTAGATGGGTTATGGGGAAGTCAACAGATGTTTGTCTAGCACCCACGGTGGTACATGACTCAAGCTATCTTGGTTTAAAGTTGTAGGCCTATTTGTTCCTTTTCGGTTTATCTTGGATTAAATGAAGTTCTAGGCCAAGTGACTCTTGTTTTCATGAAATGCATTCGTTAGATGGGTGATGGGGAAGTCAACGAGATGTTTGTCTAGCACCCACGGTGGTACAAGACTCAAGCTATCTTGGCATAAAGTTGTAGGCCTATTTGTTCCTTTTCGGTTTATCTTGGATTAAATGAAGTTCTAGGCCAAGTGACTCTTGTTTTCATGAAATGCATTCGTTAGATGGGTTATGGGGAAGTCAACAGATGTTTGTCTAGCACCCACGGAGGTTCAAGACTCAAGCTATCTTGGCTTAAAGTTGTAGGCCTATTTGTTCCTTTTCGGTTTATCTTGGATTAAATGAAGTTCTAGGCCAAGTGACTCTTGTTTTCATGAAATGCATTCGTTAGATGGGTTATGGGGAAGTCAACAGATGATTGTCTAGCACCCACGGAGGTTCAAGACTCAAGCTATCTTGGTTTAAAGTTGTAGGCCTATTTGTTCCTTTTCGGTTTATCTTGGATTAAATGAAGTTCTAGGCCAAGTGACTCATGTTTTCAAGAAATGCATTCGTTAGATGGGTTATGGGGAAGTCAACAGATTTTTGTCTAGCACCCACGGAGGTACATGACTCAAGCTATCTTGGTTTAAAGTTGTAGGCTTATTTGTTCCTTTTTGGTTTATCTTGGATTAAATGAAGTTCTAGGCCAAGTGACTCTTGTTTTCATGAAATGCATTCGTTAGATGGGTTATGGGGAAGTCAACAGATGTTTGTCTAGCACCCACGGTGGTACAAGACTCAAGCTATCTTGGTTTAAAGTTGTAGGCCTATTTGTTCCTTTTCGGTTTATCTTGGATTAAATGAAGTTCTAGGCCAAGTGACACTTGTTTTCATGAAATGCATTCGTTAGATGGGTTATGGGGAAGTCAACAGATGTTTGTCTAGCACCCACCGAGGTTCAAGACTCAAGCTATCTTGGTTTAAAGTTGTAGGCCTATTTGTTCCTTTTCGGTTTATCTTGGATTAAAAGAAGTTCTAGGCCAAGTGACTCATGTTTTCATGAAATGCATTCGTTAGATGGGTTATGGGGAAGTCAACAGATGATTGTCTAGCACCCACGGTGGTACAAGACTCAAGCTATCTTGGTTTAAAGTTGTAGGCCTATTTGTTCCTTTTCGGTTTATCTTGGATTAAGTCAAGTTCTAGGCCTAGTGACTCTTGTTTTCATCAAATGCATTCGTTAGATGGGTTATGGGGAAGTCAACAGATGTTTGTCTAGCACCCACGGAGGTTCAAGACTCAAGCTATCTTGGTTTAAAGTTGTAGGCTTATTTGTTCCTTTTCGGTTTATCTTGGATTAAATGAAGTTCTAGGCCAAGTGACTCATGTTTTCATGAAATGCATTCGTTAGATGGGTTATGGGGAAGTCAAGATATGTTTGTCTAGCACCCACGGTGGTAGAAGACTCAAGCTATCTTGGTTTAAAGTTGTAGGCCTATTTGTTCCTTTTTGGTTTATCTTGGATTAAATGAAGTTCTAGGCCTAGTGACTCTTGTTTTCATGAAATGCATTCGTTAGATGGGTTATGGGGAAGTCAACAGATGTTTGTCTAGCACCCACGGTGGTACATGACTCAAGCTATCTTGGTTTAAAGTTGTAGGCCTATTTGTTCCTTTTTGGTTTATCTTGGATTAAATGAAGTTCTAGGCCTAGTGACTCTTGTTTTCATCAAATGCATTCGTTAGATGGGTTATGGGGAAGTCAACAGATGTTTGTCTATCACCCACGGTGGTACAAGACTCAAGCTATCTTGATTTAAAGTTGTAGGCCAATTTGTTCCTTTTCGGTTTATCTTGGATTAAATGAAGTTCTAGGCCAAGTGACTCATGTTTTCAAGAAATGCATTCGTTAGACGGGTTATGGGGAAGTCAACAGATGTTTGTCTAGCACCCACGGTGGTACAAGACTCAAGCTATCTTGGTTTAAAGTTGTAGGCCTATTTGTTCCTTTTTGGTTTATCTTGGATTAAATGAAGTTCTAGGCCTAGTGACTCTTGTTTTCATGAAATGCATTCGTTAGATGGGTTATGGGGAAGTCAACAGATGTTTGTCTAGCACCCACGGAGGTTCAAGACTCAAGCTATCTTGGCTTAAAGTTGTAGGCCTATTTGTTCCATTTCGGTTTATCTTGGATTAAATGAAGTTCTAGGCCAAGGGACTCATGTTTTCTTGAAATGCATTCGTTAGATGGGTTATGGGGAAGTCAACAGATGTTTGTCTAGCACCCACGGTGGTACAAGACTCAAGCTATCTTGATTTAAAGTTGTAGGCCAATTTGTTCCTTTTCGGTTTATCTTGGATTAAATGAAGTTCTAGGCCAAGTGACTCTTGTTTTCATGAAATGCATTCGTTAGATGGGTTATGGGGAAGTCAACAGATGTTTGTCTAGCACCCACGGTGGTACAAGACTCAAGCTATCTTGATTTAAAGTTGTAGGCCTTTTTGTTCCTTTTCGGTTTATCTTGGATTAAATGAAGTTCTAGGCCAAGTGACTCTTGTTTTCATGAAATGCATTCGTTAGATGGGTTATGGGGAAGTCAACAGATGTTTGTCTAGCACCCACGGTGGTACATGACTCAAGCTATCTTGGTTTAAAGTTGTAGGCCTATTTGTTCCTTTTCGGTTTATCTTGGATTAAATGAAGTTCTAGGCCAAGTGAATCATGTTTTCAAGAAATGCATTCGTTAGATGGGTTATGGGGAAGTCAACAGATGTTTGTCTAGCACCCACGGAGGTACATGACTCAAGCTATCTTGGTTTAAAGTTGTAGGCCTATTTGTTCCATTTCGGTTTATCTTGGATTAAATGAAGTTCTAGGCCTAGTGACTCTTGTTTTCATGAAATGCATTCGTTAGATGGGTTATGGGGAAGTCAACAGATGTTTGTCTAGCACCCACGGTGGTACATGACTCAAGCTATCTTGGTTTAAAGTTGTAGGCCAATTTGTTCCTTTTCGGTTTATCTTGGATTAAATGAAGTTCTAGGCCAAGTGACTCTTGTTTTCATGAAATGCATTCGTTAGATGGGTTATGGGGAAGTCAACAGATGTTTGTCTAGCACCCACTTTGGTACAAGACTCAAGCTATCTTGTTTTAAAGTTGTAAGCCTATTTGTTCCATTTCGGTTTATCTTGGATTAAATGAAGTTCTAGGCCAAGTGACTCATGTTTTCATGAAATGCATTCGTTAGATGGGTTATGGGGAAGTCAACAGATGTTTGTCTAGCACCCACGGTGGTACAAGACTCAAGCTATCTTGGTTTAAAGTTGTAGGCCTATTTGTTCCTTTTCGGTTTATCTTGGATTAAATGAAGTTCTAGGCCAAGTGACTCTTGTTTTCATGAAATGCATTCGTTAGATGGGTTATGGGGAAGTCAACAGATGTTTGTCTAGCACCCACGGTGGTACAAGACTCAAGCTATCTTGGTTTAAAGTTGTAGGCCTATTTGTTCCTTTTCGGTTTATCTTGGATTAAATGAAGTTCTAGGCCAAGTGACTCTTGTTTTCATGAAATGCATTCGTTAGATGGGTTATGGGGAAGTCAACAGATGATTGTCTAGCACCCACGGAGGTTCAAGACTCAAGCTATCTTGGTTTAAAGTTGTAGGCCTATTTGTTCCTTTTCGGTTTATCTTGGATTAAATGAAGTTCTAGGCCAAGTGACTCATGTTTTCATGAAATGCATTCGTTAGATGGGTTATGGGGAAGTCAACAGATGTTTGTCTAGCACCCACGGTGGTACAAGACTCAAGCTATCTTGGTTTAAAGTTGTAGGCCTATTTGTTCCATTTCGGTTTATCTTGGATTAAATGAAGTTCTAGGCCAAGTGACTCATGTTTTCATGAAATGCATTCGTTAGATGGGTTATGGGGAAGTCAACAGATGATTGTCTAGCACCCACGGAGGTTCAAGACTCAAGCTATCTTGGTTTAAAGTTGTAGGCCTATTTGTTCCATTTCGGTTTATCTTGGATTAAAAGAAGTTCTAGGCCAAGTGACTCATGTTTTCATGAAATGCATTCGTTAGATGGGTTATGGGGAAGTCAACAGATGATTGTCTAGCACCCACGGAGGTTCAAGACTCAAGCTATCTTGGTTTAAAGTTGTAGGCCTATTTGTTCCTTTTCGGTTTATCTTGGATTAAATGAAGTTCTAGGCCAAGTGACTCATGTTTTCAAGAAATGCATTCGTTAGATGGGTTATGGGGAAGTCAACAGATGTTTGTCTAGCACCCACGGTGGTTCAAGACTCAAGCTATCATGGTTTAAAGTTGTAGGCTTATTTGTTCCATTTCGGTTTATCTTGGATTAAATGAAGTTCTAGGCCAAGTGACTCATGTTTTCATGAAATGCATTCGTTAGATGGGTTATGGGGAAGTCAACAGATGTTTGTCTAGCACCCACGGTGGTACAAGACTCAAGCTATCTTGGTTTAAAGTTGTAGGCCTATTTGTTCCTTTTCGGTTTATCTTGGATTAAATGAAGTTCTAGGCCAAGTGACTCTTGTTTTCATGAAATGCATTCGTTAGATGGGTTATGGGGAAGTCAACAGATGTTTGTCTAGCACCCACGGTGGTACAAGACTCAAGCTATCTTGGTTTAAAGTTGTAGGCCTATTTGTTCCTTTTCGGTTTATCTTGGATTAAATGAAGTTCTAGGCCAAGTGACTCTTGTTTTCATGAAATGCATTCGTTAGATGGGTTATGGGGAAGTCAACAGATGATTGTCTAGCACCCACGGAGGTACAAGACTCAAGCTATCTTGGCTTAAAGTTGTAGGCCTATTTGTTCCTTTTCGGTTTATCTTGGATTAAATGAAGTTCTAGGCCAAGTGACTCATGTTTTCAAGAAATGCATTCGTTAGATGGGTTATGGGGAAGTCAACAGATGATTGTCTAGCACCCACGGTGGTACAAGACTCAAGCTATCTTGGCTTAAAGTTGTAGGCCTATTTGTTCCTTTTCGGTTTATCTTGGATTAAATGAAGTTCTAGGCCTAGTGACTCTTGTTTTCATGAAATGCATTCGTTAGATGGGTTATGGGGAAGTCAACAGATGTTTGTCTAGCACCCACGGTGGTACATGACTCAAGCTATCTTGGTTTAAAGTTGTAGGCCTATTTGTTCCTTTTCGGTTTATCTTGGATTAAATGAAGTTCTAGGCCAAGTGACTCTTGTTTTCATGAAATGCATTCGTTAGATGGGTTATGGGGAAGTCAACAGATGTTTGTCTAGCACCCACGGTGGTACAAGAGTCAAGCTATCTTGGTTTAAAGTTGTAGGCCTATTTGTTCCATTTCGGTTTATCTTAGATTAAAAGAAGTTCTAGGCCAAGTGACTCTTGTTTTCATGAAATGCATTCGTTAGATGGGTTATGGGGAAGTCAACAGATGTTTGTCTAGCACCCACGGTGGTACATGACTCAAGCTATCTTGATTTAAAGTTGTAGGCCAATTTGTTCCTTTTCGGTTTATCTTGGATTAAATGAAGTTCTAGGCCAAGTGACTCTTGTTTTCATGAAATGCATTCGTTAGATGGGTTATGGGGAAGTCAACAGTTGTTTGTCTAGCACCCACGGTGGTACAAGACTCAAGCTATCTTGGTTTAAAGTTGTAGGCCTATTTGTTCCTTTTCGGTTTATCTTGGATTAAAAGATCTTCTAGGCCAAGTGACTCATGTTTTCATGAAATGCATTCGTTAGATGGGTTATGGGGAAGTCAAGAGATGATTGTCTAGCACCCACGGAGGTTCAAGACTCAAGCTATCTTGGTTTAAAGTTGTAGGCCTATTTGTTCCTTTTCGGTTTATCTTGGATTAAATTAATTTCTAGGCTAAGTGACTCATGTTTTCATGAAATGCATTCGTTAGATGGGTTATGGTAAAGTCAACAGATGTTTGTCTAGCACCCACGGTGGTACAAGACTCAAGCTATCTTGGTTTAAAGTTGTAGGCCAATTTGTTCCTTTTCGGTTTATCTTGGATTAAAAGAAGTTCTAGGCCAAGTGACTCTTGTTTTCATGAAATGCATTCGTTAGATGGGTGATGGGGAAGTCAACAGATGATTGTCTAGCACCCACGGAGGTTCAAGACTCAAGCTATCTTGGTTTAAAGTTGTAGGCCTATTTGTTCCTTTTCGGTTTATCTTGGATTAAATGAAGTTCTAGGCCAAGTGACTCTTGTTTTCATGAAATGCATTCGTTAGATGGGTTATGGGGAAGTCAACAGATGATTGTCTAGCACCCACGGAGGTTCAAGACTCAAGCTATCTTGGATTAAAGTTGTAGGCCTATTTGTTCCTTTTCGGTTTATCTTGGATTAAATGAAGTTCTAGGCCAAGTGACTCATGTTTTCAAGAAATGCATTCGTTAGATGGGTTATGGGGAAGTCAACAGATGTTTGTCTAGCACCCACGGTGGTACAAGACTCAAGCTATCTTGGTTTAAAGTTGTAGTCTTATTTGTTCCTTTTCGGTTTATCTTGGATTAAATGAAGTTCTAGGCCAAGTGACTCTTGTTTTCATGAAATGCATTCGTTAGATGGGTTATGGGGAAGTCAACAGATGTTTGTCTAGCACCCACGGAGGTACATGACTCAAGCTATCTTGGTTTAAAGTTGTAGGCCTATTTGTTCCTCTTTAGTTTATCTTGGATTAAATCAAGTTCTAGGCCAAGTGACTCTTGTTTTCATGAAATGCATTTGTTAGATGGGTTATGGGGAAGTCAACAGATGTTTGTCTAGCACCCACGGTGGTAAAGACTCAAGCTATCTTGGCTTAAAGTTGTAGGCCTATTTGTTCCTTTTCGGTTTATCTTGGATTAAAAGAAGTTCTAGGCCAAGTGACTCATGTTTTCGTGAAATGCATTCGTTAGATGGGTTATGGGGAAGTCAACAGATGATTGTCTAGCACCCACGGAGGTTCAAGACTCAAGCTATCTTGGTTTAAAGTTGTAGGCCTATTTGTTCCTTTTCGGTTTATCTTGGATTAAATGAAGTTCTAGGCCAAGTGACTCATGTTTTCATGAAATGCATTCGTTAGATGGGTTATGGGGAAGTCAACAGATGTTTGTCTAGCACCCACGGTGGTACAAGACTCAAGCTATCTTGGTTTAAAGTTGTAGGCCTATTTGTTCCTTTTCGGTTTATCTTGGATTAAATGAAGTTCTAGGCCAAGTGACTCTTGTTTTCATGAAATGCATTCGTTAGATGGGTTATGGGGAAGTCAACGAGATGTTTGTCTAGCACCCACGGTGGTACAAGACTCAAGCTATCTTGATTTAAAGTTGTAGGCCAATTTGTTCCTTTTCGGTTTATCTTGGATTAAATGAAGTTCTAGGCCAAGTGACTCTTGTTTTCATGAAATGCATTCGTTAGATGGGTTATGGGGAAGTCAACAGATGTTTGTCTAGCACCCACGGTGGTTCAAGACTCAAGCTATCTTGGTTTAAAGTTGTAGGCCTATTTGTTCCTTTTCGGTTTATCTTGGATTAAATGAAGTTCTAGGCCAAGTGACTCATGTTTTCATGAAATGCATTCGTTAGATGGGTTATGGGGAAGTCAACAGATGTTTGTCTAGCACCCACGGTGGTACATGACTCAAGCTATCTTGGTTTAAAGTTGTAGGCCTATTTGTTCCTTTTTGGTTTATCTTGGATTAAATGAAGTTCTAGGCCTAGTGACTCTTGTTTTCATGAAATGCATTCGTTAGATGGGTTATGGGGAAGTCAACAGATGTTTGTCTAGCACCCACGGTGGTACAAGACTCAAGCTATCTTGGTTTAAAGTTGTAGGCCTATTTGTTCCTTTTCGGTTTATCTTGGATTAAATGAAGTTCTAGGCCAAGTGACTCATGTTTTCAAGAAATGCATTCGTTAGATGGGTTATGGGGAAGTCAACAGATGATTGTCTAGCACCCACGGTGGTACAAGACTCAAGCTATCTTGGCTTAAAGTTGTAGGTCTATTTGTTCCTTTTCGGTTTATCTTGGATTAAATGAAGTTCTAGGCCTAGTGACTCTTGTTTTCATGAAATGCATTCGTTAGATGGGTTATGGGGAAGTCAACAGATGTTTGTCTAGCACCCACGGTGGTAAAAACTCAAGCTATCTTGGCTTAAAGTTGTAGGCCTATTTGTTCCTTTTCGGTTTATCTTGGATTAAATGAAGTTCTAGGCCAAGTGACCCTTGTTTTCATGAAATGCATTTTTTGGATGGGTTATGGGGAAGTCAACAGATGTTTGTCTAGCACCCACGGTGGTACAAGACTCAAGCTATCTTCGTTTAATGTTGTAGGCCTATTTGTTCCTCTTTGGTTTATCTTGGATTAAATGAAGTTCTAGGCCTAGTGACTCTTGTTTTCATGAAATGCATTCGTTAGATGGGTTATGGGGAAGTCAACAGATGTTTGTCTAGCACCCATGGTGGTACAAGACTCAAGCTATCTTGGTTTAAAGTTGTAGGCCTATTTGTTCCTTTTCGGTTTATCTTGGATTAAATGAAGGTCTAGGCCAAGTGACTCTTGTTTTCATGAAATTCATTCGTTAGATGGGTTATGGGGAAGTCAACAGATGTTTGTCTAGCACCCACGGTGGTTCAAGACTCAAGCTATCTTGGTTTAAAGTTGTAGGCCTATTTGTTCCTTTTCGGTTTATCTTGGATTAAATGAAGGTCTAGGCCAAGTGAGTCATGTTTTCATGAAATGCATTCGTTAGATGGGTTATGGGGAAGTCAACGAGATGTTTGTCTAGCACCCACGGTGGTACAAGACTCAAGCTATCTTGGTTTAAAGTTGTAGGCCTATTTGTTCCTTTTCGGTTTATCTTGGATTAAATGAAGTTCTAGGCCAAGTGACTCTTGTTTTCATGAAATGCATTCGTTAGATGGGTTATGGGGAAGTCAACGAGATGTTTGTCTAGCACCCACGGTGGTACAAGACTCAAGCTATCTTGGTTTAAAGTTGTAGGCCTATTTGTTCCTTTTCGGTTTATCTTGGATTAAATGAAGTTCTAGGCCAAGTGACTCATGTTTTCATGAAATGCATTCGTTAGATGGGTTATGGGGAAGTCAACGAGATGATTGTCAAGCACCCACGGAGGTTCAAGACTCAAGCTATCTTGGTTTAAAGTTGTAGGCCTATTTGTTCCTTTTCGGTTTATCTTGGATTAAATGAAGTTCTAGGCCAAGTGAGTCTTGTTTTCATGAAATGCATTCGTTAGATGGGTTATGGGGAAGTCAACAGATGTTTGTCTAGCACCCACGGTGGTACATGACTCAAGCTATCTTGGTTTAAAGTTGTAGGCCTATTTGTTCCTTTTCGGTTTATCTTGGATTAAATGAAGTTCTAGGCCAAGTGACTCTTGTTTTCATGAAATGCATTCGTTAGATGGGTTATGGGGAAGTCAACAGATGATTGTCTAGCACCCACGGAGGTTCAAGACTCAAGCTATCTTGGTTTAAAGTTGTAGGCCTATTTGTTCCTTTTCGGTTTATCTTGGATTAAAAGAAGTTCTAGGCCAAGTGACTCTTGTTTTCATGAAATGCATTCGTTAGATGGGTTATGGGGAAGTCAACAGATGATTGTCTAGCACCCACGGAGGTTCAAGACTCAAGCTATCTTGGTTTAAAGTTGTAGGCCTTTTTGTTCCATTTCGGTTTATCTTGGATTAAATGAAGTTCTAGGCCAAGTGACTCTTGTTTTCATGAAATGCATTTGTTAGATGGGTTATGGGGATGTCAACAGATGTTTGTCTTGCACCCACGGTGGTAAAGACTCAAGCTATCTTGGCTTAAAGTTGTAGGCCTATTTGTTCCTTTTCGATTTATCTTAGATTAAATGAAGTTCTAGGCCAAGTGACTCTTGTTTTCATGAAATGCATTCGTTAGATCGGTTATGGGGAAGTCAACAGATGTTTGTCTAGCACCCACGGTGGTACAAGACTCAAGCTATCTTGATTTAAAGTTGTAGGCCTTTTTGTTCCTTTTCGGTTTATCTTGGATTAAATGAAGTTCTAGGCCAAGTGACTCTTGTTTTCATGAAATGCATTCGTTAGATGGGTTATGGGGAAGTCAACAGATGTTTGTCTAGCACCCACGGTGGAACAAGACTCAAGCTATCTTGATTTAAAGTTGTAGGTCAATATGTTCCTTTTCGGTTTATCTTGGATTAAATGAAGTTCTAGGCCAAGTGACTCTTGTTTTCATGAAATGCATTCGTTAGATGGGTTATGGGGAAGTCAACAGATGATTGTCTAGCACCCACCGAGTTTCAAGACTCAAGCTATCTTGGTTTAAAGTTGTAGGCCTATTTGTTCCTTTTCGGTTTATCTTGGATTAAAAGAAGTTCTAGGCCAAGTGACTCATGTTTTCATGAAATGCATTCGTTAGATGGGTTATGGGGAAGTCAACAGATGTTTGTCTAGCACCCACGGTGGTTCAAGACTCAAGCTATCTTGGTTTAAAGTTGTAGGCCTATTTGTTCCATTTCGGTTTATCTTGGATTAAAAGAAGTTCTAGGCCAAGTGACTCATGTTTTCATGAAATGCATTCGTTAGA
Source organism: Styphnolobium japonicum (assembly GCA_023212625.1). Lineage (NCBI taxonomy): Eukaryota > Viridiplantae > Streptophyta > Magnoliopsida > Fabales > Fabaceae > Styphnolobium > Styphnolobium japonicum. Next base: position 359,918 of record JALBWW010000043.1, read on the forward strand.
TGGGTTATGGGGAAGTCAACAGATGTTTGTCTAGCACCCACGGTGGTACAAGACTCAAGCTATCTTGGTTTAAAGTTGTAGGCCTATTTGTTCCTTTTCGGTTTATCTTGGATTAAATGAAGTTCTAGGCCAAGTGACTCTTGTTTTCATGAAATGCATTCGTTAGATGGGTTATGGGGAAGTCAACAGATGTTTGTCTAGCACCCACGGTGGTACAAGACTCAAGCTATCTTGGTTTAAAGTTGTAGGCCTATTTGTTCCTTTTCGGTTTATCTTGGATTAAATGAAGTTCTAGGCCAAGTGACTCATGTTTTCATGAAATGCATTCGTTAGATGGGTTATGGGGAAGTCAACAGATGTTTGTCTAGCACCCACGGTGGTACAAGACTCAAGCTATCTTGATTTAAAGTTGTAGGCCTTTTTGTTCCTTTTCGGTTTATCTTGGATTAAATGAAGTTCTAGGCCAAGTGACTCTTGTTTTCATGAAATGCATTCGTTAGATGGGTTATGGGGAAGTCAACAGATGTTTGTCTAGCACCCACGGAGGTTCAAGACTCAAGCTATCTTGGTTTAAAGTTGTAGGCCTATTTGTTCCTTTTCGGTTTATCTTGGATTAAATGAAGTTCTAGGCCAAGTGACTCTTGTTTTCATGAAATGCATTCGTTAGATGGGTTATGGGGAAGTCAACAGATGTTTGTCTAGCACCCACGGTGGTAAAGACTCAAGCTATCTTGGCTTAAAGTTGTAGGCCTATTTGTTCCTTTTCGGTTTATCTTGGATTAAATGAAGTTCTAGGCCAAGTGAATCATGTTTTCAAGAAATGCATTCGTTAGATGGGTTATGGGGAAGTCAACAGATGTTTGTCTAGCACCCACGGAGGTACATGACTCAAGCTATCTTGGTTTAAAGTTGTAGGCCTATTTGTTCCTTTTTGGTTTATCTTGGATTAAATGAAGTTCTAGGCCTAGTGACTCTTGTTTTCATGAAATGCATTCGTTAGATGGGTTATGGGGAAGTCAACAGATGTTTGTCTAGCACCCACGGTGGTACATGACTCAAGCTATCTTGGTTTAAAGTTGTAGGCCAATTTGTTCCTTTTCGGTTTATCTTGGATTAAAAGAAGTTCTAGGCCAAGTGACTCTTGTTTTCATGAAATGCATTCGTTAGATGGGTTATGGGGAAGTCAACAGATGTTTGTCTAGCACCCACGGTGGTTCAAGACTCAAGCTATCATGGTTTAAAGTTGTAGGCTTATTTGTTCCATTTCGGTTTATCTTGGATTAAAAGAAGTTCTAGGCCAAGTGACTCATGTTTTCATGAAATGCATTCGTTAGATGGGTTATGGGGAAGTCAACAGATGTTTGTCTAGCACCCACGGTGGTACAAGACTCAAGCTATCTTGGTTTAAAGTTGTAGGCCTTTTTGTTCCTTTTCGGTTTATCTTGGATTAAATGAAGTTCTAGGCCAAGTGACTCTTGTTTTCATGAAATGCATTCGTTAGATGGGTGATGGGGAAGTCAACGAGATGTTTGTCTAGCACCCACGGAGGTACAAGACTCAAGCTATCTTGGTTTAAAGTTGTAGGCCTATTTGTTCCTTTTCGGTTTATCTTGGATTATATGAAGTTCTAGGCCAAGTGACTCTTGTTTTCATGAAATGCATTCGTTAGATGGGTTATGGGGAAGTCAAGAGATGATTGTCTAGCACCCACGGAGGTTCAAGACTCAAGCTATCTTGGCTTTAAGTTGTAGGCCTATTTGTTCCTTTTCGGTTTATCTTGGATTAAATGAAGTTCTAGGCCAAGTGACTCATGTTTTCATGAAATGCATTCGTTAGATGGGTTATGGGAAGTCAACGAGATGATTGTCTAGCACCCACGGTGGTACAAGACTCAAGCTATCTTGGTTTAAAGTTGTAGGCCTATTTGTTCCTTTTCGGTTAATCTTGGATTAAATGAAGTTCTAGGCCAAGTGACTCTTGTTTTCATGAAATGCATTCGTTAGATGGGTTATGGGGAAGTCACCAGATGATTGTCTAGCACCCACGGAGGTTCAAGACTCAAGTTGTCATGGTTTAAAGTTGAAGGCTTATTTGTTCCTTTTCGGTTTATCTTGGATTAAAAGAAGTTCTAGGCCAAGTGACTCATGTTTTCATGAAATGCATTCGTTAGATGGGTTATGGGGAAGTCAACAGATGATTGTCTAGCACCCACGGAGGTACAAGACTCAAGCTATCTTGGTTTAAAGTTGTAGGCCTATTTGTTCCTTTTCGGTTTATCTTGGATTAAATGAAGTTCTAGGCCAAGTGACTCTTGTTTTCATGAAATGCATTCGTTAGATGGGTTATGGGGAAGTCAACAGATGTTTGTCTAGCACCCACGGTGGTTCAAGAGTCAAGCTATCATGGTTTAAAGTTGTAGGCCTATTTGTTCCTTTTCGGTTTATCTTGGATTAAAAGAAGTTCTAGGCCAAGTGACTCTTGTTTTCATGAAATGCATTCGTTAGATGGGTTATGGGGAAGTCAACAGATGATTGTCTAGCACCCACGGAGGTTCAAGACTCAAGCTATCTTGGTTTAAAGTTGTAGGCCTATTTGTTCCTTTTCGGTTTATCTTGGATTAAATGAAGTTCTAGGCCAAGTGACTCTTGTTTTCATGAAATGCATTCGTTAGATGGGTTATGGGGAAGTCAACAGATGTTTGTCTAGCACCCACGGTGGTACAAGACTCAAGCTATCTTGATTTAAAGTTGTAGGCCTTTTTGTTCCTTTTCGGTTTATCTTGGATTAAATGAAGTTCTAGGCCAAGTGACTCTTGTTTTCATGAAATGCATTCGTTAGATGGGTTATGGGGAAGTCAAGAGATGATTGTCTAGCACCCACGGAGGTTCAAGACTCAAGCTATCTTGGTTTAAAGTTGTAGGCCTATTTGTTCCTTTCGGTTTATCTTGGATTAAATGAAGTTCTAGGCCAAGTGACTCTTGTTTTCATGAAATGCATTCGTTAGATGGGTTATGGGGAAGTCAACAGATGTTTGTCTAGCACCCACGGTGGTACATGACTCAAGCTATCTTGGTTTAAAGTTGTAGGCCTATTTGTTCCTTTTCGGTTTATCTTGGATTAAAAGAAGTTCTAGGCCAAGTGACTCTTGTTTTCATGAAATGCATTCGTTAGATGGGTTATGGGGAAGTCAACAGATGTTTGTCTAGCACCCACGGTGGTACAAGACTCAAGCTATCTTGATTTAAAGTTGTAGGCCTATTTGTTCCTTTTCGGTTTATCTTGGATTAAATGAAGTTCTAGGCCAAGTGACTCTTGTTTTCATGAAATGCATTCGTTAGATGGGTTATGGGGAAGTCAACAGATTTTTGTCTAGCACCCACGGAGGTTCAAGACTCAAGCTATCTTGGCTTAAAGTTGTAGGCCTATTTGTTCCTTTTCGGTTTATCTTGGATTAAATGAAGTTCTAGGCCAAGTGACTCATGTTTTCAAGAAATGCATTCGTTAGATGGGTTATGGGGAAGTCAACAGATGTTTGTCTAGCACCCACGGTGGTACATGACTCAAGCTATCTTGGTTTAAAGTTGTAGGCCTATTTGTTCCTTTTCGGTTTATCTTGGATTAAATCAAGTTCTAGGCCTAGTGACTCTTGTTTTCATGAAATGCATTCGTTAGATGGGTTATGGGGAAGTCAACAGATGATTGTCTAGCACCCACGGTGGTTCAAGACTCAAGCTATCTTGGTTTAAAGTTGTAGGCCTATTTGTTCCTTTTCGGTTTATCTTGGATTAAATGAAGTTCTAGGCCAAGTGACTCTTGTTTTCATGAAATGCATTCGTTAGATGGGTTATGGGGAAGTCAACAGATGTTTGTCTAGCACCCACGGTGGTTCAAGACTCAAGCTATCTTGGTTTAAAGTTGTAGGCCTATTTGTTCCTTTTCGGTTTATCTTAGATTAAATGAAGTTCTAGGCCAAGTGACTCTTGTTTTCATGAAATGCATTCGTTAGATCGGTTATGGGGATGTCAACAGATGTTTGTCTAGCACCCACGGTGGTACAAGACTCAAGCTATCTTGGTTTAAAGTTGTAGGCCTATTTGTTCCTTTTCGGTTTATCTTGGATTAAATGAAGTTCTAGGCCAAGTGACTCTTGTTTTCATGAAATGCATTCGTTAGATGGGTTATGGGGAAGTCAACAGATGTTTGTCTAGCACCCACGGTGGTACATGACTCAAGCTATCTTGGTTTAAAGTTGTAGGCCTATTTGTTCCTTTTCGGTTTATCTTGGATTAAATGAAGTTCTAGGCCAAGTGACTCATGTTTTCATGAAATGCATTCGTTAGATGGGTTATGGGGAAGTCAACAGATGATTGTCTAGCACCCACGGAGGTTCAAGACTCAAGCTATCTTGGTTTAAAGTTGTAGGCCTATTTGTTCCTTTTCGGTTTATCTTGGATTAAATGAAGTTCTAGGCCAAGTGAATCATGTTTTCAAGAAATGCATTCGTTAGATGGGTTATGGGGAAGTCAACAGATTTTTGTCTAGCACCCACGGAGGTACATGACTCAAGCTATCTTGGTTTAAAGTTGTAGGCCTATTTGTTCCTCTTTGGTTTATCTTGGATTAAATCAAGTTCTAGGCCAAGTGACTCTTGTTTTCATGAAATGCATTTGTTAGATGGGTTATGGGGAAGTCAACAGATGTTTGTCTAGCACCCACGGTGGTAAAGACTCAAGCTATCTTGGCTTAAAGTTGTAGGCCTATTTGTTCCTTTTCGGTTTATCTTGGATTAAATGAAGTTCTAGGCCAAGTGACTCATGTTTTCATGAAATGCATTCGTTAGATGGGTTATGGGGAAGTCAACAGATGTTTGTCTAGCACCCACGGTGGTACATGACTCAAGCTATCTTGGTTTAAAGTTGTAGGCCTATTTGTTCCTTTTCGGTTTATCTTGGATTAAAAGACGTTCTAGGCCAAGTGACTCTTGTTTTCATGAAATGCATTCGTTAGATGGGTTATGGGGAAGTCAACAGATGATTGTCTAGCACCCACGGAGGTTCAAGACTCAAGCTATCTTGGTTTAAAGTTGTAGGCCTATTTGTTCCTTTTCGGTTTATCTTGGATTAAAAGAAGTTCTAGGCCAAGTGACTCATGTTTTCATGAAATGCATTCGTTAGATGGGTTATGGGGAAGTCAACAGATGATTGTCTAGCACCCACGGAGGTTCAAGACTCAAGCTATCTTGGTTTAAAGTTGTAGGCCTATTTGTTCCTTTTCGGTTTATCTTGGATTAAATGAAGTTCTAGGCCAAGTGACTCTTGTTTTCAAGAAATGCATTCGTTAGATGGGTTATGGGGAAGTCAACAGATGTTTGTCTAGCACCGACGGTGGTACAAGACTCAAGCTATCTTGGATTAAAGTTGTAGGCCTATTTGTTCCTTTTCGGTTTATCTTGGATTAAGTGAAGTTCTAGGCCTAGTGACTCTTGTTTTCATGAAATGCATTCGTTAGATGGGTTATGGGGAAGTCAACAGATGTTTGTCTAGCACCCACGGTGGTACAAGACTCAAGCTATCTTGGTTTAAAGTTGTAGGCCTATTTGTTCCTTTTCGGTTTATCTTAGATTAAATGAAGTTCTAGGCCAAGTGACTATTGTTTTCATGAAATGCATTTGTTAGATGGGTTATGGGGAAGTCAACAGATGATTGTCAAGCACCCACGGAGGTTCAAGACTCAAGCTATCTTGGCTTAAAGTTGTAGGCCTATTTGTTCCTTTTCGGTTTATCTTGGATTAAATGAAGTTCTAGGCCAAGTGAATCATGTTTTCAAGAAATGCATTCGTTAGATGGGTTATGGGGAAGTCAACAGATGTTTGTCTAGCACCCACGGTGGTACATGACTCAAGCTATCTTGGTTTAAAGTTGTAGGCCTATTTGTTCCTTTTCGGTTTATCTTGGATTAAATGAAGTTCTAGGCCAAGTGACTCTTGTTTTCATGAAATGCATTCGTTAGATGGGTTATGGGAAAGTCAACAGATGATTGTCTAGCACCCACGGAGGTTCAAGACTCAAGCTATCTTGGTTTAAAGTTGTAGGCCTATTTGTTCCTTTTCGGTTTATCTTGGATTAAAAGAAGTTCTAGGCCAAGTGACTCTTGTTTTCATGAAATGCATTCGTTAGATGGGTTATGGGGAAGTCAACAGATGATTGTCTAGCACCCACGGAGGTTCAAGACTCAAGCTATCTTGGCTTAAAGTTGTAGGCCTATTTGTTCCTTTTCGGTTTATCTTGGATTAAATGAAGTTCTAGGCCAAGTGACTCATGTTTTCAAGAAATGCATTCGTTAGATGGGTTATGGGGAAGTCAACAGATGTTTGTCTAGCACCCACGGTGGTACATGACTCAAGCTATCTTGGTTTAAAGTTGTAGGCCTATTTGTTCCTTTTCGGTTTATCTTGGATTAAATGAAGTTCTAGGCCAAGTGACTCTTGTTTTCATGAAATGCATTCGTTAGATGGGTTATGGGGAAGTCAACAGATGATTGTCTAGCACCCACGGTGGTACAAGACTCAAGCTATCTTGGTTTAAAGTTGTAGGCCTATTTGTTCCTTTTCGGTTTATCTTGGATTAAATGAAGTTCTAGGCCAAGTGACTCTTGTTTTCATGAAATGCATTCGTTAGATGGGTTATGGGGAAGTCAACAGATGTTTGTCTAGCACCCACGGTGGTACATGACTCAAGCTATCTTGGTTTAAAGTTGTAGGCCTATTTGTTCCTTTTCGGTTTATCTTGGATTAAATGAAGTTCTAGGCCAAGTGACTCATGTTTTCATGAAATGCATTCGTTAGATGGGTTATGGGGAAGTCAACAGATGATTGTCTAGCACCCACGGAGGTTCAAGACTCAAGCTATCTTGGTTTAAAGTTGTAGGCCTATTTGTTCCTTTTCGGTTTATCTTGGATTAAATGAAGTTCTAGGCCAAGTGACTCTTGTTTTCATGAAATGCATTCGTTAGATGGGTTATGGGGAAGTCAACAGATGTTTGTCTAGCACCCATGGTGGTTCAAGACTCAAGCTATCATGGTTCAATGTTGTAGGCTTATTTGTTCCTTTTCGGTTTATCTTGGATTAAAAGAAGTTCTAGGCCAAGTGACTCATGTTTTCATGAAATGCATTCGTTAGATGGGTTATGGGGAAGTCAACAGATGTTTGTCTAGCACCCACGGTGGTACATGACTCAAGCTATCTTGATTTAAAGTTGTAGGCCTATTTGTTCCTTTTCGGTTTATCTTGGATTAAATGAAGTTCTAGGCCAAGTGACTCTTGTTTTCATGAAATGCATTCGTTAGATGGGTTATGGGGAAGTCAACAGATGTTTGTCTAGCACCCACGGTGGTACAAGACTCAAGCTATCTTGTTTTAAAGTTGTAGGCCAATTTGTTCCTTTTCGGTTTATCTTGGATTAAATGAAGTTCTAGGCCAAGTGACTCTTGTTTTCATGAAATGCATTCGTTAGATGGGTTATGGGGAAGTCAACAGATGATTGTCTAGCACCCACGGAGGTTCAAGACTCAAGCTATCTTGGTTTAAAGTTGTAGGCCTATTTGTTCCTTTTCGGTTTATCTTGGATTAAATGAAGTTCTAGGCCAAGTGACTCATGTTTTCATGAAATGCATTCGTTAGATGGGTTATGGGGAAGTCAACAGATGTTTGTCTAGCACCCACGGTGGTACATGACTCAAGCTATCTTGGTTTAAAGTTGTAGGCCTATTTGTTCCTTTTCGGTTTATCTTGGATTAAATGAAGTTCTAGGCCAAGTGACTCATGTTTTCATGAAATGCATTCGTTAGATGGGTTATGGGGAAGTCAAGAGATGATTGTCTAGCACCCACGGAGGTTCAAGACTCAAGCTATCTTGGTTTAAAGTTGTAGGCCTATTTGTTCCTTTTCGGTTTATCTTGGATTAAATGAAGTTCTAGGCCAAGTGACTCATGTTTTCATGAAATGCATTCGTTAGATGGGTTATGGGGAAGTCAACAGATGATTGTCTAGCACCCACGGAGGTTCAAGACTCAAGCTATCTTGGCTTAAAGTTGTAGGCCTATTTGTTCCTTTTCGGTTTATCTTGGATTAAATGAAGTTCTAGGCCAAGTGACTCATGTTTTCAAGAAATGCATTCGTTAGATGGGTTATGGGGAAGTCAACAGATGTTTGTCTAGCACCCATGGTGGTACAAGACTCAAGCTATCTTGGCTTAAAGTTGTAGGCCTATTTGTTCCATTTCGGTTTATCTTAGATTAAATGAAGTTCTAGGCCAAGTGACTCTTGTTTTCATGAAATGCATTCGTTAGATGGGTTATGGGGAAGTCAACAGATGTTTGTCTAGCACCCACGGTGGTACATGACTCAAGCTATCTTGGTTTAAAGTTGTAGGCCTATTTGTTCCTTTTCGGTTTATCTTGGATTAAATGAAGTTCTAGGCCAAGTGACTCTTGTTTTCATGAAATGCATTCGTTAGATGGGTTATGGGGAAGTCAACAGATGTTTGTCTAGCACCCACGGTGGTACAAGACTCAAGCTATCTTGGTTTAAAGTTGTAGGCCTATTTGTTCCTTTTCGGTTTATCTTGGATTAAATGAAGTTCTAGGCCAAGTGACTCTTGTTTTCATGAAATGCATTCGTTAGATGGGTTATGGGGAAGTCAACAGATGATTGTCTAGCACCCACGGAGGTTCAAGACTCAAGCTATCTTGGTTTAAAGTTGTAGGCCTATTTGTTCCTTTTCGGTTTATCTTGGATTAAATGAAGTTCTAGGCCAAGTGAGTCATGTTTTCATGAAATGCATTCGTTAGATGGGTTATGGGGAAGTCAACACAGGTTTGTCTAGCACCCATGGTGGTTCAAGACTCAAGCTATCTTGGCTTAAAGTTGTAGGCCTATTTGTTCCTTTTCGGTTTATCTTGGATTAAAAGAAGTTCTAGGCCAAGTGACTCATGTTTTCATGAAATGCATTCGTTAGATGGGTTATGGGGAAGTCAACAGATGTTTGTCTAGCACCCACGGTGGTACAAGACTCAAGCTATCTTGGTTTAAAGTTGTAGGCCTATTTGTTCCTTTTCGGTTTATCTTGGATTAAATGAAGTTCTAGGCCAAGTGACTCTTGTTTTCATGAAATGCATTCGTTAGATGGGTTATGGGGAAGTCAACAGATGTTTGTCTAGCACCCACGGTGGTACAAGACTCAAGCTATCTTGGTTTAAAGTTGTAGGCCTATTTGTTCCTTTTCGGTTTATCTTGGATTAAATGAAGTTCTAGGCCAAGTGACTCTTGTTTTCATGAAATGCATTCGTTAGATGGGTTATGGGGAAGTCAACGAGATGATTGTCTAGCACCCACGGAGGTTCAAGACTCAAGCGATCATGGTTTAAAGTTTTAGGCTTATTTGTGCCATTTCGGTTTATCTTGGATTAAATGAAGTTCTAGGCCAAGTGACTCATGTTTTCATGAAATGCATTCGTTAGATGGGTTATGGGGAAGTCAACGAGATGTTTGTCTAGCACCCACGGTGGTACAAGACTCAAGCTATCTTGGTTTAAAGTTGTAGGCCTATTTGTTCCTTTTCGGTTTATCTTGGATTAAATGAAGTTCTAGGCCAAGTGACTCTTGTTTTCATGAAATGCATTCGTTAGATGGGTTATGGGGAAGTCAACAGATGATTGTCTAGCACCCACGGAGGTTCAAGACTCAAGCTATCTTGGCTTAAAGTTGTAGGCTTATTTGTTCCTTTTCGGTTTATCTTGGATTAAAAGAAGTTCTAGGCCAAGTGACTCATGTTTTCATGAAATGCATTCGTTAGATGGGTTATGGGGAAGTCAACAGATGATTGTCTAGCACCCACGGAGGTTCAAGACTCAAGCTATCTTGGATTAAAGTTGTAGGCCTATTTGTTCCTTTTCGGTTTATCTTGGATTAAATGAAGTTCTAGGCCAAGTGACTCATGTTTTCAAGAAATGCATTCGTTAGATGGGTTATGGGGAAGTCAACAGATGTTTGTCTAGCACCCACGGTGGTACATGACTCAAGCTATCTTGGTTTAAAGTTGTAGGCCTATTTGTTCCTTTTCGGTTTATCTTGGATTAAATGAAGTTCTAGGCCAAGTGACTCTTGTTTTCATGAAATGCATTCGTTAGATGGGTTATGGGGAAGTCAACAGATGTTTGTCTAGCACCCACGGTGGTACAAGACTCAAGCTATCTTGGCTTAAAGTTGTAGGCCTATTTGTTCCTTTTCGGTTTATCTTGGATTAAAAGAAGTTCTAGGCCAAGTGACTCTTGTTTTCATGAAATGCATTCGTTAGATGGGTTATGGGGAAGTCAGCAGATGATTGTCTAGCACCCACGGAGGTTCAAGACTCAAGCTATCTTGGCTTAAAGTTGTAGGCCTATTTGTTCCTTTTCGGTTTATCTTGGATTAAAAGAAGTTCTAGGCCAAGTGACTCATGTTTTCATGAAATGCATTCGTTAGATGGGTTATGGGGAAGTCAACAGATGTTTGTCTAGCACCCACGGTGGTACATGACTCAAGCTATCTTGGTTTAAAGTTGTAGGCCTATTTGTTCCTTTTCGGTTTATCTTGGATTAAATGAAGTTCTAGGCCAAGTGACTCTTGTTTTCATGAAATGCATTCGTTAGATGGGTTATGGGGAAGTCAACAGATGTTTGTCTAGCACCCACGGTGGTACAAGACTCAAGCTATCTTGGTTTAAAGTTGTAGGCCTATTTGTTCCTTTTCGGTTTATCTTGGATTAAATGAAGTTCTAGGCCAAGTGACTCTTGTTTTCATGAAATGCATTCGTTAGATGGGTTATGGGGAAGTCAACGAGATGTTTGTCTAGCACCCACGGTGGTACAAGACTCAAGCTATCTTGGTTTAAAGTTGTAGGCCTATTTGTTCCTTTTCGGTTTATCTTGGATTAAATGAAGTTCTAGGCCAAGTGACTCTTGTTTTCATGAAATGCATTCGTTAGATGGGTTATGGGGAAGTCAACGAGATGTTTGTCTAGCACCCACGGTGGTACAAGACTCAAGCTATCTTGGTTTAAAGTTGTAGGCCTATTTCTTCCTATTCGGTTTATCTTGGATTAAATGAAGTTCTAGGCCAAGTGACTCTTGTTTTCATGAAATGCATTTGTTAGATGGGTTATGGGGAAGTCAACAGATGATTGTCTAGCACCTACCGAGGGTCGAGATTCAAGCTATCTTGGTTTAAAGTTGTAGGCCTATTTGTTCCTTTTCGGTTTATTTAGGATTAAAAGAAATTCTAGGCGAAGTGACTCATGTTTTCATGAAATGCATTCGTTAGATGGGTTATGGGGAAGTCAACAGATGATTGTCTAGCACCCACCGAGTTTCAAGACTCAAGCTATCTTGGTTTAAAGTTGTAGGCCTATTTGTTCCTTTTCGGTTTATCTTGGATTAAAAGAAGTTCTAGGCCAAGTGACTCATGTTTTCATGAAATGCATTCGTGAGATGGGTTATGGGGAAGTCAACAGATGATTGTCTAGCACCCACGGTGGTACAAGACTCAAGCTATCTTGGTTTAAAGTTGTAGGCCTATTTGTTTCTTTCCGGTTTATCTTGGATTAAGTCAAGTTCTAGGCCTAGTGACTCTTGTTTTCATGAAATGCATTCGTTAGATGGGTTATGATGAAGTCAACAGATGTTTGTCTAGCACCCACGGTGGTACAAGACTCAAGCTATCTTGGTTTAAAGTTGTAGGCCTATTTGTTCCTTTTCGGTTTAACTTGGATTAAATGAAGTTCTAGGCCAAGTGACTCTTGTTTTCATGAAATGCATTCGTTAGATGGGTTATGGGGAAGTCAACTGATGATTGTCTAGCACCCACGGTGGTTCAAGACTCAAGCTATCTTGGTTTAAAGTTGTAGGCCTATTTGTTCCTTTTCGGTTTATCTTGGATTAAATGAAGTTCTAGGCCAAGTGACTCTTGTTCTCATGAAATGCATTCGTTAGATGGGTTATGGGGAAGTCAACGGATGTTTGTCTAGCACCCACGGAGGTTCAAGACTCAAGCTATCTTGGTTTAAAGTTGTAGGCCTATTTGTTCCTTTCGGTATATCTTGGATTAAATGAAGTTCTAGGCCAAGTGACTCTTGTTTTCATGAAATGCAATAGTTATATGGGTTATGGGGAAGTCAACAGATGTTTGTCTAGCACCCACGGTGGTACATGACTCAAGCTATCTTGGTTTAAAGTTGTGGGCCAATTTGTTCCTTTTCGGTTTATCTTAGATTAAATGATGTTCTACGCCAAGTGACTCTTGTTTTCATGAAATGCATTCGTTAGATCGGTTATGGGGAAGTCAACAGATGATTGTCTAGCACCCACGGAGGTTCAAGACTCAAGCTATCTTGGTTTAAAGTTGTAGGCCTATTTGTTCCTTTTCGGTTTATCTTGGATTAAATGAAGTTCTAGGCCAAGTGACTCTTGTTTTCATGAAATGCATTTTTTAGATGGGTTATGGGGAAGTCAACAGATGTTTGTCTAGCACCACGGAGGTACAAGACTCAAGCTATCTTGATTTAAAGTTGTAGGCCTATTTGTTCCTTTTCGGTTTATCTTGGATTAAATGAAGTTCTAGGCCAAGTGACTCTTGTTTTCATGAAATGCATTCGTTAGATGGGTTATGGGGAAGTCAACAGATGATTGTCTAGCACCCACGGAGGTTCAAGACTCAAGCTATCTTGGTTTAAAGTTGTAGGCCTATTTGTTCCTTTTCGGTTTATCTTGGATTAAATGAAGTTCTAGGCCAAGTGACTCTTGTTTTCATGAAATGCATTCGTTAGATGGGTTATGAGGAAGTCAGCTGATGATTGTCTAGCACCCACGGAGGTTCAAGACTCAAGCTATCTTGGTTTAAAGTTGTAGGCCTATTTGTTCCTTTTCGGTTTATCTTGGATTAAATGAAGTTCTAGGCCAAGTGACTCATGTTTTCAAGAAATGCATTCGTTAGATGGGTTATGGGGAAGTCAACAGATGTTTGTCTAGCACCCACGGTGGTACATGACTCAAGCTATCTTGGCTTAAAGTTGTAGGCCTATTTGTTCCTTTTCGGTTTATCTTGGATTAAATGAAGTTCTAGGCCAAGTGACTCTTGTTTTCATGAAATGCATTCGTTAGATGGGTTATGGGGAAGTCAACAGATGATTGTCTAGCACCCACGGAGGTTCAAGACTCAAGCTATCTTGGTTTAAAGTTGTAGGCCTATTTGTTCCTTTTCGGTTTATCTTGGATTAAATGAAGTTCTAGGCCAAGTGACTCTTGTTTTCAAGAAATGCATTTGTTAGATGGGTTATGGGGAAGTCAACAGATGATTGTCAAGCACCCACGGAGGTTCAAGACTCAAGCTATCTTGGTTTAAAGTTGTAGGCCTATTTGTTCCTTTTCGGTTTATCTTGGATTAAATGAAGTTCTAGGCCAAGTGACTCTTGTTTTCATGAAATGCATTTTTTAGATGGGTTATGGGGAAGTCAACAGATGATTGTCAAGCACCCACGGAGGTTCAAGACTCAACCTATCTTGGCTTAAAGTTGTAGGCCTATTTGTTCCATTTCGGTTTATCTTAGATTAAATGAAGTTCTAGGCCAAGTGACTCTTGTTTTCATGAAATGCATTCGTTAGATGGGTTATGGGGAAGTCAACAGATGTTTGTCTAGCACCCACGGTGGAACAAGACTCAAGCTATCTTGATTTAAAGTTGTAGGCCAATTTGTTCCTTTTCGGTTTATCTTGGATTAAATGAAGTTCTAGGCCAAGTGACTCTTGTTTTCATGAAATGCATTCGTTAGATGGGTTATGGGGAAGTCAACAGATGATTGTCTAGCACCCACGGAGGTTCAAGACTCAAGCTATCTTGGATTAAAGTTGTAGGCCTATTTGTTCCTTTTCGGTTTATCTTGGATTAAATGAAGTTCTAGGCCAAGTGACTCTTGTTTTCATGAAATGCATTCGTTAGATGGGTTATGGGGAAGTCAACAGATGTTTGTCTAGCACCCACGGTGGTACATGACTCAAGCTATCTTGGTTTAAAGTTGTAGGCCTATTTGTTCCTTTTCGGTTTATCTTGGATTAAATGAAGTTCTAGGCCAAGTGACTCTTGTTTTCATGAAATGCATTCGTTAGATGGGTTATGGGGAAGTCAACAGATGTTTGTCTAGCACCCACGGTGGTACAAGACTCAAGCTATCTTGATTTAAAGTTGTAGGCCTATTTGTTCCTTTTCGGTTTATCTTGGATTAAATGAAGTTCTAGGCCAAGTGACTCTTGTTTTCATGAAATGCATTCGTTAGATGGGTTATGGGGAAGTCAACAGATGATTGTCTAGCACCCACGGTGGTACATGACTCAAGCTATCTTGGTTTAAAGTTGTAGGCCTATTTGTTCCTTTTCGGTTTATCTTGGATTAAATGAAGTTCTAGGCCAAGTGACTCATGTTTTCAAGAAATGCATTCGTTAGATGGGTTATGGGGAAGTCAACAGATGTTTGTCTAGCACCCACGGTGGTACATGACTCAAGCTATCTTGGTTTAAAGTTGTAGGCCTATTTGTTCCTTTGCGGTTTATCTTGGATTAAGTCAAGTTCTTGGCCTAGTGACTCTTGTTTTCATCAAATGCATTCGTTAGATGGGTTATGGGGAAGTCAACAGATGATTTTCTAGCACCCACGGTGGTACAAGACTCAAGCTATCTTGGTTTAAAGTTGTAGGCCTATTTGTTCCTTTTCGGTTTATCTTGGATTAAGTCAAGTTCTAGGCCTAGTGACTCTTGTTTTCATGAAATGCATTCGTTAGATGGGTTATGGGGAAGTCAACAGATGATTGTCTAGCACCCACGGAGGTTCAAGACTCAAGCTATCTTGGTTTAAAGTTGTAGGCCTATTTGTTCCTTTTCGGTTTATCTTGTATTAAGAGAATTTCTAGGCGAAGTTACTCATGTTTTCATGAAATGCAGTGGGTAGATGGGTTATGGGGAAGTCAACAGATGTTTTTGTAGCACCCACGGTGGAACAAGACTCAAGCTATCTTGATTTAAAGTTGTAGGCCAATTTGTTCCATTTCGGTTTATCTTGGATTAAATGAAGTTCTAGGCCAAGTGACTCTTGTTTTCATGAAATGCATTCGTTAGATGGGTTATGGGGAAGTCAACAGATGATTGTCTAGCACCCACGGTGGTACAAGACTCAAGCTATCTTGGTTTAAAGTTGTAGGCCTATTTGTTCCTTTTCGGTTTATCTTGGATTAAATGAAGTTCTAGGCCAAGTGACTCTTGTTTTCATGAAATGCATTCGTTAGATGGGTTATGTGGAAGTCAACAGATGTTTGTCTAGCACCCACGGAGGTTCAAGACTCAAGCTATCTTGGTTTAAAGTTGTAGGCCTATTTGTTCCTTTTCGGTTTATCTTGGATTAAATGAAGTTCTAGGCCAAGTGACTCTTGTTTTCATGAAATGCATTCGTTAGATGGGTTATGGGGAAGTCAACAGATGTTTGTCTAGCACCCACGGTGGTACAAGACTCAAGCTATCTTGGTTTAAAGTTGTAGGCCTATTTGTTCCTTTTTGGTTTATCTTGGATTAAATGAAGTTCTAGGCCTAGTGACTCTTGTTTTCATGAAATGCATTCGTTAGATGGGTTATGAGGAAGTCAGCTGATGATTGTCTAGCACCCACGGAGGTTCAAGACTCAAGCTATCTTGGATTAAAGTTGTAGGCCTATTTGTTCCTTTTCGGTTTATCTTGGATTAAATGAAGTTCTAGGCCAAGTGACTCATGTTTTCATGAAATGCATTCGTTAGATGAGATATGGGGAAGTCAACAGATGATTGTCTAGCACCCACGGAGGTACATGACTCAAGCTATCTTGGTTTAAAGTTGTAGGCCTATTTGTTCCTTTTCGGTTTATCTTGGATTAAATGAAGTTCTAGGCCAAGTGAATCATGTTTTCAAGAAATGCATTCGTTAGATGGGTTATGGGGAAGTCAACAGATGTTTGTCTAGCACCCACGGTGGTACAAGACTCAAGCTATCTTGATTTAAAGTTGTAGGCCAATTTGTTCCTTTTCGGTTTATCTTGGATTAAATGAAGTTCTAGGCCAAGTGACTCTTGTTTTCATGAAATGCATTCGTTAGATGGGTTATGGGGAAGTCAACAGATGTTTGTCTAGCACCCACGGTGGTTCAAGACTCAAGCTATCTTGGCTTAAAGTTGTAGGCCTATTTGTTCCTTTTCGGTTTATCTTGGATTAAATGAAGTTCTAGGCCAAGTGACTCTTGTTTTCATGAAATGCATTCGTTAGATGGGTTATGGGGAAGTCAACAGATGTTTGTCTAGCACCCACGGTGGTAAAAACTCAAGCTATCTTGGCTTAAAGTTGTAGGCCTATTTGTTCCTTTTCGGTTTATCTTGGATTAAAAGAAGTTCTAGGCCAAGTGACTCTTGTTTTCATGAAATGCATTCGTTAGATGGGTTATGGGAAGTCAACGAGATGATTGTCTAGCACCCACGGAGGTTCAAGACTCAAGCTATCTTGGTTTAAAGTTGTAGGCCTATTTGTTCCTTTTCGGTTTATCTTGGATTAAATGAAGTTCTAGGCCAAGTGACTCTTGTTTTCATGAAATGCATTCGTTAGATGGGTTATGGGGAAGTCAACAGATGATTGTCAAGCACCCACGGAGGTTCAAGACTCAAGCTATCTTGGTTTAAAGTTGTAGGCCTATTTGTTCCTTTTTTGTTTATCTTGGATTAAAAGAAGTTCTAGGCCAAGTGACTCTTGTTTTCATGAATTGCATTCGTTAGCTGTGTTATGGTGTTGTCTTGAGTTGTTTGTTTAGCACAAACGGTGGTAAATACTCAAGCTTTCTTGGCTTAAAGTTGTAGGCCTATTTGTTCCTTTTCGGTTTATCTTGGATTAAATGAAGTTCTAGGCCAAGTGACTCTTGTTTTCATGAAATGCATTCGTTAGATGGGTTATGGGAAGTCAACGAGATGATTGTCAAGCACCCACGGAGGTTCAAGACTCAAGCTATCTTGGTTTAAAGTTGTAGGCCTATTTGTTCCTTTCGGTTTATCTTGGATTAAATGAAGTTCTAGGCCAAGTGACTCTTGTTTTCATGAAATGCATTCGTTAGATGGGTTATGGGGAAGTCAACGAGATGTTGGTCTAGCACCCATGGTGGTACAAGACTCAAGCTATCTTGGCTTAAAGTTGTAGGCCTATTTGTTCCTTTTCGGTTTATCTTAGATTAAATGAAGTTCTAGGCCAAGTGACTCTTGTTTTCATGAAATGCATTCGTTAGATGGGTTATGAGGAAATCAGCTGATGATTGTCTAGCACCCACGGAGGTTCAAGACTCAAGCTATCTTGGTTTAAAGTTGTAGGCCTATTTGTTCCTCTTTGGTTTATCTTGGATTAAATCAAGTTCTAGGCCTAGTGACTCTTGTTTTCATGAAATGCATTCGTTAGATGGGTTATGGGGAAGTCAACAGATGTTTGTCTAGCACCCACGGAGGTACATGACTCAAGCTATCTTGGTTTAAAGTTGTAGGCCTATTTGTTCCTCTTCGGTTTATCTTGGATTAAATGAAGTTCTAGGCCAAGTGACTCTTGTTTTCATGAAATGCATTCGTTAGATGGGTTATGGGGAAGTCAACAGATGATTGTCTAGCACCCACGGAGGTACAAGACTCAAGCTATCTTGGTTTAAAGTTGTAGGCCTATTTGTTCCTTTTCGGTTTATCTTGGATTAAATGAAGTTCTAGGCCAAGTGACTCTTGTTTTCATGAAATGCATTCGTTAGATGGGTTATGGGGAAGTCAACAGATTTTTGTCTAGCACCCACGGAGGTACATGACTCAAGCTATCTTGGTTTAAAGTTGTAGGCCTATTTGTTCCTTTTCGGTTTATCTTGGATTAAATGAAGTTCTAGGCCAAGTGAATCATGTTTTCAAGAAATGCATTCGTTAGATGGGTTATGGGGAAGTCAACAGATGATTGTCTAGCACCCACGGAGGTTCAAGACTCAAGCTATCTTGGTTTAAAGTTGTAGGCCTATTTGTTCCTCTTTAGTTTATCTTGGATTAAATCAAGTTCTAGGCCAAGTGACTCTTGTTTTCATGAAATGCATTCGTTAGATGGGTTATGGGGAAGTCAACAGATGATTGTCTAGCACCCACGGAGGTTCAAGACTCAAGCTATCTTGGCTTAAAGTTGTAGGCCTATTTGTTCCTTTTCGGTTTAACTTGGATTAAATGAAGTTCTAGGCCAAGTGACTCTTGTTTTCATGAAATGCATTCGTTAGATGGGTTATGGGGAAGTCAACAGATGTTTGTCTAGCACCCACGGTGGTACATGACTCAAGCTATCTTGGTTTAAAGTTGTAGGCCTATTTGTTCCTTTTCGGTTTATCTTGGATTAAATGAAGTTCTAGGCCAAGTGACTCTTGTTTTCATGAAATGCATTCGTTAGATGGGTGATGGGGAAGTCAACAGATGATTGTCTAGCACCCACGGAGGTTCAAGACTCAAGCTATCTTGGCATAAAGTTGTAGGCCTATTTGTTCCTTTTCGGTTTATCTTGGATTAAATGAAGTTCTAGGCCAAGTGACTCTTGTTTTCATGAAATGCATTCGTTAGATGGGTTATGGGGAAGTCAACAGATGTTTGTCTAGCACCCACGGTGGTACAAGACTCAAGCTATCTTGGTTTTAAAGTTGTAGGCCTATTTGTTCCTTTTCGGTTTATTTTGGATTAAATGAAGTTCTAGGCCAAGTGACTCTTGTTTTCATGAAATGCATTCGTTAGATGGGTTATGGGAAGTCAACAGATGTTTGTCTAGCACCCACGGTGGTACAAGACTCAAGCTATCTTGATTTAAAGTTGTAGGCCTTTTTGTTCCTTTTCGGTTTATCTTGGATTAAATGAAGTTCTAGGCCAAGTGACTCTTGTTTTCATGAAATGCATTCGTTAGATGGGTTATGGGGAAGTCAACAGATGATTGTCTAGCACCCACGGAGGTTCAAGACTCAAGCTATCTTGGCTTAAAGTTGTAGGCCTATTTGTTCCTTTTCGGTTTATCTTGGATTAAATGAAGTTCTAGGCCAAGTGAATCATGTTTTCAAGAAATGCATTCGTTAGATGGGTTATGGGGAAGTCAACAGATGTTTGTCTAGCACCCACGGTGGTACATGACTCAAGCTATCTTGGTTTAAAGTTGTAGGCCTATTTGTTCCTTTTCGGTTTATCTTGGATTAAATGAAGTTCTAGGCCTAGTGACTCTTGTTTTCATGAAATGCATTCGTTAGATGGGTTATGGGGAAGTCAACAGATGATTGTCTAGCACCCACGGAGGTTCAAGACTCAAGCTATCTTGGCTTAAAGTTGTAGGCCTATTTGTTCCTTTTCGGTTTATCTTGGATTAAAAGAAGTTCTAGGCCAAGTGACTCTTGTTTTCATGAAATGCATTCGTTAGATGGGTTATGATGAAGTCAACAGATGTTTGTCTAGCACCCACGGTGGTACATGACTCAAGCTATCTTGGTTTAAAGTTGTAGGCCTATTTGTTCCTTTTCGGTTTATCTTGGATTAAAAGAAGTTCTAGGCCAAGTGACTCATGTTTTCATGAAATGCATTCGTTAGATGGGTTATGGGGAAGTCAACAGATGTTTGTCTAGCACCCACGGAGGTGCAAGACTCAAGCTATCTTGGTTTAAAGTTGTAGGCCTATTTGTTCCTTTTCGGTTTATCTTGGATTAAATGAAGTTCTAGGCCAAGTGACTCTTGTTTTCATGAAATGCATTCGTTAGATGGGTTATGGGGAAGTCAACAGATGTTTGTCTAGCACCCACGGAGGTTCAAGACTCAAGCTATCTTGGTTTAAAGTTGTAGGCCTATTTGTTCCTTTTCGGTTTAACTTGGATTAAATGAAGTTCTAGGCCAAGTGACTCTTGTTTTCATGAAATGCATTCGTTAGATGGGTTATGGGGAAGTCAACAGATGTTTGTCTAGCACCCACGGTGGTACATGACTCAAGCTATCTTGGTTTAAAGTTGTAGGCCTATTTGTTCCTTTTCGGTTTATCTTGGATTAAATGAAGTTCTAGGCCAAGTGACTCTTGTTTTCATGAAATGCATTCGTTAGATGGGTTATGGGGAAGTCAACAGATTTTTGTCTAGCACCCACGGAGGTACATGACTCAAGCTATCTTGGTTTAAAGTTGTAGGCCTATTTGTTCCTTTTCGGTTTATCTTGGATTAAATGAAGTTCTAGGCCAAGTGACTCATGTTTTCATGAAATGCATTCGTTAGATGGGTTATGGGGAAGTCAACAGATGATTGTCTAGCACCCACGGAGGTTCAAGACTCAAGCTATCTTGGTTTAAAGTTGTAGGCCTATTTGTTCCTTTTCGGTTTATCTTGGATTAAATGAAGTTCTAGGCCAAGTGACTCATGTTTTCAAGAAATGCATTCGTTAGATGGGTTATGGGGAAGTCAACAGATGTTTGTCTAGCACCCACGGTGGTACATGACTCAAGCTATCTTGGTTTAAAGTTGTAGGCCTATTTGTTCCTTTTTGGTTTATCTTGGATTAAATGAAGTTCTAGGCCAAGTGACTCTTGTTTTCATGAAATGCATTCGTTAGATGGGTTATGGGGAAGTCAACAGATGATTGTCTAGCACCCACGGAGGTTCAAGACTCAAGCTATCTTGGATTAAAGTTGTAGGCCTATTTGTTCCTTTTCGGTTTATCTTGGATTAAATGAAGTTCTAGGCCAAGTGACTCTTGTTTTCATGAAATGCATTCGTTAGATGGGTTATGGAGAAGTCAACAGATGATTGTCTAGCACCCACGGAGGTTCAAGACTCAAGCTATCTTGGCTTGAAGTTGTAGGCCTATTTGTTCCTTTTCGGTTTATCTTGGATTAAATGAAGTTCTAGGCCAAGTGACTCTTGTTTTCAAGAAATGCATTTGTTAGATGGGTTATGGGGAAGTCAACAGATGTTTGTCAAGCACCCACGGTGGTCTAAGACTCAAGCTATCTTGGTTTAAAGTTGTAGGGCTATTTGTTTCTTTTCGGTTTATCTTGGATTAAATGAAGGTCTAGGCCTAGTGAGTCTTGTTTTCTTGAAATGCATTTGTTAAATGGGTTGTGGGGAAGTCAACAGATGTTTGTCTATCACCCACGGTGGTACAAGACTCAAGCTATCTTGATTTAAAGTTGTAGGCCAATTTCTTCCTTTTCGGTTTATCTTGGATTAAATGAAGGTCTAGGCCAAGTGACTCTTGTTTTCATGAAATTCATTCGTTAGATGGGTTATGGGGAAGTCAACAGATGTTTGTCAAGCACCCATGGTGGTACAAGACTCAAGCTATCTTGATTTAAAGTTGTAGGCCTATTTGTTCCTTTTCGGTTTATCTTGGATTAAATGAAGTTCTAGGCCAAGTGACTCTTGTTTTCATGAAATGCATTCGTTAGATGGGTTATGGGGAAGTCAACAGATGATTGTCTAGCACCCACGGAGGTTCAAGACTCAAGCTATCTTGGTTTAAAGTTGTAGGCCTATTTGTTCCTTTTCGGTTTATCTTGGATTAAATGAAGTTCTAGGCCAAGTGACTCTTGTTTTCATGAAATGCATTCGTTAGATGGGTTATGGGGAAGTCAACAGATGATTGTCTAGCACCCACGGTGGTACATGACTCAAGCTATCTTGGTTTAAAGTTGTAGGCCTATTTGTTCCTTTTTGGTTTATCTTGGATTAAATGAAGTTCTAGGCCTAGTGACTCTTGTTTTCATGAAATGCATTCGTTAGATGGGTTATGGGGAAGTCAACAGATGATTGTCTAGCACCCACGGAGGTTCAAGACTCAAGCTATCTTGGTTTAAAGTTGTAGGCCTATTTGTTCCTTTTCGGTTTATCTTGGATTAAATGAAGTTCTAGGCCAAGTGAATCATGTTTTCAAGAAATGCATTCGTTAGATGGGTTATGGGGAAGTCAACAGATGTTTGTCTAGCACCCACGGAGGTTCAAGACTCAAGCTATCTTGGTTTAAAGTTGTAGGCCTATTTGTTCCTTTTCGGTTTATCTTGGATTAAATGAAGTTCTAGGCCAAGTGACTCTTGTTTTCATGAAATGCATTCGTTAGATGGGTTATGGGGAAGTCAACAGATGATTGTCTAGCACCCACGGAGGTACAAGACTCAAGCTATCTTGGTTTAAAGTTGTAGGCCTATTTGTTCCTTTTCGGTTTATCTTGGATTAAATGAAGTTCTAGGCCTAGTGACTCTTGTTTTCATGAAATGCATTCGTTAGATGGGTTATGGGGAAGTCAACAGATTTTTGTCTAGCACCCACGGAGGTTCAAGACTCAAGCTATCTTGGTTTAAAGTTGTAGGCCTATTTGTTCCTATAGGGTTAATCATGGATTAAATGAAGTTCTTTGACAAGTGAGTATTGTTTACTTGAAATGCATTAGTTAGATGGGTTAAGGGGAAGTCAACAGATGTTTGTCTAGCACCCACGGTGGTACAAGACTCAAGCTATCTTGATTTAAAGTTGTAGGCCTTTTTGTTCCTTTTCGGTTTATCTTGGATTAAATGAAGTTCTAGGCCAAGTGACTCTTGTTTTCATGAAATGCATTTGTTAGATTGGTTAATGGGTAGTCAAGAGATTATTGTCTAGCACCCACGGAGGTTCAAGACTCAAGCTATCTTGGTTTAAAGTTGTAGGCCTATTTGTTCCTTTCGGTTTATCTTGGATTAAATGAAGTTCTAGGCCAAGTGACTCTTGTTTTCAAGAAATGCATTTGTTAGATGGGTTATGGGGAAGTCAACAGATGATTGTCTAGCACCCACGGAGGTTCAAGACTCAAGCTATCATGGTTTAAATTGTAGGCTTATTTGTTCCTTTTTGGTTTATCTTGGATTAAATGAAGTTCTAGGCCAAGTGAATCATGTTTTCATGAAATGCATTCGTTAGATGGGTTATGGGGAAGTCAACAGATGATTGTCTAGCACCCACGGTGGTTCAAGACTCAAGCTATCTTGGCTTAAAGTTGTAGGCCTATTTGTTCCTTTCGATTTATCTTGGATTAATTGAAGTTCTAGGCCAAGTGACTCTTGTTTTCATGAAATGCATTTGTTAGATGGGATATGGGGAAGTCAACAGATGTTTGTCTAGCACCCACGGTGGTACAAGACTCAAGCTATCTTGATTTAAAGTTGTAGGCCTATTTGTTCCTTTTCGGTTTATCTTGGATTAAATGAAGTTCTAGGCCAAGTGACTCTTGTTTTCATGAAATGCATTCGTTAGATGGGTTATGGGGAAGTCAAAAAGAAGATTGTCTAGCACCCACGGAGGTTCAAGACTCAAGCTATCTTGGTTTAAAGTTGTAGGCCTATTTGTTCCTTTTCGGTTTATCTTGGATTAAATGAAGTTCTAGGCCAAGTGACTCATGTTTTCATGAAATGCATTCGTTAGATGGGTTATGGGGAAGTCAACAGATGTTTGTCTAGCACCCACGGTGGTACAAGACTCAAGCTATCTTGGTTTAAAGTTGTAGGCCTATTTGTTCCTTTTCGGTTTATCTTGGATTAAATGAAGTTCTAGGCCAAGTGACTCTTGTTTTCATGAAATGCATTCGTTAGATGGGTTATGGGGAAGTCAACAGATGTTTGTCTAGCACCCACGGTGGTACAAGACTCAAGCTATCTTGATTTAAAGTTGTAGGCCTTTTTGTTCCTTTTCGGTTTATCTTGGATTAAATGAAGTTCTAGGCCAAGTGACTCTTGTTTTCATGAAATGCATTCGTTAGATGGGTTATGGGGAAGTCAACAGATGATTGTCTAGCACCCACGGAGGTTCAAGACTCAAGCTATCTTGGCTTAAAGTTGTAGGCCTATTTGTTCCTTTTCGGTTTATCTTGGATTAAATGAAGTTCTAGGCCAAGTGAATCATGTTTTCAAGAAATGCATTCGTTAGATGGGTTATGGGGAAGTCAACAGATGTTTGTCTAGCACCCACGGTGGTACATGACTCAAGCTATCTTGGTTTAAAGTTGTAGGCCTATTTGTTCCTTTTTGGTTTATCTTGGATTAAATGAAGTTCTAGGCCTAGTGACTCTTGTTTTCATGAAATGCATTCGTTAGATGGGTTATGGGGAAGTCAACAGATGTTTGTCTAGCACCCACGGAGGTTCAAGACTCAAGCTATCTTGGCTTAAAGTTGTAGGCCTATTTGTTCCTTTTCGGTTTATCTTGGATTAAATGAAGTTCTAGGCCAAGTGACTCTTGTTTTCATGAAATGCATTCGTTAGATGGGTTATGGGGAAGTCAACAGATGTTTGTCTAGCACCCACGGTGGAACAAGACTCAAGCTATCTTGATTTAAAGTTGTAGGCCAATTTGTTCCTTTTCGGTTTATCTTGGATTAAATGAAGTTCTAGGCCAAGTGACTCTTGTTTTCATGAAATGCATTCGTTAGATGGGTTATGGGGAAGTCAACGAGATGTTTGTCTAGCACCCACGGTGGTACATGACTCGAGCTATCTTGGTTTAAAGTTGTAGGCCTATTTGTTCCTTTTCGGTTTATTTTGGATTAAATGAAGTTCTAGGCCAAGTGACTCTTGTTTTCTATAAATACATACGATAGATGGGTGATGGGGAAGTCAGCGAGATGTTTGTCTAGCACCCACGGAGGTTCAAGACTCAAGCTATCTTGTATTAAAGTTGTAGGCCTATTTTTTCCTTTTCGGTTTATCTTGGATTAAAAGAAGTTCTAGGCCAAGTGACTCATCTTGTCAAGAAATTCATTCGTTAGATGGGTTATGGGGAAGTCAACGAGATGTTTGTCTAGCACCCACGGTGGTACAAGACTCGAAGCTATCTTGGTTTAAAGTTGTAGGCCTATTTGTTCCTTTTCGGTTTATCTTGGATTAAATGAAGTTCTAGGCCAAGTGACTCATGTTTTCATGAAATGCATTCGTTAGATCGGTTATGGGGAAGTCAACAGATGTTTTTCTAGCACCCATGGTGGTACAAGACTCAAGCTATCTTGATTTAAAGTTGTAGGCCTATTTGTTCCATTTCGGTTTATCTTGGATTAAATGTAGTTCTAGGCCAAGTGACTCTTGTTTTCATGAAATGCATTCGTTAGATGGGTTATGGGGAAGTCAGCACGAGATGATTGTCTAGCACCCACGGAGGTTCAAGACTCAAGCTATCTTGGTTTAAAGTTGTAGGCCTATTTGTTCCTTTTCGGTTTATCTTGGATTAAATGAAGTTCTAGGCCAAAGTGACTCTTGTTTTCATGAAATGCATTCGTTAGATCGGTTATGGGGAAGTCAACAGATGTTTGTCTAGCACCCACGGTGGTACAAGACTCAAGCTATCTTGATTTAAAGTTGTAGGCCTTTTTGTTCCTTTTCGGTTTATCTTGGATTAAATGAAGTTCTAGGCCAAGTGACTCTTGTTTTCATGAAATGCATTCGTTAGATGGGTTATGGGGAAGTCAGCAGATGTTTGTCTAGCACCCACGGAGGTACAAGACTCAAGCTATCTTGGTTTAAAGTTGTAGGCCTATTTGTTCCTTTTCGGTTTATCTTGGATTAAATGAAGTTCTAGGCCAAGTGACTCTTGTTTTCATGAAATGCATTCGTTAGATGGGTTATGGGGAAGTCAACAGATGATTGTCTAGCACCCACGGAGGTTCAAGACTCAAGCTATCTTGGATTAAAGTTGTAGGCCTTTTTGTTCCTTTTCGGTTTATCTTGGATTAAATGAAGTTCTAGGCCAAGTGACTCTTGTTTTCATGAAATGCATTTGTTAGATGGGTTATGGGGAAGTCAACAGATGTTTGTCTAGCACCCACGGTGGTAAAGACTCAAGCTATCTTGGCTTAAAGTTGTAGGCCTATTTGTTCCTTTTCGGTTTATCTTGGATTAAATGAAGTTCTAGGCCAAGTGACTCTTGTTTTCATGAAATGCATTCGTTAGATGGGTTATGGGGAAGTCAACAGATGTTTGTCTAGCACCCACGGTGGTACATGACTCAAGCTATCTTGGTTTAAAGTTGTAGGCCTATTTGTTCCTTTTTGGTTTATCTTGGATTAAATGAAGTTCTAGGCCTAGTGACTCTTGTTTTCATGAAATGCATTCGTTAGATGGGTTATGGGGAAGTCAACAGATGTTTGTCTAGCACCCACGGAGGTACATGACTCAAGCTATCTTGGTTTAAAGTTGTAGGCCTATTTGTTCCTTTTCGGTTTATCTTGGATTAAATGAAGTTCTAGGCCAAGTGAATCATGTTTTCAAGAAATGCATTCGTTAGATGGGTTATGGGGAAGTCAACAGATGTTTGTCTAGCACCCACGGAGGTACAAGACTCAAGCTATCTTGGCTTAAAGTTGTAGGCCTATTTGTTCCTTTTCGGTTTATCTTGGATTAAAAGAAGTTCTAGGCCAAGTGACTCTTGTTTTCATGAAATGCATTCGTTAGATGGGTTATGGGGAAGTCAACAGATGTTTGTCTAGCACCCACGGTGGTACAAGACTCAAGCTATCTTGGCTTAAAGTTGTAGGCCTATTTGTTCCTTTTCGGTTTATCTTGGATTAAATGAAGTTCTAGGCCAAGTGACTCTTGTTTTCAAGAAATGCATTCGTTAGATGGGTTATGGGGAAGTCAACAGATGATTGTCTAGCACCCACGGAGGTTCAAGACTCAAGCTATCTTGGTTTAAAGTTGTAGGCCTATTTGTTCCTTTTTGGTTTATCTTGGATTAAATGAAGTTCTAGGCCAAGTGACTCTTGTTTTCTTGAAATGCATTCGTTAGATGGGTTATGGGGAAGTCAACTGATGTTTGTCTATCACCCACGGTGGTACAAGACTCGAGCTATCTTGGTTTAAAGTTGTAGGCCTATTTGTTCCTTTTCGGTTTATCTTGGATTAAATGAAGTTCTAGGCCAAGTGACTCTTGTTTTCATGAAATGCATTCGTTAGATGGGTTATGGGGAAGTCAACAGATGTTTGTCTAGCACCCACGGTGGTACAAGACTCAAGCTATCTTGGTTTAAAGTTGTAGGCCTATTTGTTCCTTTTCGGTTTATCTTGGATTAAATGAAGTTCTAGGCCAAGTGACTCATGTTTTCATGAAATGCATTCGTTAGATGGGTTATGGGGAAGTCAACGAGATGATTGTCCAGCACCCACGGAGGTTCAAGACTCAAGCTATCTTGGTTTAAAGTTGTAGGCCTATTTGTTCCTTTTCGGTTTATCTTGGATTAAATGAAGTTCTAGGCCAAGTGACTCTTGTTTTCATGAAATGCATTCGTTAGATGGGTTATGGGGAAGTCAACAGATGTTTGTCTAGCACCCACGGTGGTACAAGACTCAAGCTATCTTGATTTAAAGTTGTAGGCCTTTTTGTTCCTTTTCGGTTTATCTTGGATTAAATGAAGTTCTAGGCCAAGTGACTCTTGTTTTCATGAAATGCATTCGTTAGATGGGTTATGGGGAAGTCAACAGATGATTGTCTAGCACCCACGGAGGTTCAAGACTCAAGCTATCTTGGTTTAAAGTTGTAGGCTTATTTGTTCCTTTTTGGTTTATCTTGGATTAAATGAAGTTCTAGGCCTAGTGACTCTTGTTTTCATGAAATGCATTCGTTAGATGGGTTATGAGGAAGTCAGCTGATGATTGTCTAGCACCCACGGAGGTTCAAGACTCAAGCTATCTTGGATTAAAGTTGTAGGCCTATTTGTTCCTTTTCGGTTTATCTTGGATTAAATGAAGTTCTAGGCCAAGTGACTCATGTTTTCAAGAAATGCATTCGTTAGATGGGTTATGGGGAAGTCAACAGATGTTTGTCTAGCACCCACGGTGGTACATGACTCAAGCTATCTTGGTTTAAAGTTGTAGGCCTATTTGTTCCTTTTTGGTTTATCTTGGATTAAATGAAGTTCTAGGCCAAGTGACTCATGTTTTCAAGAAATGCATTCGTTAGATGGGTTATGGGGAAGTCAACAGATTTTTGTCTAGCACCCACGGAGGTACATGACTCAAGCTATCTTGGTTTAAAGTTGTAGGCCTATTTGTTCCTTTTCGGTTTATCTTGGATTAAATGAAGTTCTAGGCCAAGTGAATCATGTTTTCAAGAAATGCATTCGTTAGATGGGTTATGGGGAAGTCAACAGATGTTTGTCTAGCACCCACGGTGGTACAAGACTCAAGCTATCTTGGCTTAAAGTTGTAGGCCTTTTTGTTCCTTTTCGGTTTATCTTGGATTAAATGAAGTTCTAGGCCAAGTGACTCTTGTTTTCATGAAATGCATTCGTTAGATGGGTTATGGGGAAGTCAACAGATGATTGTCTAGCACCCACGGAGGTTCAAGACTCAAGCTATCTTGGTTTAAAGTTGTAGGCCTATTTGTTCCTTTTCGGTTTATCTTGGATTAAATGAAGTTCTAGGCCAAGTGACTCATGTTTTCATGAAATGCATTCGTTAGATGGGTTATGGGGAAGTCAACAGATGTTTGTCTAGCACCCACGGTGGTTCAAGACTCAAGCTATCTTGGTTTAAAGTTGTAGGCCTATTTGTTCCTTTTCGGTTTATCTTGGATTAAATGAAGTTCTAGGCCAAGTGACTCATGTTTTCATGAAATGCATTCGTTAGATGGGTTATGGGGAAGTCAACAGATGTTTGTCTAGCACCCACGGTGGTACATGACTCAAGCTATCTTGGTTTAAAGTTGTAGGCCTATTTGTTCCTTTTCGGTTTATCTTGGATTAAATGAAGTTCTAGGCCTAGTGACTCTTGTTTTCATGAAATGCATTCGTTAGATGGGTTATGGGGAAGTCAACAGATGATTGTCTAGCACCCACGGAGGTTCAAGACTCAAGCTATCTTGGTTTAAAGTTGTAGGCCTATTTGTTCCTTTTCGGTTTATCTTGGATTAAAAGAAGTTCTAGGCCAAGTGACTCTTGTTTTCATGAAATGCATTCGTTAGATGGGTTATGGGGAAGTCAACAGATGTTTGTCTAGCACCCACGGTGGTTCAAGACTCAAGCTATCTTGGTTTAAAGTTGTAGGCCTATTTGTTCCTTTTCGGTTTAACTTGGATTAAATGAAGTTCTAGGCCTAGTGACTCTTGTTTTCATGAAATGCATTCGTTAGATGGGTTATGGGGAAGTCAACAGATGTTTGTCTAGCACCCACGGAGGTTCAAGACTCAAGCTATCTTGGTTTAAAGTTGTAGGCCTATTTGTTCCTTTCGGTTTATCTTGGATTAAATGAAGTTCTAGGCCAAGTGACTCTTGTTTTCATGAAATGCATTTGTTAGATAGGTTATGGGGAAGTCAACAGATGTTTGTCTAGCACCCACGGAGGTACAAGACTCAAGCTATCTTGGTTTAAAGTTGTAGGCCTATTTGTTCCATTTGGGTTTATCTTAGATTAAATGAAGTTCTAGGCCAAGTGACTCTTGTTTTCATGAAATGCATTCGATACATGGGTTATGGGGAAGTCAACAGATGTTTTTCTAGCACCCACGGTGGTACAAGACTCAAGCTATCTTGGTTTAAAGTTGTAGGCCTATTTGTTCCTTTTCGGTTTATCTTGGATTAAATGAAGTTCTAGGCCAAGTGACTCTTGTTTTCATGAAATGCATTCGTTAGATGGGTTATGGGGAAGTCAACAGATGATTGTCTAGCACCCACGGAGGTTCAAGACTCAAGCTATCTTGGATTAAAGTTGTAGGCCTATTTGTTCCTTTTCGGTTTATCTTGGATTAAATGAAGTTCTAGGCCAAGTGACTCATGTTTTCAAGAAATGCATTCGTTAGATGGGTTATGGGGAAGTCAACAGATGTTTGTCTAGCACCCACGGTGGTACATGACTCAAGCTATCTTGGTTTAAAGTTGTAGGCCTATTTGTTCCTTTTCGGTTTATCTTGGATTAAATGAAGTTCTAGGCCAAGTGACTCTTGTTTTCATGAAATGCATTCGTTAGATGGGTTATGGGGAAGTCAACAGATGTTTGTCTAGCACCCACGGTGGTACAAGACTCAAGCTATCTTGATTTAAAGTTGTAGGCCTTTTTGTTCCTTTTCGGTTTATCTTGGATTAAATGAAGTTCTAGGCCAAGTGACTCTTGTTTTCATGAAATGCATTCGTTACATGGGTTATGGGGAAGTCAGCAGATGATTGTCTAGCACCCACGGAGGTTCAAGACTCAAGCTATCTTGGCTTAAAGTTGTAGGCCTATTTGTTCCTTTTCGGTTTATCTTGGATTAAATGAAGTTCTAGGCCAAGTGACTCATGTTTTCAAGAAATGCATTCGTTAGATTGGTTATGGGGAAGTCAACAGAATTTTGTCTAGCACCCACGGTGGTACATGACTCAAGCTATCTTGGTTTAAAGTTGTAGGCCTATTTGTTCCTTTTCGGTTTATCTTGGATTAAATGAAGTTCTAGGCCAAGTGACTCATGTTTTGAAGAAATGCATTCGTTAGATGGGTTATGGGGAAGTCAACGAGATGATTGTCTAGCACCCACGGAGGTTCAAGACTCAAGCTATCTTGGTTTAAAGTTGTAGGCCTATTTGTTCCTTTTCGGTTTATCTTGGATTAAATGAAGTTCTAGGCCAAGTGACTCTTTTTTTCATGAAATGCATTCGTTAGATGGGTTATGGGGAAGTCAACAGATGATTGTCTAGCACCCACGGAGGTTCAAGACTCAAGCTATCTTGGCTTAAAGTTGTAGGCCTATTTGTTCCTTTTCGGTTTATCTTGGATTAAATGAAGTTCTAGGCCAAGTGACTCTTGTTTTCAAGAAATGCATTCGTTAGATGGGTTATGGGGAAGTCAACAGATGTTTGTCTAGCACCCACGGTGGTACATGACTCAAGCTATCTTGGTTTAAAGTTGTAGGCCTATTTGTTCCTTTTCGGTTTATCTTGGATTAAATGAAGTTCTAGGCCAAGTGACTCTTGTTTTCATGAAATGCATTCGTTAGATGGGTTATGGGGAAGTCAACAGATGTTTGTCTAGCACCCACGGTGGTACAAGACTCAAGCTATCTTGATTTAAAGTTGTAGGCCTTTTTGTTCCTTTTCGGTTTATCTTGGATTAAATGAAGTTCTAGGCCAAGTGACTCTTGTTTTCATGAAATGCATTCGTTAGATGGGTTATGGGGAAGTTAGCAGATGTTTGTCTAGCACCCACGGTGGTTCAAGACTCAAGCTATCTTGGTTTAAAGTTGTAGGCCTATTTGTTCCTATTAGGTTTATCTTGGATTAAATGAAGTTCTAGGCCAAGTGACTCTTGTTTTCATGAAATGCATTCGTTAGATGGGTTATGGGGAAGTCAACAGATGTTTGTCTAGCACCCACGGAGGTACATGACTCAAGCTATCTTGGTTTAAAGTTGTAGGCCTATTTGTTCCTCTTTAGTTTATCTTGGATTAAATCAAGTTCTAGGCCAAGTGACTCTTGTTTTCATGAAATGCATTCGTTAGATGGGTGATGGGGAAGTCAACAGATGTTTGTCTAGCACCCACGGAGGTTCAAGACTCAAGCTATCTTGGCTTAAAGTTGTAGGCCTTTTTGTTCCTTTTCGGTTTATCTTGGATTAAATGAAGTTCTAGGCCAAGTGACTCTTGTTTTCATGAAATGCATTTGTTAGATGGGTTATGGGGAAGTCAACAGATGTTTGTCTAGCACCCACAGTGGTAAAGACTCAAGCTATCTTGGCTTAAAGTTGTAGGCCTATTTGTTCCTTTTCGGTTTATCTTGGATTAAATGAAGTTCTAGGCCAAGTGACTCTTGTTTTCATGAAATGCATTCGTTAGATGGGTGATGGGGAAGTCAACAGATGATTGTCTAGCACCCACGGAGGTTCAAGAGTCAAGCTATCTTGGTTTAAAGTTGTAGGCCTACTTGTTCCTTTTCGGTTTATCTTGGATTAAATGAAGTTCTAGGCCAAGTGACTCTTGTTTTCATGAAATGCATTCGTTAGATGGGTTATGGGGAAGTCAATAGATGTTTGTCTATCACCCACGGTGGTACAAGACTCAAGCTATCTTGATTTAAAGTTGTAGGCCAATTTGTTCCTTTTCGGTTTATCTTAGATTAAATGAAGTTCTAGGCCAAGTGACTCTTGTTTTCATGAAATGCATTCGTTAGATGGGTTATGGGGAAGTCAACAGATGTTTGTCTAGCACCCATGGTGGTACAAGACTCAAGCTATCTTGGTTTAAAGTTGTAGGCCTATTTGTTCCTTTTCGGTTTATCTTGGATTAAATGAAGGTCTAGGCCAAGTGACTCTTGTTTTCATGAAATTCATTCGTTAGATGGGTTATGGGGAAGTCAACAGATGTTTGTCTAGCACCCATGGTGGTACAAGACTCAAGCTATCTTGGTTTAAAGTTGTAGGCCTATTTGTTCCTTTTCGGTTTATCTTGGATTAAAAGAAGTTCTAGGCCAAGTGCCTCTTGTTTTCATGAAATGCATTCGTTAGATGGGTTATGGGGAAGTCAACAAATGTTTGTCTAGCACCCACGGTGGTTCAACACTCAAGCTATCTTGGCTTAAAGTTGTAGGCCTATTTGTTCCTTTTCGGTTTATCTTGGATTAAATGAAGTTCTAGGCCAAGTGACTCATGTTTTCATGAAATACTTTCGTTAGATGGGTTATGGGGAAGTCAACAGATGATTGTCTAGCACCCACGGAGGTAAAAGACTCAAGCTATCTTGGTTTAAAGTTGTAGGCCTATTTGTTCCTTTTCGGTTTATCTTGGATTAAATGAAGTTCTAGGCCAAGTGACTCTTGTTTTCAAGAAATGCATTCGTTAGATGGGTTATGGGGAAGTCAACAGATGATTGTCTAGCACCCACGGAGGTTCAAGACTCAAGCTATCTTGGTTTAAAGTTGTAGGCCTATTTGTTCCTTTTCGGTTTATCTTGGATTAAAAGAAGTTCTAGGCCAAGTGACTCTTGTTTTCATGAAATGCATTCGTTAGATGGGTTATGGGGAAGTCAACAGATGTTTGTCTAGCACCCACGGTGGTTCAAGACTCAAGCTATCTTGGCTTAAAGTTGTAGGCCTTTTTGTTCCTTTTCGGTTTATCTTGGATTAAATGAAGTTCTAGCCCAAGTGACTCTTGTTTTCATGAAATGCATTCGTTAGATGGGTTATGGGGAAGTCAACAGATGATTGTCTAGCAACCACGGAGGTTCAAGACTCAAGCTATCTTGGCTTAAAGTTGTAGGCCTATTTGTTCCTTTTCGGTTTATCTTGGATTAAAAGAAGTTCTAGGCCAAGTGACTCATGTTTTCGTGAAATGCATTCGTTAGATGGGTTATGGGGAAGTCAACAGATGATCGTCTAGCACCCACGGAGGTACATGACTCAAGCTATCTTCGTTTAATGTTGTAGGCCTATTTGTTCCTCTTTGGTTTATCTTGGATTAAATGAAGTTCTAGGCCTAGTGACTCTTGTTTTCAAGAAATGCATTCGTTAGATGGGTTATGGGGAAGTCAACAGATGTTTGTCTAGCACCCACGGTGGTACATGACTCAAGCTATCTTGGTTTAAAGTTGTAGGCCTATTTGTTCCTTTTTGGTTTATCTTGGATTAAATGAAGTTCTAGGCCAAGTGACTCTTGTTTTCATGAAATGCATTCGTTAGATGGGTTATGGGGAAGTCAACAGATGATTGTCTAGCACCCACGGAGGTTCAAGACTCAAGCTATCTTGGCTTAAAGTTGTAGGCCTATTTGTTCCTTTTCGGTTTATCTTGGATTAAATGAAGTTCTAGGCCAAGTGACTCTTGTTTTCATGAAATGCATTCGTTAGATGGGTTATGGGGAAGTCAACAGATGTTTGTCTAGCACCCACGGAGGTACATGACTCAAGCTATCTTGGTTTAAAGTTGTAGGCCTATTTGTTCCTTTTCGGTTTATCTTGGATTAAATGAAGTTCTAGGCCAAGTGAATCATGTTTTCAAGAAATGCATTCGTTAGATGGGTTATGGGGAAGTCAACAGATGTTTGTCTAGCACCCACGGTGGTACATGACTCAAGCTATCTTGGTTTAAAGTTGTAGGCCTATTTGTTCCTTTTTGGTTTATCTTGGATTAAATGAAGTTCTAGGCCTAGTGACTCTTGTTTTCATGAAATGCATTCGTTAGATGGGTTATGATGAAGTCAACAGATGTTTGTCTAGCACCCACGGTGGTACATGACTCAAGCTATCTTGGTTTAAAGTTGTAGGCCTATTTGTTCCTTTTTGGTTTATCTTGGATTAAATGAAGTTCTAGGCCAAGTGACTCTTGTTTTCATGAAATGCATTCGTTAGATGGGTTATGGGGAAGTCAACAGATGATTGTCTAGCACCCACGGAGGTTCAAGACTCAAGCTATCTTGGCTTAAAGTTGTAGGCCTATTTGTTCCTTTTCGGTTTATCTTGGATTAAATGAAGTTCTAGGCCAAGTGACTCTTGTTTTCATGAAATGCATTCGTTAGATGGGTTATGGGGAAGTCAACAGATGATTGTCTAGCACCCACGGAGGTTCATGACTCAAGCTATCTTGGTTTAAAGTTGTAGGCCTATTTGTTCCTTTTCGGTTTATCTTGGATTAAATGAAGTTCTAGGCCAAGTGACTCTTGTTTTCATGAAATGCATTCGTTAGATGGGTTATGGGGAAGTCAACAGATGATTGTCTAGCACCCACGGAGGTTCAAGACTCAAGCTATCTTGGTTTAAAGTTGTAGGCCTATTTGTTCCTTTGGGTTTATCTTGGATTAAATGAAGTTCTAGGCCCAGTGACTCGTGTTTTCATGAAATGCATTTGTTAGATGGGTTATGGGGAAGTCAACGAGATGATTGTCTATCACCCACGGAGGTTCAAGACTCAAGCTATCTTGGTTTAAAGTTGTAGGCCTATTTGTTCCTTTTCGGTTTATCTTGGATTAAATGAAGTTCTAGGCCAAGTGACTCATGTTTTCATGAAATGCATTCGTTAGATGGGTTATGGGGAAGTCAACAGATGATTGTCTAGCACCCACGGAGGTTCAAGACTCAAGCTATCTTGGTTTAAAGTTGTAGGCCTATTTGTTCCTTTTCGGTTTATCTTGGATTAAATGAAGTTCTAGGCCAAGTGACTCTTGTTTTCATGAAATGCATTCGTTAGATGGGTTATGGGGAAGTCAACAGATGATTGTCTAGCACCCACGGAGGTTCAAGACTCAAGCTATCTTGGTTTAAAGTTGTAGGCCTATTTGTTCCTTTTCGGTTTATCTTGGATTAAATGAAGTTCTAGGCCAAGTGACTCTTGTTTTCAAGAAATGCATTCGTTAGATGGGTTATGGGGAAGTCAACAGATGATTGTCTAGCACCCACGGTGGTACATGACTCAAGCTATCTTGGTTTAAAGTTGTAGGCCTATTTGTTCCTTTTTGGTTTATCTTGGATTAAATGAAGTTCTAGGCCAAGTGACTCTTGTTTTCATGAAATGCATTCGTTAGATGGGTTATGATGAAGTCAACAGATGTTTGTCTAGCACCCACGGTGGTACATGACTCAAGCTATCTTGGTTTAAAGTTGTAGGCCTATTTGTTCCTTTTTGGTTTATCTTGGATTAAATGAAGTTCTAGGCCAAGTGACTCTTGTTTTCATGAAATGCATTCGTTAGATGGGTTATGGGGAAGTCAACAGATGATTGTCTAGCACCCACGGAGGTTCAAGACTCAAGCTATCTTGGCTTAAAGTTGTAGGTCTATTTGTTCCTTTTCGGTTTATCTTGGATTAAATGAAGTTCTAGGCCAAGTGACTCTTGTTTTCATGAAATGCATTCGTTAGATGGGTTATGGGGAAGTCAACAGATGATTGTCTAGCACCCACGGAGGTTCAAGACTCAAGCTATCTTGGTTTAAAGTTGTAGGCCTATTTGTTCCTTTTCGGTTTATCTTGGATTAAATGAAGTTCTAGGCCAAGTGAATCATGTTTTCAAGAAATGCATTCGTTAGATGGGTTATGAGGAAGTCAACAGGTGATTGTCTAGCACCCACGGTGGTACATGACTCAAGCTATCTTGGTTTAAAGTTGTAGGCCTTTTTGTTCCTTTTTGGTTTATCTTGGATTAAATGAAGTTCTAGGCCTAGTGACTCTTGTTTTCATGAAATGCATTCGTTAGATGGGTTATGATGAAGTCAACAGATGTTTGTCTAGCACCCACGGTGGTACATGACTCAAGCTATCTTGGTTTAAAGTTGTAGGCCTATTTGTTCCTTTTTGGTTTATCTTGGATTAAATGAAGTTCTAGGCCAAGTGACTCTTGTTTTCATGAAATGCATTCGTTAGATGGGTTATGGGGAAGTCAACAGATGATTGTCTAGCACCCACGGAGGTTCAAGACTCAAGCTATCTTGGATTAAAGTTGTAGGCCTATTTGTTCCTTTTCGGTTTATCTTGGATTAAATGAAGTTCTAGGCCAAGTGACTCATGTTTTCAAGAAATGCATTCGTTAGATGGGTTATGGGGAAGTCAACAGATGATTGTCTAGCACCCACGGAGGTTCAAGACTCAAGCTATCTTGGTTTAAAGTTGTAGGCCTATTTGTTCCTTTTCGGTTTATCTTGGATTAAATCAAGTTCTAGGCCTAGTGACTCTTGTTTTCAAGAAATGCATTCGTTAGATGGGTTATGGGGAAGTCAACAGATGTTTGTCTAGCACCCACGGTGGTACATGACTCAAGCTATCTTGGTTTAAAGTTGTGGGCCAATTTGTTCCTTTTCGGTTTATCTTGGATTAAAAGACGTTCTAGGCCAAGTGACTCTTGTTTTCATGAAATGCATTCGTTAGATGGGTTATGGGGAAGTCAACAGATGATTGTCTAGCACCCACGGAGGTGCAAGACTCAAGCTATCTTGGCTTAAAGTTGTAGTCTTATTTGTTCCTTTTCGATTTATCTTAGATTAAATGAAGTTCTAGGCCAAGTGACTCTTGTTTTCATGAAATGCATTCGTTAGATCGGTTATGGGGAAGTCAACAGATGTTTGTCTAGCACCCACGGTGGTACAAGACTCAAGCTATCTTGATTTAAAGTTGTAGGCCTTTTTGTTCCTTTTCGGTTTATCTTGGATTAAATGAAGTTCTAGGCCAAGTGACTCTTGTTTTCATGAAATGCATTCGTTAGATGGGTTATGGGGAAGTCAACAGATGTTTGTCTAGCACCCACGGTGGTACATGACTCAAGCTATCTTGGTTTAAAGTTGTAGGCCTATTTGTTCCTTTTTGGTTTATCTTGGATTAAATGAAGTTCTAGGCCTAGTGACTCTTGTTTTCATGAAATGCATTCGTTAGATGGGTTATGGGGAAGTCAACAGATGTTTGTCTAGCACCCACGGTGAGTTCAAGACTCAAGCTATCTTGGTTTAAAGTTGTAGGCCTATTTGTTCCTTTTTGGTTTATCTTGGATTAAATGAAGTTCTAGGCCAAGTGACTCTTGTTTTCATGAAATGCATTCGTTAGATGGGTTATGGGGAAGTCAACAGATGATTGTCTAGCACCCACGGAGGTTCAAGACTCAAGCTATCTTGGCTTAAAGTTGTAGGCCTATTTGTTCCTTTTCGGTTTATCTTGGATTAAATGAAGTTCTAGGCCAAGTGACTCTTGTTTTCATGAAATGCATTCGTTAGATGGGTTATGGGGAAGTCAACAGATGTTTGTCTAGCACCCACGGTGGAACAAGACTCAAGCTATCTTGATTTAAAGTTGTAGGCCAATTTGTTCCTTTTCGGTTTATCTTGGATTAAATGAAGTTCTAGGCCAAGTGACTCTTGTTTTCATGAAATGCATTCGTTAGATGGGTTATGGGGAAGTCAACAGATGATTGTCTAGCACCCACGGAGGTTCAAGACTCAAGCTATCTTGGCTTAAAGTTGTAGGCCTATTTGTTCCTTTTCGGTTTATCTTGGATTAAATGAAGTTCTAGGCCAAGTGACTCTTGTTTTCATGAAATGCATTCGTTAGATGGGTTATGGGGAAGTCAACAGATGTTTGTCTAGCACCCACGGTGGTACATGACTCAAGCTATCTTGGTTTAAAGTTGTAGGCCTATTTGTTCCTTTTTGGTTTATCTTGGATTAAATGAAGTTCTAGGCCAAGTGACTCTTGTTTTCATGAAATGCATTCGTTAGATGGGTTATGGGGAAGTCAACAGATGATTGTCTAGCACCCAC
The DNA here is from genome assembly GCA_023212625.1 of Styphnolobium japonicum. Classification (NCBI taxonomy): domain Eukaryota; kingdom Viridiplantae; phylum Streptophyta; class Magnoliopsida; order Fabales; family Fabaceae; genus Styphnolobium; species Styphnolobium japonicum. The sequence continues at coordinate 398,206 of JALBWW010000043.1, forward strand.
GGAGGTTCAAGACTCAAGCTATCTTGGATTAAAGTTGTAGGCCTATTTGTTCCTTTTCGGTTTATCTTGGATTAAATGAAGTTCTAGGCCAAGTGACTCTTGTTTTCATGAAATGCATTCGTTAGATGGGTTATGGGGAAGTCAACAGATGTTTGTCTAGCACCCACGGTGGTACATGACTCAAGCTATCTTGGTTTAAAGTTGTAGGCCTATTTGTTCCTTTTTGGTTTATCTTGGATTAAATGAAGTTCTAGGCCTAGTGACTCTTGTTTTCATGAAATGCATTCGTTAGATGGGTTATGGGGAAGTCAACAGATGATTGTCTAGCACCCACGGAGGTTCAAGACTCAAGCTATCTTGGCTTAAAGTTGTAGGCCTATTTGTTCCTTTTTGGTTTATCTTGGATTAAATGAAGTTCTAGGCCAAGTGACTCATGTTTTCAAGAAATGCATTCGTTAGATGGGTTATGGGGAAGTCAACAGATGATTGTCTAGCACCCACGGTGGTACATGACTCAAGCTATCTTGGTTTAAAGTTGTAGGCCTATTTGTTCCTTTTTGGTTTATCTTGGATTAAATGAAGTTCTAGGCCTAGTGACTCTTGTTTTCATGAAATGCATTCGTTAGATGGGTTATGGGGAAGTCAACAGATGATTGTCTAGCACCCACGGAGGTTCAAGACTCAAGCTATCTTGGCTTAAAGTTGTAGGCCTATTTGTTCCTTTTCGGTTTATCTTGGATTAAATGAAGTTCTAGGCCAAGTGACTCTTGTTTTCATGAAATGCATTCGTTAGATGGGTTATGGGGAAGTCAACAGATGATTGTCTAGCACCCACGGAGGTTCAAGACTCAAGCTATCTTGGTTTAAAGTTGTAGGCCTATTTGTTCCTTTTTGGTTTATCTTGGATTAAATGAAGTTCTAGGCCTAGTGACTCTTGTTTTCATGAAATGCATTCGTTAGATGGGTTATGGGGAAGTCAACAGAGATGTTTGTCCCCTAGCACCCACGGAGGTTCAAGACTCAAGCTATCTTGATTTAAAGTTGTAGGCCAATTTGTTCCTTTTCGGTTTATCTTGGATTAAATGAAGTTCTAGGCCAAGTGACTCTTGTTTTCATGAAATGCATTCGTTAGATGGGTGATGGGGAAGTCAACAGATGATTGTCTAGCACCCACGGAGGTTCAAGACTCAAGCTATCATCTTGGCTTAAAGTTGTAGGCCTATTTGGTCCTTTTCGGTTTATCTTGGATTAAATGAAGTTCTAGGCCAAGTGACTCATGTTTTCAAGAAATGCATTCGTTAGACGGGTTATGGGGAAGTCAACAGATGATTGTCTAGCACCCACGGTGGTTCAAGACTCAAGCTATCATGGTTTAAAGTTGTAGGCTTATTTGTTCCTGTTTGGTTTATCTTGGATTAAATGAAGTTCTAGGCCAAGTGACTCTTGTTTTCATGAAATGCATTCGTTACATCGGTTATGGGGAAGTCAACAGATGTTTGTCTAGCACCCACGGTGGTACAAGACTCAAGCTATCTTGATTTAAAGTTGTAGGCCTTTTTGTTCCTTTTCGGTTTATCTTGGCTTAAATGAAGTTCTAGGCCAAGTGACTCTTGTTTTCATGAAATGCATTCGTTAGATGGGTTATGGGGAAGTCAACAGATGTTTGTCTAGCACCCACGGAGGTACATGACTCAAGCTATCTTGGTTTAAAGTTGTAGGCCTATTTGTTCCTCTTTAGTTTATCTTGGATTAAATCAAGTTCTAGGCCAAGTGACTCTTGTTTTCATGAAATGCATTTGTTAGATGGGTTATGGGGAAGTCAACAGATGTTTGTCTAGCACCCACGGAGGTACAAGACTCAAGCTATCTTGATTTAAAGTTGTAGGCCTTTTTGTTCCTTTTCGGTTTATCTTGGATTAAATGAAGTTCTAGGCCAAGTGACTCTTGTTTTCATGAAATGCATTCGTTAGATGGGTTATGGGGAAGTCAACAGATGATTGTCTAGCACCCACGGAGGTTCAAGACTCAAGCTATCTTGGCTTAAAGTTGTAGGCCTATTTGTTCCTTTTCGGTTTATCTTGGATTAAATGAAGTTCTAGGCCAAGTGACTCTTGTTTTCATGAAATGCATTCGTTAGATGGGTTATGGGGAAGTCAACAGATGATTGTCTAGCACCCACGGAGGTTCAAGACTCAAGCTATCTTGGCTTAAAGTTGTAGGCCTATTTGTTCCTTTTCGGTTTATCTTGGATTAAATGAAGTTCTAGGCCAAGTGACTCATGTTTTCAAGAAATGCATTCGTTAGATGGGTTATGGGGAAGTCAACAGATGATTGTCTAGCACCCACGGTGGTACATGACTCAAGCTATCTTGGTTTAAAGTTGTAGGCCTATTTGTTCCTTTTTGGTTTATCTTGGATTAAATGAAGTTCTAGGCCTAGTGACTCTTGTTTTCATGAAATGCATTCGTTAGATGGGTTATGGGGAAGTCAACAGATGATTGTCTAGCACCCACGGAGGTTCAAGACTCAAGCTATCTTGGATTAAAGTTGTAGGCCTATTTGTTCCTTTTCGGTTTATCTTGGATTAAATGAAGTTCTAGGCCAAGTGACTCATGTTTTCAAGAAATGCATTCGTTAGATGGGTTATGGGGAAGTCAGCAGATGATTGTCTAGCACCCACGGAGGTTCAAGACTCAAGCTATCTTGGCTTAAAGTTGTAGGCCTATTTGTTCCTTTTCGGTTTATCTTGGATTAAATGAAGTTCTAGGCCTAGTGACTCTTGTTTTCAAGAAATGCATTCGTTAGATGGGTTATGGGGAAGTCAACAGATGTTTGTCTAGCACCCACGGAGGTACATGACTCAAGCTATCTTGGTTTAAAGTTGTAGGCCTATTTGTTCCTCTTTGGTTTATCTTGGATTAAATCAAGTTCTAGGCCTAGTGACTCTTGTTTTCATGAAATGCATTCGTTAGATGGGTGATGGGGAAGTCAACAGATGATTGTCTAGCACCCACGGAGGTTCAAGACTCAAGCTATCTTGGCTTAAAGTTGTAGGTCTATTTGTTCCTTTTCGGTTTATCTTGGATTAAATGAAGTTCTAGGCCAAGTGACTCTTGTTTTCTTGAAATGCATTCGTTAGATGGGTTATGGGGAAGTCAACAGATGATTGTCTAGCACCCACGGTGGTTCAAGACTCAAGCTATCTTGGCTTAAAGTTGTAGGTCTATTTGTTCCTTTTCGGTTTATCTTGGATTAAATGAAGTTCTAGGCCAAGTGACTCTTGTTTTCATGAAATGCATTCGTTAGATGGGTTATGGGGAAGTCAACAGATGTTTGTCTAGCACCCACGGTGGTACAAGACTCAAGCTATCTTGGTTTAAAGTTGTAGGCCTTTTTGTTCCTTTTTGGTTTATCTTGGATTAAATGAAGTTCTAGGCCAAGTGACTCTTGTTTTCATGAAATGCATTCGTTAGATGGGTTATGGGGAAGTCAACGAGATGTTTGTCTAGCACCCACGGTGGTTCAAGACTCAAGCTATCTTGGTTTAAAGTTGTAGGCCTATTTGTTCCTTTTCTGTTTATCTTGGATTAAATGAAGTTCTAGGCCAAGTGACTCATGTTTTCATGAAATGCATTCGTTAGATGGGTTATGTGGAAGAGAACAGATGATTGTCTAGCACCCACGGAGTTTCAAGACTCAAGCTATCTTGGTTTAAAGTTGTAGGCCTATTTGTTCCTTTTCGGTTTATCTTGGATTAAATGAAGTTCTAGGCCAAGTGACTCATGTTTTCTTGAAATGCATTTTTTAGATGGGTTATGGGGAAGTCAACAGATGTTTGTCTAGCACCCACGGAGGTTCAAGACTCAAGCTATCTTGGTTTAATGTTGTACGCCTATTTGTTCCTTTTCGGTTTATCTTGGATTAAAAGAAGTTCTAGGCCAAGTGACTCTTGTTTTCATGAAATGCATTCGTTATATGGGTTATGGGGAAGTCAACGAGATGATTTTCTAGCACCCACGGAGGTTCAAGACTCAAGCTATCTTGGCTTAAAGTTGTAGGCCTATTTGTTCCTTTTCGGTTTATCTTGGATTAAATGAAGTTCTAGGCCAAGTGACTCTTGTTTTCATGAAATGCATTCGTTAGATGGGTTATGGGGAAGTCAATAGATGTTTGTCTAGCACCCACGGTGGTACATGACTCAAGCTATCTTGGTTTAAAGTTGTAGGCCTATCTGTTCCTTTTTGGTTTATCTTGGATTAAATGAAGTTCTAGGCCTAGTGACTCTTGTTTTCAAGAAATGCATTCGTTAGATGGGTTATGGGGAAGTCAACAGATGACTGTCTAGCACCCACGGAGGTTCAAGACTCAAGCTATCTTGGCTTAAAGTTGTAGGCCTATTTGTTCCTTTTCGGTTTATCTTGGATTAAATGAAGTTCTAGGCCAAGTGACTCATGTTTTCAAGAAATGCATTCGTTAGATGGGTTATGGGGAAGTCAACAGATGATTGTCTAGCACCCACGGAGGTTCAAGACTCAAGCTGTCATGGTTTAAAGTTGTAGGCCTATTTGTTCCTTTTCGGTTTATCTTGGATAAAATGAAGTTCTAGGCCAAGTGACTCATGTTTTCGTCAAATGCATTCGTTAGATGGGTTATGGGGAAGTCAACAGATGATTGTCTAGCACCCACGGAGGTTCAAGACTCAAGCTATCTTGGCTTAAAGTTGTAGGCCTATTTGTTCCTTTTCGGTTTATCTTGGATTAAATGAAGTTCTAGGCCAAGTGAATCATGTTTTCAAGAAATGCATTCGTTAGATGGGTTATGGGGAAGTCAACAGATGTTTGTCTAGCACCCACGGAGGTACATGACTCAAGCTATCTTGGTTTAAAGTTGTAGGCCTATTTGTTCCTTTTCGGTTTATCTTGGATTAAATGAAGTTCTAGGCCAAGTGACTCTTGTTTTCATGAAATGCATTTGTTAGATGGGTTATGGGGAAGTCAACGAGATGATTGTCAAGCACCCACGGAGGTTCAAGACTCAAGCTATCTTGGTTTAAAGTTGTAGGCCTATTTGTTCCTTTTCGGTTTATCTTGGATTAAATGAAGTTCTAGGCCAAGTGACTCTTGTTTTCATGAAATGCATTCGTTAGATGGGTTATGGGGAAGTCAACAGATGATTGTCTAGCACCCACGGAGGTGCAAGACTCAAGCTATCTTGGCTTAAAGTTGTAGTCTTATTTGTTCCTTTTCGATTTATCTTAGATTAAAAGAAGTTCTAGGCCTAGTGACTCTTGTTTTCATGAAATGCATTCGTTAGATGGGTTATGGGGAAGTCAACGAGATGATTGTCTAGCACCCACGGAGGTTCAAGACTCAAGCTATCTTGGCTTAAAGTTGTAGGCCTATTTGTTCCTTTTTCGGTTTATCTTGGATTAAATGAAGTTCTAGGCCAAGTGACTCATGTTTTCATGAAATGCATTCGTTAGATGGGTTATGGGAAAGTCAACAGGTGATTGTCTAGCACCCACGGAGGTTCAAGACTCAAGCTATCATGGTTTAAAGTTGTAGGCTTATTTGTTCCTTTTTGGTTTATCTTGGATTAAATGAAGTTCTCGGCCTAGTGACTCTTGTTTTCATGAAATGCATTCGTTAGATGGGTTATGGGGAAGTCAACAGATGATTGTCTAGCACCCACGGAGGTTCAAGACTCAAGCTATCTTGGCTTAAAGTTGTAGGCCTATTTGTTCCTTTTCGGTTTATCTTGGATTAAATGAAGTTCTAGGCCAAGTGAATCATGTTTTCAAGAAATGCATTCGTTAGATGGGTTATGGGGAAGTCAACAGATGATTGTCTAGCACCCACGGTGGTTCAAGGCTCAAGCTATCATGGTTTAAAGTTGTAGGCTTATTTGTTCCATTTCGGTTTATCTTGGATTAAAAGATCATCTAGGCCAAGTGATTCTTGTTTGCATGAAATAGTTTTGTTAGATGGGTTATGGGGAAGTCAACAGATGTTTGTCTAGCACCCACGGTGGTACAAGACTCAAACTATCTTGATTTAAAGTTGTAGGCCTATTTGTTCGTTTTCGGTTTATCTTGGATTAAATGAAGTTCTAGGCCAAGTGACTCTTGTTTTCATGAAATGCATTCGTTAGATGGGTTATGGGGAAGTCAACAGATGTTTGACTAGCACCCACGGTGGTTCAAGACTCAAGCTATCATGGTTTAAAGTTGTAGGCTTATTTGTTCCATTTCGGTTTATCTTGGACTAAAAGATCTTCTAGGCCAAGTGACTCATGTTTTCAAGGAATGCATTCGTTAGATGGGTTATGGGGAAGTCAACAGATGTTTGTCTAGCACCCACGGAGGTTCAAGACTCAAGCTATCTTGGTTTAAAGTTGTAGGCCTATTTGTTCCTTTTCGGTTTATCTTGGATTAAATGAAGTTCTAGGCCAAGTGACTCATGTTTTCATGAAATGCATTCGTTAGATGGGTTATGGGGAAGTCAACAGATGATTGTCTAGCACCCACGGAGGTTCAAGACTCAAGCTATCTTGGCTTAAAGTTGTAGTCTTATTTGTTCCTTTTCGATTTATCTTAGATTAAATGAAGTTCTAGGCCAAGTGACTCTTGTTTTCATGAAATGCATTCGTTAGATGGGTTATGGGGAAGTCAACAGATGATTGTCTAGCACCCACGGAGGTTCAAGACTCAAGCTATCTTGGCTTAAAGTTGTAGGCCTATTTGTTCCTTTTCGGTTTATCTTGGATTAAATGAAGTTCTAGGCCAAGTGAATCATGTTTTCAAGAAATGCATTCGTTAGATGGGTTATGGGGAAGTCAACAGATGATTGTCTAGCACCCACGGTGGTACATGACTCAAGCTATCTTGGTTTAAAGTTGTAGGCCTATTTGTTCCTCTTTGGTTTATCTTGGATTAAATCAAGTTCTAGGCCTAGTGACTCTTGTTTTCATGAAATGCATTCGTTAGATGGGTTATGGGGAAGTCAACAGATGATTGTCTAGCACCCACGGAGGTTCAAGACTCAAGCTATCTTGGCTTAAAGTTGTAGGCCTATTTGTTCCTTTTCGGTTTATTTTGGATTAAATGAAGTTCTAGGCCAAGTGACTCATGTTTTCATGAAATGCATTCATTAGATGGGTTATGGGAAAGTCAACAGGTGATTGTCTAGCACCCACGGAGGTTCAAGACTCAAGCTATCATGGTTTAAAGTTGTAGGCTTATTTGTTCCTTTTTGGTTTATCTTGGATTAAATCAAGTTCTAGGCCAAGTGAATCATGTTTTCAAGAAATGCATACGTTAGATGGGTTATTGGGAAGTCAACGGTGATTGTCTAGCACCCACGGAGGTTCAAGACTCAAGCTATCATGGCTTAAAGTTGTAGGCCTATTTGTTCCTTTTCGGTTTATCTTGGATTAAAAAGAAGTTCTAGGCCAAGTGATTCATGTTTTCATGAAATGCATTCGTTAGATGGGTTATGGGGAAGTCAACGAGATGATTGTCTAGCACCCACGGAGGTTCAAGACTCAAGCTATCTTGGTTTATAGGTGTAGGCCTATTTGTTCCTTTACGGCTTAACTTGTATTAAATGAAGTTCTAGGCCAAGTGACTCTTGTTTTTCATGAAATGCATTCGTTAGATGGGTTATGGGAAGTCAACGAGATGATTGTCTAGCACCACGGAGGTTCAAGACTCAAGCTATCTTGGTTTAAAGTTGTAGGCCTATTTGTTCCTTTTTGGTTTATCTTGGATTAAATGAAGTTCTAGGCCAAGTGACTCATGTTTTCATGAAATGCATTCGTTAGATGGGTTATGGGGAAGTCAACGAGATGATTGTCTAGCACCACGGAGGTACAAGACTCAAGCTATCTTGGCTTATAGTTGTAGGCCTATTTGTTCCTTTTTCGGTTTACCTTGGATTAAATGAAGTTCTAGGCCAAGTGACTCTTGTTTTCATGAAATGCATACGTTAGATGGGTTATGAGGAAGTCAACAGATGATTGTCTAGCTCCCACGGAGGTTCAAGACTCAAGCTATCTTGGCTTAAAGTTGTAGGCCTATTTGTTCCTTTTCGGTTTATCTTGGATTAAATGAAGTTCTAGGCCAAGTGACTCTTGTTTTTCATGAAATGCATTCGTTAGATGGGTTATGGGGAAGTCAACAGATGATTGTCTAGCACCCACGGAGTACATGACTCAAGCTATCTTGGTTTAAAGTTGTAGGCCTATTTGTTCCTTTTCGGTTTATCTTGGATTAAAATGAAGTTCTAGGCCAAGTGACTCATGTTTTCATGAAATGCATTCGTTAGATGGGTTATGGGAAGTCAACGAGATGATTGTCTAGCACCCACGAAGGTTCAAGACTCAAGCTATCTTGGTTTAAAGTTGTAGGCCTATTTGTTCCTTTTCGGTTTATCTTGGATTAAATGAAGTTCTAGGCCAAGTGACTCTTGTTTTCATGAAATGCATTTGTTAGATGGGTTATGGGGAAGTCAACAGATGATTGTCTAGCACCCACGGAGGTTCAAGACTCAAGCTATCTTGGCTTAAAGTTGTAGGCCTATTTGTTCCTTTTCGGTTTATCTTGGATTAAATGAAGTTCTAGGCCAAGTGACTCTTGTTTTCATGAAATGCATTCGTTAGATGGGTTATGGGGAAGTCAACAGATGTTTGTCTAGCACCCAGGGTGGTACAAGACTCAAGCTATCTTGGTTTAAAGTTGTAGGCCTATTTGTTCCTTTTATGTTTATCTTGGATTAAAAGAAGTTCGAGGCCAGAAGTGACTCATGTTTTCATGAAATGCATTCGTTAGATGGGTTATGGGGAAGTCAACAGATGATTGTCTAGCACCCACGGAGGTTCAAGACTCAAGCTATCTTGGCTTAAAGTTGTAGGCCTATTTGTTCCTTTCGATTTATCTTGGATTAAATGAAGTTCTAGGCCAAGTGACTCTTGTTTTCATGAAATGCATTTGTTAGATGGGTTATGGGGAAGTCAACGGATGTTTGTCCTAGCACCCACGGAGGTTCATGACTCAAGCTATCTTGGTTTTAAAGTTGTAGGCCTATTTGTTCCTTTTCGGTTTATCTTGGATTAAATGAAGTTCTAGGCCTAGTGACTCTTGTTTTCATGAAATGCATTCGTTAGATGGGTTATGGGGAAGTCAACGAGATGATTGTCTAGCACCCACGGAGGTTCAAGACTCAAGCTATCTTGGTTTAAAGTTTTATGCCTATTTGTTCCATTTCGGTTTATCTTGGATTAAATGAAGTTCTAGGCCAAGTGACTCTTGTTTTCATGAAATGCATTTGTTAGATGGGTTATGGGAAGTCAACGAGATGATTGTCTAGCACCCACGGAGGTTCAAGACTCAAGCTATCTTGGCTTAAAGTTGTAGGTCTATTTGTTCCTTTTCGGTTTATCTTGGATTAAAAGAAGTTCTAGGCCAAGTGACTCTTGTTTTCATGAAATGCATTCGTTAGATAGGTTATGGGGAAGTCAACGATGATTGTCTAGCACTTACGGAGGTTCAAGACTCAAGCTATCTTGGCTTAAAGTTGTAGGCCTATTTGTTCCTTTTCGGTTTTATCTTGGATTAAATGAAGTTCTAGGCCAAGTGGCTCATGTTTTCATGAAATGCATTCGTTAGATGGGTGATGGGGAAGTCAACAGATGATTGTCTAGCACCCACGGAGGTGCAAGACTCAAGCTATCTTGGTTTAAAATTGTAGGCCTACTTGTTCCTTTTTGGTTTATCTTGGATTAAATGAAGTTCTAGGCCAAGTGACTCTTGTTTTCTTGAAATGCATTCGTTAGATGGGTTATGGGGAAGTCAACAGATGTTTGTCTATCACCCACGGTGGTACAAGACTCAAGCTATCTTGATTTAAAGTTGTAGGCCAATTTGTTCCTTTTCGGTTTATCTTGGATTAAATGAAGTTCTAGGCCAAGTGACTCTTGTTTTCATGAAATGCATTCGTTAGATGGGTGATGGGGAAGTCAACAGATGATGATTGTCTAGCACCCGCGGTGGTTCAAGACTCAAGCTATCTTGGTTTAAAGTTGTAGGCCTATTTGTTCCTTTTCGGTTTATCGAGGATTAAAAGAAGTTCTAGGCCAAGTGACTCATGTTGTCATGAAATGCATTCGTTAGATGGGTTATGGGGAAGTCAGCGAGATGTTTGTCTAGCACCCACGGTGGAACAAGACTCAAGCTATCTTGATTTAAAGTTGTAGGCCAATTTGTTCCTTTTCGGTTTATCTTGGATTAAATGAAGTTTTAGGCCAAGTGACTCTTGTTTTCATGAAATGCATTCGTTAGATCGGTTATGGGGAAGTCAACAGATGTTTGTCTAGCACCCACGGTGGTACAAGACTCAAGCTATCTTGATTTAAAGTTGTTGGCCTTTTTGTTCCTTTTCTGTTTATCTTGGATTAAATGAAGTTCTAGGCCAAGTGACTATTGTTTTCATGAAATGCATTCGTTAGATGGGTTATGGGGAAGTCAGCAGATGTTTGTCTAGCACCCACGGTGGTTCAAGACTCAAGCTATCATGGTTTAAAGTTGTAGGCCTATTTGTTCCTTTTCGGTTTATCTTGGATTAAATGAAGTTCTAGGCCAGAGTGACTCATGTTTTCATGAAATGCATTTGTTAGATGGGTTATGGGGAAGTCAACGAGATGATTGTCTAGCACCCACGGAGGTTCAAGACTCAAGCTATCTTGGTTTAAAGGTGTAGGCCTATTTGTTCCTTTAGGTTTATCTTGGATTAAATGAAGTTCTAGGCCAAGTGACTCTTGTTTTCATGAAATGCATTTGTTAGATGGGTTATGTGGAAGTCAACGAGATGTTTGTCTAGCACCCACGGTGGTACAAGACTCAAGCTATCTTGGTTTTAAAGTTGTAGGCCTATTTGTTCCTTTTGGTTTATCTTGGATTAAATGAAGTTCTAGGCGAGAAGTGACTCTTGTTTTCATGAAATGCATTCGTTAGATGGGTTATGGGGAAGTCAACAGATGTTTGTATAGCACCCACGGTGGTACAAGACTCGAGCTATCTTGGTTTTAAAGGATTCTAGGCCTATTTGTTCCTTTTCGGTTTATCTTGGAATAAAAGAAGTTCTAGGCCAAGTGACTCTTGTTTTCATGAAATGCATTCGTTAGATGGGTTTTGTGTATGTCTTCAGATGTTTGTCTAGCACCCACGGAGGTTCAAGACTCAAGCTATCTTGGCTTAAAGTTGTAGGCCTATTTGTTCCTTTTCGGTTTATCTTGGATTAAAAGAAGTTCTAGGCCAAGTGACTCATGTTTTCATGAAATGCATTCGTTAGATAGGTTATGGGGAAGTCAACAGATGATTGTCTAGCACCCACGGAGGTTCAAGACTCAAGCTATCTTGGCTTAAAGTTGTAGGCCTATTTGGTCCTTTTCGTTTTATCTTGGATTAAATGAAGTTCTAGGCCAAGTGACTCATGTTTTCAAGAAATGCATTCGATAGATGGGTTATGGGGAAGTCAATAGATGTTTGTCTAGCACCCACGGTGGTACATGACTCAAGCTATCTTGATTTAAAGTTGTAGGCCTATTTGTTCCTTTTCGGTTTATCTTGGATTAAAAGATCTTCTAGGCCAAGTGATTCATGTTTTCATGAAATACTTTGCTTAGATAGGTTATGGGGAAGTCAACAGATGCTTGTCTAGCACCCACGGAGGTTCAAGACTCAAGCTATCTTGGCTTAATGTTGTTGGCCTATTTGTTCCATTTCCGTTTATCTTGGATTAAAAGATCTTCTAGGACAAGTGATTCATGTTTTCATGAAATACTTTGCTTAGATGGGTTATGGGGAAGTCAACAGATGTTTGACTAGCACCCACGGTGGTACAAGACTCAGAAGCTATCTTGGTTTAAAGTTGTAGGCCTATTTGTTCCCTTTTTTTTTTTTTTCGGTTTATACTTGGATTAAATGAAGTTCTAGGCCAGAAGTGACTCCTTGTTTTCATAGAAGATGCCATTGGTTAGATGGGTTATGGGGGAAGTCAACGAGATGTTTGTCTAGCACCCACGGTGGTACAAGACTCAAAAGAGCTATCTTGGTTTTTAAAGTTGGTGAAGGCCTATTTGTTCCCATTCGGTTTATCTCATGGATTAAATGAAGAAGTTCTAGGCCAAGTGACTCGTGTTTTCATGAAATGCATTCGTTAAGATGGAGTTCATGGGGAAGTCAGCAGATGATCTGTCTAGCACCCACGGAGGGTTTCAAGACTCAAGCTATCATGGTTTAAAGTTGTGAGGCCTAATTTGTTTCCTTTTTGGTTTATCTTGGATTAAATGAAGTTCTAGGCCCAGTGACTCTTGTTTTCTTGAAATGCATTCGTTAGATGGAGTTGTAGGAAGTCAACCGAGATGATTGTCTAGCATACCTGATGTGCAGAATAAGCTATCTAAACCAGAGATTGTAGGCTGTTGTTCATACCGGTTTATCTTGGGTCCAAAAAGTTCTAGGTAAATGACTCATGTTTTGATGAAATGCATTAATTAGATGATTGTAAGTCAGATTGATATTACTTTCGCGGAGGGTTCAAGACTCAAGCTATCTTGGCTTAAAGTTGTAGGCCTATTTGTTCCTTTTCGGTTTATCTTGGATTCAAATGAAGTTCTAGGCCAAGTGACTCATGTTTTCATGAAATGCGATTTGTTAAGATATGGGTTATGGGGAAGTCAACAGAGATGATTGTCTAGCACCCACGGAGGTTCAAGACTCAAACTATCTTGGTTTTTTAAAAAGTTGTAGGCCCTATTTGTTACCATTTTTGGTTTATCTTGGATTAAATGAAGATCTTCTCAGGCCAAGTGACTCCTTGTTTTTCATGAAATGCATTCGTTAGATACTGGGTTATGGGGAAGTCAACGCCAGAGATGATTGTCACTAGCACCACGGAGGTTCAAGACTCAAGCTATCTTGGTTTAAGTTGCTAGGCCTATTTGTTCCCTTTTCGGTTTATCTTGGATTAAAAGAAGTTCTAGGCCAAAGTGACTCATGTTTTTTTCCAAGAAATGCATTCGTTACTTAGATGGGTTATGGAAGTCAACAGATGATTGTCCCTAGCACCACACGGAGGTTACATGACTCAAAGCTATCTTGAGAGTTTAAAGTTGTAGGCCTATTTGTTTCCATTTCGGTTTATCTTGGATTAAATGAAGTTCTAGGCCAAGTGACTCATGTTTTTCATGAAATGCATTTGTTAGATAGGGTGATGGGGGAAGTCAACGAGATGTTTGCATCTAGCACCCACAGGAGGTTCAAGACTCGAAGCTATCTTGGCTTAAAGTTGGTAGGCCTTACCTATTTGTTCCTTTTCGGTTTATCTTGGATTAAAATGAAGTTCTAGGCCAAGTGACTCTTTGTTTTCATGAAATGCATTCGTTAGATGGGTTATGGGGAAGTCCAGCAGTGTTTGTCTAGCACCCACGGAGGGTTCAGGGCTCAAGCTATCTTTGGTTTAAAGTTGGCATAGGCCTGTTGTTCCTTTTTCGGTTTATCTTGGATTAAATGAAGATTCTAGGCCAAGTGAGCTCTTGTTTTCAAGAAATGCATTCGTTAGATGGGTTATGATGAAGTCAATGAGATGTTTGTCTAGCACCACGGTGGTATCAAGACTCGAAGCTATCTTGGCTTAAAGAAGTTGTAGAAGCCTATTTGTTCCTTTTTTGTTGATCTTGGATTAAATGAAGATCTTCTAGGCCTAGTGACTCTTGTTTTTCATGAAATGCATTCGTTAGATAGGTTATGAGGGAATGTCAACAGAGATGATTGTCCTGCAGCACCACAGGAGGAGTTCAAGACATTTCAGCTATCTTGGCTTAAAGTTGTAGGCCTATTTGTTCCTTTTCGGTTTATACTTGGATTAAATGAATGAAGTTCTAGGCCAAGTGACTCATGTTTTCATAGAAATGCATTCGTTAGATATGGGTTATGGGAAGTCAACGGATGTTTGTCTAGCACCCTTACGGATTAGTTCAAGACTCCGAAGCTATCTTGGTTTAAAGTTGTAGGCCTATTTGTTCCTTTTCGGTTTATCTTGGATTAAAAGTAGTTCAAGGCCAAGTGAGTCATTTTTTGATGAAATGAATTCGTTAGATGGGTTATGGGGAAGTCCAACGAGATGATTGTCTAGCACCCACGGAGGTTCAAGACTCAAGCTTATCTTGGTTTAAAGTTGTAGGCCTATTTGTTTCCTTTTTGGTTTATCTTGGATTATAAATGAAGTTCTAGGCTTCAAGTGACTCTTGTTTTTGCATGAAATGCATTCGTTAAGATGGAAGTTCATGGGGAAGTCAACGAGATGTTTGTCCCATAACACTTTTAGCACCCACGGATTGGTTCAAGACTTAAAGCTATCTTGGTTTTTAAGAAGTTGTAGGCCCTATTTGTTCCTTTTCGGTTTATCACTTGGATTAAATGAAGTTCTAGGCCGAAGAATGACTCTTGACTTTTTTCATGAAATGCATTCGTTAGATGGGTTATGGGGGAAGTCAACGAGATGTTTTTGCATGCTAGCACCCACGGTGGTACAATGACTCAAGCTATCTTGGTTTACAAGTTGCTTAGGCCTATTTGTTTCCTTTTAGTTTATCTTGGATTAAATGAAGATTCTAGGCCAAGTGACTCTTGTTTTCATGAAATGCATTCGTTAGATGGGTTATGGGGAAGTCAGCGAAGATGTTTGTGTCTGCACCCAGTGGTTCAAGACTCGAAGCTATCTTGGTTTAAAGTTGTAGGCTTATTTGTTCCATTTCTGGTTTATACTTGGATTCAAATGAAGATCTTCTGAGGCCAAGCTGACTCATGTTTTCATGAAATACTTTGCTTAAGATGGGTTGTAAAGTGAAGTCCTTGGATGTTTGACTATTGCCCACGATTGGTACAAGACTCCAAGCTATCTTGGTTTAAAGTTCTAGGCCTATTTGTTCCTTGCCCCGGTTTTTACCGTTGATTAAATGAAGTTTCTAGGCAGGCGACTCTTTGTTTCTAAAATGCATTACAGTTAGATGGGTTATGGGGAAGTCAACGAGATGTTTGTCTAGCACCCACGGTGGTACATGACTCAAGCTATCTTGGTTTTTTAAGAAGTTGTGAGGCCTATTTGTTCCTTTTTGGTTTATCTTGGATTAAATGAAGTTCTAGAGCCAAGTGGACTCTTGTTTTCATGAAATGCATTCGTTCAGATGGGTGGGGATTATGGGGAAGTCCAACAGAGATGTTTGTCTAGCACCCACGGTGAGTACATGACTCAAATATCTTGGTTTTAAAGTTGTAGGCCTATTTGTTTCCTTTTTGGTTTATCTTGGATTAAATGAAGTTCTAGGCCTAGTGACTCCTTGTTTTCATGAAATGCATTACGTTAGATGGAGTTATGTAGAAGTCAACGAGATGATTGTCTAGCACCACGGTGGTACATGACTCAAGCTATCTTGGTTTAAAGTTGTCAGGCCTATTTGTTCCTTTTCGGTTTATCTTGGATTAAATGAAGATTCTGAAAAATAAGTGACTCATGTTTTCATGAAATGCATTCGTTAGATGGGTTATGTGGAAGTCAGCAGGATGATTGTCTAGCACCACACGGAGGTTCAAGACTCAAAGAAGCTATCTTGGTTTAAAGTTGTAGGCCTATTTGTTCCTTTTCGGTTTATGCTTGGATTAAATGAAGTTCTCAGGCCAGAAGTGACTCATGTTTTCAAGAAATGCATTCGTTAGATGGGTTGTATGGGGAAGTCAACGAGATGATTGTCTAGCACCCTTACGGAGGTTCACAGACTCAAGCTATCTTGGCTTAAAGTTGTAGGCCTATTTGTTTCCTTTTTAGTTTATCTTGGATTAAATGAAGTTCTAGGCCAAGTGACTCATGTTTTCATAGAAATGCATTACAGTTAACAATCTGGAGTTATGGGAAGTCAGCAGAGATGATTGTCCTTTAGCACCCACGGAGGTTCGAAGACTCGAAGCTATCTTGGTTTAAAGTTGTGAGGCCTATTTGTTCCTTTTTTCGGTTTATCTTGGATTAAAAGAAGTTCTAGAGCCAAAGTGACTCATGTTTTCCATGAAATGCATACGTTAGATGGGTTATGGGGAAGTCAACGGATGTTTGTCTAGCACCCACCCAGGTGGTACATGACTCGAAGCTATCTTGGTTTAAAGTTGTAGGACTATTTGTTCCACTTTGGTTTATCTTGGTATTAATCTAGTTTTTGGCCTAGTGACTCTTGTTTTCATGAAATGCATTCGTTAGATGGGTGATGGGGAAGTCAACAGAGATGATTGTCTAGCACCCACGGAGGTTCTCCAAGACTCAAGCTATCTTGAAAAGAAGAAACTTAAAGTTGTAGGCTTATTTGTTTCCTTTTCGGTTTATCTTGGATTAAATGAAGATCTTCTAGGCCAGAAGTGACTCTTGTTATTTCCTGAAATGCATTAGTTAAGATGGGTTATGGGGGAAGTCAACGAGATGTTTATCTAGCACCCACGGAGTTCAAGACTCGAAGCTATCTTGGTTTTTAAAGTTAGTAGGCCTATTTGTTCCTTTTTCGGTTTTTATCTTGGATTAAATGAAGTTCTAGGCCAAGTGACTCTTTGTTTTCATAGAAATGCAATTCGTTCAGATGGGTTATGGTGGAAGTCAACGAGATGATTGCTCTATAGCACCCACGGTGGTACATGACTCAAGCTATCATGGTTTAAAGTTGTGACTATTTGTTCCTTTTTGGTTTATCTTGGATTAAATGAAGTTTCTAGGCCAAATGAGCTCTTGTTTTCATGAAATGCATTCGTTAGATGGGTTATGGGGAAGTCAGCTGATGATTGTGTCTAGCACCCACGGAGTTCAAGACTCAAGCTATCTTGGATTAAAGTTGTGAGGCCCTATTTGTTAACCTTTTCGGTTTATCTTAGGACTTAAAATGAAGTTCTAGGCCAGAGTGACTCATGTTTCATGAAATGCATTCGTTAGAGATGGGTTATAGGAAGTCAACGGATGATTGTCTAGCACCCTACGGAGGTTCAAGACTCAAAGCTATCTTGGCTTTAAAGTTGTGAGGCCTATTTGTTTTCACTTTTCGGTTTATCTTGGATTCCCAAAGAAGTTCTAGGCCAAGTAGACTCATGTTTTGCCTATGAGAATGCATTTGTTCAGATGGGTTATGAGGGAAGATCAAGCGAGATGATTGTCTAGCACCCACGGAGGTTCAAGACTCAAGCTATCTTGGCTTAAAGTTTGTAGGCCTATTTGTTCCTTTTCGGTTTATCTTGGATTAAACAAATCAAGTTCTAGGCCTAAAGTGACTCTTGTTTTCATGAAATGCATTGCTTAGATGGGTTATGGGGAAGTCAACGAGATGATTGTCCTAACACCCACGATGGTTCAAGAACTCAAGCTATCTTGCAGTTTAGAAAGTTGTACGGAACCTATTTGTTTCCTTATTCGGTTTTATCTTGGATTAAAAGAAGATCTTCTAGGCCAAGTGACTCTTGTTTTCATGAAATGCATTCGTTAGATGGGTTATGGGGAAGTCAGCCAGATGATTGTCTAGCACCCACGGAGGTACAAGACTCAAGCTATCTTGGCTTAAAGTTGTAGGCCTATTTGTTTCCTTTTCGGTTTATCTTAGGATTAAATGAAGTTCTAGGCCAAGTGATATTCTCTTGTTTTTCTTCTTGAAATACACATTCGTTAAGATGGAGTTATGGGGGAAGTCAACGAGATGATTGTCTGGCACCCACGAGGAGGTTCAAGGACTCAAGCTATCATGGTTTTAAAGTTGTAGGCTTATTTGTTCCTTTTTGGTTTATCTTGGATTAAATGAAGTTCCTCAGGCCTAGTGACTCTTGTTTTCATGAAAATGCATTCGTTAGATGGGTTATGGGGAAGTCAACGGATGATTGTCTAGCACCGCAGCGGAGGTTCAAGACTCAAGCTATCTTTGGTTTTAAAGTTGTGAGCCTATTTGTTCCTTTTCGGTTTACTCTTGGATTAAATGAAGATCTTCTAGGCCAGAAGTGACTCTTGTTTTCATGGAAATGCATTGCGTTAGATGGAGTTATGGGGAAGTCTTGAGATGATTGTCCCTAGCACCCACGGAGGTTCAGACTCGAAGCTATATCTTGGGTTTTAAAGTTGTAGGCCTATTTGTTCCTTTTCGGTTTTATCTTGGATTAAAAAGAAGTTCTAGGCCAAAGTGACTCATGTTTTCATGAAATGCATTCGTTAGATGGAGTTATGGGGAAGTCAACGAGATGATTGTATAGCACCCACGGAGGTTCAATGACTCAAGCTATCTTGGCTTAAAAGTTGTAGGCCTATTTGTTCCTTTTTCGGTTTATCTTGGATTAAATGATAGTTCTAGGCCAAGCCTGACTCTTGTATGTTTGCATGAAATGCATTCGTTAGATGGGTTATGGGAAGTCAGCGAGATGTTTGTCTAGCACCCACGGAGGATACATGACTCAAGCTTATCTTGATTTTTAAAGTTGTAGGCCTATTTGTTCCTTTTTGGTTTATCTTGGATTAAATGAAGTTCTAGGCCTAGTGAGCTCTTGTTTTTCATGAAATGCATTCGTTAGATGGGTTATGGGGAAGTCAACGGATGTTTGTCTAGCACCCACGTTGGAGGTTCAAGCAGCTCAAAAGCTATCTTGGTTTGCAAAAGTTGTAGGCCTATTTGTTCCTTTTCGGTTTATCTTTGGATTAAATGAAGTTCTGAGGCCAAGTGACTCTTGTTTTCATGAAATGCATTAGTTAGATGGGTTATGGGGAAGTCAACGAGATGATTGTCTAGCACCTTTTACGGAGGTTCAAGACTCGAAAGCTATCTTGGCTTAAGAGTTGTAAGGCCTATTTGTTTCCTTTTCGGTTTATCTTGGATTAAATGAAGTTCTAGGCCAAGTGACTCAGTGTTTTCATGAAATGCATTCGTTAGATGGAGTTATGAGGAAGTCCCAACGAGATGATTGTTAGCACTTCCACGGAGGTTCAAGACTCAAGCTATCTTGGCTTGGTTAAAGTTGTAAGGCCTATTTGTTCCTTTTCGGTTTATCTTGGATTAAATGAAGTTCTAGGCCAAGTGACTCTATGTTTTCATGAAATGCATTCGTTAGATGGGTTATGGAGGAAGTCCAGATGATTGTCTATGCACCACGGAGAGTACATGACTCAAGCTATCTTGGTTTAAAGTTGTAGGCCTGGCCCCATTTGTTCCTTTTGGGTTTATCTTTGGATTAAAAAAAGATCTTCTAGGCCTAGTGACTCTTGTTTTCATCAAATGCATTCGTTAGATGGGTTATGGGGAAGTCAACAGAGATGTTTGTCTAGCCACCCACGGAGGGGTTCAAGTACTCAAGCTATCTTGGTTTTAAAGTTGTAGGCCTATTTGTTCCTTTTTGGTTTTATCTTTGGATTAAATCAAGTTCTAGGCCTAGTGACTCTTGTTTTCATGAAATGCATTAACGTTCAGATGGAGTTATAGGGGAAGTCCCAGCGGATGATTGTCTAGCACCCACGGAGTTCAAGACTCGAAGCCTATCTTGGCTTAAAGTTGTAGGTCTATTTGTTCCCTTCTTCGGTTTATCTTGGATTAAAAGAAGTTCTAGGCCAAGTGACTCATGTTTGTTTTCATGAAATACATTCGTTAGATGGGTGATGAGGGAAGTCAACGAGATGATTGTACTAGCACCCACGAGGTTCAAGACTCAAGCTATCTTGGTTTAAGAGTATGCTTAGAGCCTATTTGTTTCCTTTTCGGTTTATCTTGGATTAGTGAAAGAAGTTACTAGGCCAAGTGACTCTTGTTTTTCCATGAAATACATTCGTTAGATGGGAGTTATGGGGAAGTCAATGAGATGATTGCTCTAGCACCCACAGAGGTTCAAGACTCAAGCTACTCTTGGTTTAAAGTTAGTAGGCTATTTGTTCCTTTTGGTTTATCTTGGATTAAATGAAGTTCTAGGCCAAGTGACTCTTGTTTTCATGAAATGCATTATACCGTTAGATGGAGTTATGGGGAAGTCAACGAGATGATTGTCTAGCACCCACGAGGAGTTTCAAGACTCGAAGCTATCTTGGTTTAAAAGTTGTAGGCCCCTATGTTGTTTCCTTTTCGGATTTATCTTGGATTAAAAGTAAGTTCTAGGCCAAGATGACTCATGTTTTCATGAAATGCACATTCGTTAGATGGGTTATGAGGAAGTCCCAACGAGATGTTTGTCATAGCACCCACGGTGGTACAAGACTCAAGCTATCTTGGTTTAAAGTTGTTTGAGGCCTATTTGTTTCCTTTTTGGTTTATCTTGGATTAAATGAAGTTCTAGGCCAAGTGACTCTTGTTTTTCATAAATGTATTCGTTAGATGGGTTATGGGGAAGTCAACGAGATGTTTGTCTAGCACCCACGGTGGTACAAAGACTCAAAGCTATCTTGGTTTTAAAGTTGTAGGCCTGTTGTGTTCCTTTTCGGTTTATCTTGGATTAAATGAAGTTCTAGGCCAAGTGACTCTTGTTTTTCGCCATGAAATGCATTCGATTAGATGGGTTATGGGGAAGTCAACGAGATGTTTATGTCCTAGCACCCCGGTGGTACAAGTAGACTCAAAGCTATCTTGGCTTAAAGTTGTGAGGCCTATTTGTTCCTTTTCGGTTTATCTTGGATTAAAAGAAGTTCTTAGGCCAAGTGACTCTTGTTTTCATGAAATGCATTCGTTAGATGGGTTATGGGGAAGTCAGCGAGATGATTGTCTAGCACCCACGGTGGATTTCAAGACTCAAGCTATCTTGGTTTTTAAAAGTTGTAGGCCTATTTGTTCCCTTTTCGGTTTATCTTGGATTCAAAATGAAGTTCTAGGCCAAGTGACTGCTTGTTTTCATGAAATACATTCGTTAGATAGGGTTGTATAGGGGAAGTCAACGGATGATTGTCTAGCACTTGCACGGAGGTTCAAGACTCAAAAAGCTATCATGGTTTAAAGTTGTAGAGCCTATTTGTTCCTCTTCGGTTTATCTTGGATTAAAAGAAGTTCTAGGCCCGAAGTGACTCTTGTTTTTCATGAAATGCATTCGTTAGATGGGTTATGGGGAAGTCAACGAGATGATTGTCCTAGCACCCACGGAGGTTCAAGACTCAAGCATATCTTGGTTTAAAGTTGTAGGCCTATTTGTTTCCTCTTTTGAGTTTATCTTGGATTAAAAGAAGTTCTAGGCCAGAGTGACTCTTGTTTTCATGAAATGCATTAGTTAGATGGGGTTATGGGGAAGTCAGATGATTGTCTAGCACTTGCACGGAGGTTCAAGACTCAAGCTATCTTGGCTTAAAAGTTGCATGCTAG
Source organism: Styphnolobium japonicum (assembly GCA_023212625.1). Lineage (NCBI taxonomy): Eukaryota > Viridiplantae > Streptophyta > Magnoliopsida > Fabales > Fabaceae > Styphnolobium > Styphnolobium japonicum. Next base: position 419,587 of record JALBWW010000043.1, read on the forward strand.
GCCTATTTGTTCCTTTTAGGTTTATCTTGGATTAAAATGAGGATTCTAGGCCAAGCTGACTCTTGTTTTCAAGAAATGCATTTAGTTAGATGGGTTATGTGGAAGTCAATGAATGATTGCATCATAGCACCCTGGTGGTACATGACTCAAGCTATCTTGGTTTAAAGTTGTAGGCCCTATTTGTTCCTTTTGGTTTATCTTGGATTAAATGAAGTTCTAGGCCTAGTGACTCTTGTTTTCATAGAAATGCATTCGATTAGATGGGTTATGGGGAAGTCAGCGAGATGATTGTCTAGCACCCACGGAGGTTCAAGACTCCAACTATCTTGGTTTACAAGTTGCTTAGGCCTATTTGTTCCTTTTCGGTTTATCTTGGATTAGAAAGAAGTTCTCAGGCCAAGTGACTCTTTGTTTTCATGAAATGCATTCGTTAGATGGAGTTATGGGGAAGTCAACAGGATGTTTGTCTATGCACACGGAGGTACAAGACTCGAAGCTATCTTGGCTTAAAGTTGTAGGCCTATTTGTTCCTTTTTGGTTTATCTTGGATTACAAAGAAGTTCTAGGCCCTGAAGTGATTCTTGTTTTCATGAAATGCATTCGATTGAGATGGGTTATGAAAGTCGACGAGATGATTGTCTAGCACCCACCAACAGCGGAGGTTCAAGACTTCAGAAGCTATCATGAAAGTTTTAAAGTTGTAGGCCTATTTGTTTTCCCTTTTCGGTTTATCTTGGGTTAAAATGATCTTCTAGGCCAAGTGATTCATGTTTTCATGAAATGCATTGATTAGATGGAGTTACATGGAGAGAAGTCAACGAGATGATTGTCTAGCACCCACGGAGGTTCAAGACTCAAGCTATCATGGTTTTAAAGTTGTAGGCTTATTTGTTCCTTTTTGTTTATCTTAGGATTTAAAATGGAAGTTCCTAGGACCATTATAGTGACTCTTGTTTTTGCATGGAAATGCATTCGTTAGATGGGTTATGGGGAAGTCAACGAGATGATTGTCCCCTAGCACCCCACGGAGGTTCAAGACTCAAGCTTATCTTGGTTTAAAGTTGTAGGCCTATTTGTTCCTTTTCGGAGTTTATCTTTAGATTAAATGAAGTTCTAGACCAAGTGACTCTTATTTTCATGAAATGCATTCGTTAGATGGGTTATGAGGAAGAGCCGAACGAGATGTTTGTCTAGCACCCACGGTGGAGTTCCAAGACTCAAGCTATCTTGGTTTTAAAAGTTGTGAGGCCTATTTGTTCCTCTTTCGGTTTATCTTGGATTAAAAAGAAGTTCTAGGCCAAGTGACTCATGTTTTCATGAAATGCATTCGCTTGGAGTAATGGTATGGGGAAGTCAACTTGAGATGATTGTCTAGCACCCACGGAGGTTCAAGACTCGAAGCTATCTTGGTTTAAAGTTGTAGGCCTATTTGTTCCTTTTCGGTTTATCTTGGATTAAATGAAAGTTCTAAGGCCAAAGTGAATCATGTTTTCAGTAAATGCATTCGTTAGATGGGTTATGGGAAGTCAACAGATGTTTGTGCTTAGCACACGGAGGTACATGACGTCAAGCTATCTTGGTTTTTAAAGTTGTGAGGCCTATTTGTTCCTCTTTGGTTTTATCTTGGATTAAATCAAGTTCTAGGCCTAGTGACTCTTGTTTTTCACTTGAAATGCATTCGTTAGATGGGTGATAGGGGAAGTCAACGAGATGAATTGCCTCTAGCACCCACGGAGGATTTCAAGACTCGAAGCTATCTTGGGGTTTAAAGAAGTTGTAGGCCTATTTGTTCCTTTTAGGTTTTATCTTGGATTAAAAGAAGTTACTAGGCTTGAAGTGACTCTTGTTTTCATGAAATGCATTCGTTAGCAAATGGAAGTTTATAGAAGTCCAACGAGATGATTGTCTAGCACCCACGGAGGTTCAAGACTCAAGCTATCTTGGCTTAAAGTTGTAGGCCTATTTGTTCCTTTTCGATTTATCTTGGATTAAAAGAAGTTCTCAGGCCAGTGACTCCTTGTTTTCATGAAATGCATTCGTTAGATGGGTTATGGGAAGTCAACGAGATGATTGTCTAGCACCCACGGAGGTTCAAGACTCAAGCTATCTTGGCTTAAAGTTGCTGAAGCCTATTTGTTCCTTTTCGGTTTATCTTGGATTAAAATGAAGTTCTAGGCCAAGATGACTCATGTTTTCATGAAATGCGATTGCGTTAGATGGGTTATGGGGAAGTCAACGAGTTGATTGTCCTAGCACCCACGGAGGTTCAAGACTCAAGCTATCATGGTTTAAAGTTGTAGGCCTATTTGTTCCTTTTCGGTTTATCTTGGATTAAATGAAGTTCTAGGCCAAGTGATTCTGTACATTTTTCATGAAATGCATTCGTTAGATGGGTTATGGGAAGTCCCAGCAGATGTTTGTCCTAGCACACCCACGGAGGATTTCAAGACTCAAGCTATCTTGGCTTGGTGGCCTACTTTGGTGTAGCACCAGTTTCCAGATTCGTAAGTTCATTAAGTAGATGTGTTTTCAAAAGTATCGTTGTTGATTATGAGGAAGTCAGATGTTTGTCTACTTTTGATGGTACATGACTCAAGCTATCACGGTTTAAAGTTGTAAGGCCTATTTGTTCCTCTTTGGTTTATCTTGGATTAAATGAAGTTTCTAGGCCAAGTGACTCTTGTTTTTCATGAAATGCATTCGTTAGATGGGTTATGGGGATCAGTCAACGGATGTTTGTCTAGCCTTCCCCACGGTGGTTCAAGACTCAAGCTATCTTGGTTTAAAGTTGTAGGAATCTATTTGTTCCTTTTCAGGTTTATCTTGGATTAAATGAAGTTCTTAGGCCAAGCTGACTCTTGTTTTCATGAAATGCATTCGTTAGATTGGGTTATGGGGAAGTCAACGAGATGATTGTTATGCACTTACCGGAGGTTCATGACCTCAAGCTATCTTGGTTTAAAGTTGTAGGCCTATTTGTTCCTTTTTGGTTTTGCCATTATCTTGGATTAAAAGAAGTTCTAGGCCTAGTGACTCTTGTTTTCATAGAAATGCATTCGTTAGATGGGTTATGGGGAAGTCAACGAGATGTTTGTCTAGCACCCACGGGTGGTACAGATCTTGTGACTCCAAGCTATCTTGGTTTTTAAAGTTGTGAAGGCCTATTTACATTCCTTTTTGGTTTTTATCTTTGGATTAAACTGAAGTTCTAGGCCTAGTGACTCTTGACTTTTCATGAAATGCATTCGTTAGATGGGTGCAGTATGGGGAAGTCAACGAGATGATTGCATCTAGCTGCCCCACGGAGGTTCAAGACTCAAGCTATCTTGGTTTAAAGTTGCTGAGCCTATTTGTTCCTTTTCTGGTTTATCTTGGATTAAATGAAGTTCTAGGCCAAGTGACTCTTGTTTTCATGAAATGCATTCGTTAGAATGGGTTATGGGGAAGTCAACAGATGATTGTCTGGCATCCCACGGAGGTACAAGACTCAAGCTATCTTGGTTTAAAGTTGTAGGCCAATTGTGTTCCTTTTCGGTTTATCTTGGATTAAATGAAGTTCTAGGCCAAGTGACTCATGTTTTCATGAAATGCATTCGTTAGATGGGTTATGGGAAGTCAACGGATGTTTGTCCTAGCACCCACGGAGGTTCCAAAGACTCAAAGCTATCTTGGTTATAAAGTTGTAGGCCTAAGCATTGTTACCTCTTCGGTTTAATCTTGGATTAAATGAAGTTCTAGAGCCAAAGTGACTCTTGTTTTCATGAAATGCATTCGTTAGATGGGTTATGGAAGGAAGTCCAACGAGATGATTGTCTAGCACCCACGGAGGTTCAAGACTCAAGCTATCATGGTTTGAAAGTTGCCAGGCTTATTTGTTCCTTTTCGGTTTATCTTGGATTAAATGAAGTTCTAGGCCTAAGTGACTCTTGTTTTTTCATGAAATGCATTCGTTAGATGGAGTTATGGGGAAGTCAACGAGGATGTTTGTCTAGCACCACGGAGTGATTCAAGAATTTCAAGCTATCTTGGTTTAAAGTTATGTAGAGCCTATTTGTTTCCTTTTCGGTTTATCTTGGATTAAATGGAGAGTTCTAGGCCAAGTGACTCTTGTTTTTCATGAAATGCATTCGGTTAGATGGGTTATGGGAAGTCACTTGAGATGTTTGTCTAGCACCCGCGCATTGGTACAAGACTCAAGCTATCTTGGTTTAAAGTTGTAGAGCCTATTTGTTCCTTTTCGGTTTATCTTGGATTAAATGAGATTCTAGGCGAAGTGACTCTTGTTTTCATAAAATGCATTCGTTAGATGGGTTATGGGGAAGTCCCAACGAGATGTTTGTCCTAAGCACCCACGGTGGTACATGACTCAAGCTATCTTGGTTTAAAGTTGTAGGCCTATTTGTTCCATTTTCGGTTTATCTTGGATTAAATGAAGTTCTAGGCCAAGTGACTCTTGTTTTCATGAAATGCATTCGTTAGATGGGTTATGGGGAAGTCAACGAGATGATTGTCTAGCTTTACCCACGGTGAGTACATGACTCAAGCTATCTTGGTTTTAAAGTTGTAGAGCCTATTTGTTCCTATCTTCGGTTTATCTTGGATTAAAAATGAGAGTTCTAGGCCAAGTGACTCTTGTTTTCATGAAATCTGCATTCGTTAGATGTGTGTTATCGGGGAAGTCAACGAGATGATTGTCTAGCACCCACGGTGGTTCAAGACTCGAAGCTATCTTGGTTTAAAGGATTGTAGGCCTATTTGTTCCTTTTCGGTTTATCTTGGATTCAAAATGAAGTTCCTAGGCCAGTGATTCAGCATGTTTTTCATGAAATGCTGATTCGTTAAGATGGGTTATGGGGAAGTCAATGAGATGATTGTCCCCTGCCCTTACTTACGGAGGGTTCAGAGACTCAAGCTATCTTGGTTTTAAAGTTGGTAGGCCTATTTGTTCCTTTTCGGTTTTATCTTAGGATTAAATGAAGTTCTAGGCCAAGTGACTCTTGTTTTCATGAAATGCATTCGTTAGATGGGTTATGGGGAAGTCAGCAGAGATGATTGTCTAGCACCCACGGTGGTGTGATGACTCAAGCTATCTTGGTTTAAAGGATTGTAGGCCTATTTGTTTCCTTTTTGGTTTATCTTGGATTAAATGAAGTTTCTAGGCCTAGTGACTCTTGTTTTTCAAGAAATGCATTCGATTAGATGGGTTATGATGAAGTCCAATGAGATGTTTGTCCCTAGCACCCACGGTGAGTACATGACTCGAAGCTATACTTGGTTTAAAAGTTGTAGGCCTATTTGTTCCTTTTTGGTTTATCTTTGCGATTAAAAGAAGTTTTCTAGGCCAAGCTGGTGACTCATGTTTTCATGAAATGCATTCGTTAGATGGGTTATGGGAAGTCATGAGATGATTGTCCTAGCACCCACAGGAGAGTTCAAGACTCGAAGCTATCTTGGCTTAAAGTTGTGACCTATTATTGTTTCCTTTTCGGTTTATCTTGGATTAAATGAAGTTCTAGGCCAAGTGAATCATGTTTTCAAGAAAGTACATTCGTTAGATGAGGTTATGGGAAGTCAACGGAGATGTTTGTCCCACTTAGCACCCACGGTGAGTACATGACTTTCAAGCTATCTTGGTTTAAGAGATTGTAGGCCTATTTGTTCCCTCTTTGGTTTATCTTGGATTAAATGAAGTTTCTAGGCCTAGTGACTCTTGTTTTTTTCATGAAATGCATTCGTTAGATGGGTGATGGGAAGTCAACGAGATGATTGTCTAGCACCCCACGGTGGTTCAAGAGCTCAAGCTATCTTGGCTTAAAGTTGTAGGCCTATTTGTTCCTTTTCGGTTTATCTTGGATTAAATGAGACACTAGGCCAAGTGACTCTTGTTTTCATAGAAATGCGTGATTCGTTAGATGATAGGTTATGGGGAAGTCAACAGAGATGTTTGGCCCTAGCACCGCAGCCCGGTGGTACAAGACTCAAAAAGGCTATCTTGGTTTAAAGTTGTAGACCTATTTGTTCCTTTTCGGTTTATCTTGGATTAGAAATGAAGTTCTAGGCCAAGTGACTCTTGTTTTCATAGAAATGCATTCGTTAGATGGGTTATAGGAAGTCATGAGATGATTGTCTAGCACCCACGGAGGATTCCAAGACTCAAGCTATCTTGGTTTAAAGTTGTAGGCCTATTTGTTCCATTTCGGTTTATCTTGGATTAAAATGAAGTTCTAGGCCAAGTGACTGCATGTTTTTTCATGAAATGCATTCGTTAGATGGGTTATGGGAAAGTCAACAGAGATGTTTGTCTAGCACTTACGGAGGTTCAAGACTCGAAGCTATCTTGGTTTAAAGTTGTAGGCCTATTTGTTCCTTTTCGGTTTATCTTGGATTAAATGAAGTTCCTGAGGCCAAGTGACTCTTGTTTTCATGAAATGCATTCGTTAAGATGGGTTATGGGGAAGTCAACGAGATGATTGTCTAGCACCCCACGGAGGTTCAAGACTCAAGCTATCTTGGTTTAAAGGTTGGTAGGCCTATTTGTTTCCTTTTCGGTTTGCTTCTTGGATTAAAAGAAGTTCTGAGGCCAAGTGACTCATGTTTTCATGAAATGCATTCGTTAGATGGGTTATGGGGAAGTCAACGAGATGATTGTCTAGCAACCCACGGTGGTTCAAGACTCAAAAAAGCTATCCTTGGTTTTAAAGTTGTAGGCCTATTTGTTCCTCTTCAGTTTATCTTGGATTAAAAGAAGTTCTAGGCCTAAAGTGACTCTTGTTTTCACTGGAAATGCATTTTGTTAGATGTGGTTATGGGAAGTCCCAGCAGGATGATACAGCTCTTAGCACCCACGGATGTTGAGACTCAGCCTATCTTGGCTTAAAGTTGCTTAGGGCCTATTTGTTCCTTTTCGGTTTATCTTGGATTAAAAGAAGTTCTAGGCCAAGTGACTCTTGTTTTCATGCAAATGCATTGCTTAGATGGGTTATGGGGAGAGTCAACGAGATGTTTGTCTAGCACCCACTTGGAGTTGAGACTCAAGCTATCTTGGTTTAAAGTTGTAGGCCTATTTGTTTTCCTTTTCGGTTTTTTGTACGCATCTTGGATTAAAAAAGAAGTTCTAGGCCAAGTGACTCTTGTTTTCAAGTGAAATGCATTCGTTAGATGGGTTATGGGGAAGTCAACGAGATGGATTGTCTAGCACCCACGGAGGTTCAAGACTCAAGCTATCTTGGCTTAAAGTTGTAGGCCTATTTGTTCCTTTTCGGTTTATCTTGGATTAAATGAAGTTCTAGGCCAAGTGACTCTTGTTTTCATGAAATGCCATTCGTTAGATGGGTTATGGAGAAGTCAATAGATGACCGTTGTCTAGCACCCGCGGAGGTACAAGGCTCAAGCTATCTTGGATTAAAGTTGTAGGCCTATGTTGTTCCTTTTCGGTTTATCTTGGATTAAATGAAGTTTCTAGGCCTAGTGACTCTTGTTTTCATGAAATGCATTGCGTTAGATGGGTTATGGGGAAGTCAACGAGATGATTGTCTAGCACCGACGGAGGTTCAAGACTCAGAAAGCTATCATGGTTTTAAAGTTGTAGGCTTATTTTGTTCCTTTTCAGGTTTTATCTTGGATTAAATGAAGTTCTTAGGCCAAGTGATTCATGTTTTCATGAAATGCATTCGTTAGATGGGTTATGGGGAAGTCAACGGATGTTTGTCTAGCACCAACACGGAGGTGCTGAAGACTCAAGCTATCTTGGCTTAAAGTTGTAGGCCTATTTGTTCCTCTTTCGGTTTATCTTGGACTTTAAATGAAGTTCTAGGCCAAGTGACTCTTGTTTCATGAAATGCATTCGTTAGATGGGTTATGAGGAAGTCAACGAGATGTTTGTCTAGCACCCACGGTGAGTACCAAGACTCAGAGCTATCTTGGTTTAAAGTTGTAGAAACCTATTTGTTCCTCTTTAGGTTTATCTTGGATTAAAATCAAGTTCTGAGGCCTAGTGACTCTTGTTTTCATGAAATGCATTACGTTAGATGGGTGATGGGGGGAAGTCAACGAGATGATTGTCCTAGCACCTTACACGGATGTTCAAGACTCAAGCTATCTTGGCTTAAAGTTGTAGGTCCTATTTGTTCCTTTTCGGTTTATCTTGGGTTAAATGAAGTTTCTAGGCCTGAAGTGACTCTTGTTTTCCATGAAAATGCATTAGATTAGAATGGGTTATGGGGAAGTCAACGGATGATTGTCTAGCACCCACGGTGGTACATGACTCAAGCTATCTTGGTTTCCAAAGTTGTAGGCCTATTTGTTCCTTTTTGGTTTATCTTGGATTAAGTATGAAGTTCTAGGCCTAGTGACTCTTGTTTTCATAGAAATTGCATTAAGTTAGATGGGTTATGGGGAAGTCAACAGAGATGATTGTACTAGCACCCACGGAGGTTCAGAGACTCAAGCTATCTTGGTTTAGAAGTTGTAGGCCTATTTGTTCCTTTTCGGTTTATCTTGGATTAAATGAAGATCTTCTAGTGCCAAGTGACTCATGTTTTCATGAAATGCATTTGCTTAGATGGGTTATGGGGAAGTCAACGTTAGATGATTGTCTAGCACCCCACCCCGGAGGTTTCAAGACTCAAGCTATCTTGGATTCTTAAAGTTGTAGGCCCTATTTGTTCCTTTTCGGTTTATCTTGGATTAAATAGAAGTTCCTAGGACCAAGTAGACTTCATGTTTTCAAGAAATGCATTCGATTAGATGGGTTATGGGGAAGTCAACAGATGTTTGTCTAGCACCCGCGATGCAGTACATGACTCAAGCTATCTTGGTTTAAAGTTGCTTAGGCCTATTTGTTTCCTTTTAGGTTTTATCTTGGATTAAAAGAAGTTCTAGGCCAAGTGATGACTCATGTTTTTCATGAAATGCATTCGTTAGATGGGTTATGGGGAAGTCAGACAGGATGTTTGTCTAGCACCCACGGATTGGTTCATAGACTCAAGCTATCTTGGTTTAAAGTTGTAGGCCTATTTGTTTCCTTTTCGGTTTATCTTGGATTAAATGAAGTTCTAGGCTTCAAGTGACTCTTGTTTTCATAGAAATGCATTCGTTAGATGGGTTATGGGGAAGTCAACGAGATGTTTGTCTAACACGGTGAAGTACATGACTCCAAGCTATCTTGGTTTTAAAGATTGTCAGGCCTATTTGTTCCTTTTGGTTTATCTTGGATTAGAAGCTGAAGTTCCTAGGCCTAGTGACTCTTGTTTTCATGAAATGCGATTCGTTAGATGGGTTATGGGAGAAGTCAACCAGATGTTTGTCTTTATGCACCCACGGTGGTACAAGACTCAAGCTATCTTGGTTTAAAGTTGTAGGCCTATTTGTTCCTTTTTCGGTTTATCTTGGATTTAAATGAAGTTCTAGGCCTAGTGACTCTTGTTTTTCATGAAATGCATTCGTTAGATATAGGGTTGATGAAGTCAACGAGATGATTGTCCATAGCACCCACGGAGGTGGTACATGGCTCAAGCTATCTTGGTTTAAAGTTGTAGGCCTATTTGTTTCTTTTTGGTTTTATCTTGGATTAAAAGAAAGTTCTAGGCCAAGTGACTCTTGTTTTCATGAAATGCATTCGTTAGATGGGTTATGGGGAAGTCAACGAGATGATTGTCTAGCACCCCACGGAGGTTCAAGGCTCGAGTATCTTGGTTTAAAGTTGGTAGGCCTATTTGTTCCTTTTCGGTTTTATCTTGGATTAAATGAAGTTCTAGGCCAAGTGACTCATGTTTTCAATGAAATGCATTCGTTAGATGGGTTATGGGAAGTCCCAACGAGGATGTTTGTCTAGCACCCGCGGAGGTTCAAGACTCGAAGCTATCTTGGTTTAAAGTTGTAGACCTATTTGTTTTCCTTTTCGGTTTATCTTGGATTAAATGTAGTTCTAGGCCAAGTGACTCATGTTTTCATAGAAATGCATTCGTTAGATGGAGTTATGGGGGAGTCAATGAGGATGATTGTCTGGCACCCACGGAGGTTCAAGACTCAAGCTATCATGGTTTAAAGTTGTAGGCCTATTTGTTCCTCTGTTAGGTTTATCTTGGATTAAATCAGGAAGTTCTAGGCCAAGTGACTCTTTGTTTTCATGAAATGCATTCGTTAGATGGGTTATGAAGTCATAAAGATGTTTGTCTAGCACCAACACGGTGGTTCAAGACTCAAGCTATCTTGGTTTAAAGTTGTAGGCTTATTTGTTCCATTTCGGTTTATCTTGGATTAAATGAAGTTCTAGGCCAAGTGACTCTTGTTTTTCATGAAATGCATTCGTTAGATGGGTTATGGGGAAGTCAACGAGATGTTTGTCTAGCACCCACGGTGGTTCAAGACTCAACCTATCTTGGCTTAAAGTTGTAGGCCTATTTGTTCTATTTCGGTTTATCTTAGATTAAATGAAGTTCTAGGCCAAGTGACTCTTGTTTTCATGAAATGCATTCGTTAGATGGGTTATGATGAAGTCAACAGATGTTTGTCTAGCACCCACGGTGGTACATGACTCAAGCTATCTTGGTTTAAAGTTGTCGGCCAATTTGTTCCTTTTCGGTTTATCTTGGATTAAAAGACGTTCTAGGCCAAGTGATTGCGTATTTTCATGAAATGCATTCGTTAGATGGGTTATGGGGAAGTCAACAGATGATTGTCTAGCACCCACGGAGGTTCAAGACTCAAGCTATCTTGGCTTAAAGTTGTAGGCTTATTTGTTCCTTTTCGATTTATCTTGGATTAAATGAAGTTCTAGGCCAAGTGACTCTTGTTTTCATGAAATGCATTCGTTAGATGGGTTATGGGGAAGTCAACGAGATGATTGTCTAGCACCCACGGATGTTCGAAGACTCAAGCTATCTTGGTTTAAAGTTGTGAGGCTTATTTGTTCCTTTTCGGTTTTATCTTGGATTAAAAGATCTTCTAGGCCAAGTGACTCATGTTTTCATGAAATGCACCTTAGATGGGTTATGGGGAAGTCAACGAGATGATTGTCTGCAGCACCCACGGAGGATTCAAGACTCAAGCTATCTTGGCTTGAATTTGTAGGCCTATTTGTTCGTTTTCGGTTTATCTTGGATTAAAAGAAGTTCTAGGCCAAGTGACTCTTGTTTTCATGAAATGCATTCGTTAGATGGGTTATGGGGAAGTCAACAGATGATTGTCTAGCACCCACGGAGGTTCAAGACTCAAGCTATATTTGCTTAAAGTTGTAGACCTATTTGTTCCTTTTCGATTTATCTTGGATTAAGTGAAGTATTAGGCCTAGTGACTCTTGTTTTCATGAAATGCATTCGTTACATGGGTTATGGGGAAGTCAACAGATGATTGTCTAGCACCCACGGTGGTACATGTCTCAAGCTATCTTGGTTTAAAGTTGTAGGCCTATTTGTTCCTTTTTGGTTTATCTTGGATTAAATGAAGTTCTAGGCCTAGTGACTCTTGTTTTCATGAAATGCATTAGTTAGATGGGTTATGGGGAAGTCATCAGATGATTGTCTAGCACCCACGGAGGTTGAAGACTCAAGCTATCTTGGTTTAAAGTTGTAGGCCTATTTGTTCCTTTTCGGTTTATCTTGGATTAAATGAAGTTCTAGGCCAAGTGACTCATGTTTTCATGAAATGCATTCGTTAGATGGGTTATAGGGAAGTCAACAGATGATTGTCTAGCACCCACGGTGGTTCAAGACTCAAGCTATCTTGGCTTAAAGTTGTCAGGCCTATTTGTTCCTTTTCGGTTTATCTTGGATTAAATGAAGTTCTAGACCAAGTGACTCTTGTTTTCATGAAATGCATTAGTTAGATGGGTTATGGGGAAGTCAACAGATGTTTGTCTAGCACCCACGGTGGTACATGACTCAAGCTATCTTGGTTTAAAGTTGTAGGCCTATTTGTTCCTTTTTGGTTTATCTTGGATTAAAAGAAGTTCTAGGCCTAGTGACTCTTGTTTTCATGAAATGCATTCGTTAGATGGGTTATGGGGAAGTCAACAGATGATTGTCTAGCACCCACGGAGGTTCAAGACTCAAGCTATCTTGGCTTAAAGTTGTAGGCCTATTTGTTCCTTTTCGGTTTATCTTGGATTAAATGAAGTTCTAGGCCTAGTGACTCTTGTTTTCATGAAATGCATTCGTTAGATGGGTTATGATGAAGTCAACAGATGTTTGTCTAGCACCCACGGTGGTACATGACTCAAGCTATCTTGGTTTAAAGTTGTAGGCCTATTTGTTCCTTTTTGGTTTATCTTGGATTAAATGAAGTTCTAGGCCTAGTGACTCTTGTTTTCATGAAATGCATTCGTTAGATGGGTTATGAGGAAGTCAGCTGATGATTGTCTAGCACCCACGGAGGTTCAAGACTCAAGCTATCTTGGCTTAAAGTTGTGGGCCTATTTGTTCCTCTTTGGTTTTTATCTTGGATTAAGCATGAAGATCTTCTAAGGCCTAGTGACTCTTGTTTTCATGAAATGCATTCGTTAGATGGGTTATGGGAAGCCCACAGATGTTTGACTAGCACCCACGGTGGTACAAGACTCAAGCTATCTTGGTTTAAAGTTCTAGACCTATTTGTTCCTTTTCGGTTTACCTTGGATTAAATGAAGTTCTAGGCCAAGTGACTCTTGTTTTCATGAAATGCATTCGTTAGATGGGTTATGGGGAAGTCAACAGATGATTGTCTAGCACCCACGGAGGTTCAAGACTCAAGCTATCATGGTTTAAAGTTGTAGGCTTATTTGTTCCATTTCGGTTTATCTTGGATTAAAAGATCTTCTACGCCAAGTGATTCATGTTTTCATGAAATACTTTGCTTAGATAGGTTATGGGGAAGTCAACAGATGATTGTCTAGCACCCACGGAGGTTCAAGACTCAAGCAATCATGGTTTAAAGTTGTAGGCTTATTTGTTCCATTTCGGTTTATCTTGGATTAAATGATCTTCTAGGCCAAGTGATTCATGTTTTCATGAAATACTTTTGTTAGATGGGTTATGTGGAAGTCAACTGATGTTTGTCTAGCACCCACGGAGGTTAAAGACTCAAGCTATCTTGCTTTAAAGTTGTTGGCCTATTTGTTCCTTTTCGGTTTATCTTAGGTTAAATTAAGTTCTAGGCCAAGTGACTCTTGTTTTCATGAAATTCATTCGTTAGATGGGTTATGGGGAAGTCAACAGATGATTGTCTAGCACCCACGGAGGTTCAAGACTCAAGCTATCATGGTTTAAAGTTGTAGGCCTATTTGTTCCTTTTCGTTTTATCTTGGATTAAATGAAGTTCTAGGCCAAGTGACTCTTGTTTTCATGAAATGCATTCGTTAGATCGGTGATGGGGAAGTCAACAGATGTTTGTCCAGCACCCACGGTGGTACAAGACTCAAACTATCTTGATTTAAAGTTGTAGGCCTATTTGTTCCTTTTCGGTTTATCTTGGATTAAATGAAGTTCTAGGCCAAGTGACTCATGTTTTCATGAAAAGCATTCGTTAGATGGGTTATGGGGAAGTCATCAGATGTTTGTGTAGAACCCACGGTGGTACAAGACTCAAGCTATCTTGGTTTAAAGTTGTAGGCCTATTTGTTCCTTTTCAGTTTATCTTGGATTAAATGAAGTTCTAGGCCAAGTGACTCTTGTTTTCATGAAATGCATTCGTTAGATGGGTTATGGGGAAGTCAACAGATGTTTGTCTAGCACCCACGGTGGTACAAGACTCAAGCTATCTTGGTTTAAAGTTGTAGGCTTATTTGTTCCATTTCGGTTTATCTTGGATTAAAAGAAGTTCTAGGCCAAGTGACTCTTGTTTTCATGAAATACTTTGCTTAGATGGGTTATGGGGAAGTCAACAGATGATTGTCTAGCACCCACGGTGGTTCAAGACTCAAGCTATCATGGTTTAAAGTTGTAGGCTTATTTGTTCCATTTTGGTTTATCTTGGATTAAAAGATCTTCTAGGCCAAGTGATTCATGTTTTCATGAAATACTTTGCTTAGATGGGTTATGGGGAAGTCAACAGATGATTGTCTAGCACCCACGGAGGTTCAAGACTCAAGCTATCTTGGTTTAAAGTTGTAGGCCTATTTGTTCCTTTTCAGTTTATCTTGGATTAAAAGAAGTTCTAGGCCAAGTGATTCATGTTTTCATGAAATACTTTGCTTAGATGGGTTATGGGGAAGTCAACAGATGATTGTCTAGCACCCACGGAGGTTCAAGACTCAAGCTGTCATGGTTTAAAGTTGTAGGCTTATTTATTCCATTTCGGTTTATCTTAGATTAAAAGAAGTTCTAGGCCAAGTGACTCTTGTTTTCATGAAATGCATTCGTTAGATGGGTTATGGGGAAGTCAACAGATGATTGTCTAGCACCCACGGAGGTTCAAGACTCAAGCTATCTTGGCTTAAAGTTGTAGGCCTATTTGTTCCTTTTCGGTTTATCTTGGATTAAATGAAGTTCTAGGCCAAGTGACTCATGTTTTCAAGAAATGCATTCGTTAGATGGGTTATGGGGAAGTCAACAGATGTTTGTCTAGCACCCACGGTGGTACATGACTCAAGCTATCTTGGTTTAAAGTTGTAGGCCTATTTGTTCCTTTTTGGTTTATCTTGGATTAAATGAAGTTCTAGGCCTAGTGACTCTTGTTTTCATGAAATGCATTCGTTAGATGGGTTATGGGGAAGTCAACAGATGATTGTCTAGCACCCACGGAGGTTCAAGACTCAAGCTATCATGGTTTAAAGTTGTAGGCTTATTTGTTCCATTTCGGTTTATCTTGGATTAAAAGATCTTCTAGGCCAAGTGATTCATGTTTTCATGAAATACTTTGCTTAGATGGGTTATGGGGAAGTCAACAGATGATTGTCTAGCACCCACGGAGGTTCAAGACTCAAGCTGTCATGGTTTAAAGTTGTAGGCTTATTTGTTCCATTTCGGTTTATCTTAGATTAAAAGAAGTTCTAGGCCAAGTGACTCTTGTTTTCATGAAATGCATTCGTTAGATGGGTTATGGGGAAGTCAACAGATGATTGTCTAGCACCCACGGAGGTTCAAGACTCAAGCTATCTTGGCTTAAAGTTGTAGGCCTATTTGTTCCTTTTCGGTTTATCTTGGATTAAATGAAGTTCTAGGCCAAGTGACTCATGTTTTCAAGAAATGCATTCGTTAGATGGGTTATGGGGAAGTCAACAGATGTTTGTCTAGCACCCACGGTGGTACATGACTCAAGCTATCTTGGTTTAAAGTTGTAGGCCTATTTGTTCCTTTTTGGTTTATCTTGGATTAAATGAAGTTCTAGGCCTAGTGACTCTTGTTTTCATGAAATGCATTCGTTAGATGGGTTATGGGGAAGTCAACAGATGTTTGTCTAGCACCCACGGTGGTTCAAGACTCAAGCTATCATGGTTTAAAGTTGTAGGCCTATTTGTTCCTTTTCGGTTTAACTTGGATTAAATGAAGTTCTAGGCCAAGTGACTCTTGTTTTCATGAAATGCATTCGTTAGATGGGTTATGGGAAGTCCACAGATGTTTGACTAGCACCCACGGTGGTACAAGACTCAAGCTATCTTGGTTTAAAGTTCTAGACCTATTTGTTCCTTTTCGGTTTACCTTGGATTAAATGAAGTTCTAGGCCAAGTGACTCTTGTTTTCATGAAATGCATTCGTTAGATGGGTTATGGGGAAGTCAACAGATGATTGTCTAGCACCCACGGAGGTTCAAGACTCAAGCTATCATGGTTTAAAGTTGTAGGCTTATTTGTTCCATTTCGGTTTATCTTGGATTAAAAGATCTTCTACGCCAAGTGATTCATGTTTTCATGAAATGCATTCTTGCTTTAGATGGGTTATGGGGAAGTCAAAGATGTTTGACTAGCACCCACGGAGGTACAAGACTCAAGCTATCTTGGTTTAAAGTTGTAGGCCTATTTGTTCCTTTTCGGTTTATCTTGGATTAAATGAAGTTCTAGGCACAGTGACTCTTGTTTTCATGAAATGCATTCGTTAGATGGGTTATGGGGAAGTCAACGAGATGTTTGTCCTAGCACCCACGGTGGTTCAAGACTCAAGGCTATCATGGTTTAAAGTTGTAGGCCTATTTGTTCCATTTCGGTTTAACTTGGATTAAATGAAGTTCTAGGCCAAGTGACTCATGTTTTCATGAAATGCATTCGTTAGATGGGTTATGTGGAAGTGAACAGATGATTGTCTAGCACCCACGGAGGTTCAAGACTCAAGCTATCATGGTTTAAAGTTGTAGGCCTATTTGTTCCTTTTCGGTTTATCTTGGATTAAATGAAGTTCTAGGCCAAGTGACTCATGTTTTCATGAAATGCATTCGTTAGATGGGTTATGAAGTCAACAGATGATTGTCCTAGCACCCACGGAGGTTCAAGACTCAAGCTATCTTGGCTTAAAGTTGTAGGCCTATTTGTTCCTTTTCTGTTTATCTTGGATTAAAAGAAGTTCTAGGCCAAGTGATTCATGTTTGCATGAAATAGTTTTGTTAGATGGGTTATGGGGAAGTCAACAGATGATTGTCTAGCACCCACGGAGGTTCAAGACTCAAGCTATCTTGGCTTAAAGTTGTAGGCCAATTTGTTCCATTTCGGTTTATCTTGTATTAAAAGATCTTCTAGGCCAAGTGATTCATGTTTTCATGAAATACTTTGCTTAGATGGGTTATGGGAAAGTCAACAGATGATTGTCTAACACCCACGGAGGTTCAAGACTCAAGCTATCTTGGTTTAAAGTTGTAGGCCTATTTGTTCCTTTTCGGTTTATCTTGGATTAAATGAAGTTCTAGGCCAAGTGAGTCATGTTTTCATCAAATGCATTCGTTAGATGGGTTATGGGGAAGTCAACAGATGATTGTCTAGCACCCACGGAGGTTCAAGACTCAAGCTATCATGGTTTAAAGTTGTAGGCCTATTTGTTCCTTTTCGGTTTATCTTGGATTAAAAGAAGTTCTAGGCCAAGTGACTCATGTTTTCATGAAATGTATTCGTTAGATGGGTTATGGGGAAGTGAACAGGTGATTGTCTAGCACCCACGGAGGTTCAAGACTCAAGCTATCTTGGTTTAAAGTTGTAGGCCTATTTGTTCCATTTTGGTTTATCTTGGATTAAATGAAGTTCTAGGCCAAGTGACTCTTGTTTTCATGAAATAGTTTCGTTAGATGGGTTGTGGGAAGTCAACGGATGATGCTTGTCTAGCACCCACGGAGGTTCAAGACTCAAGCTATCTTGGCGTAAAGTTGTAGGCCTATTTGTTCCTTTTCGGTTTATCTTGGATTAAAAGAAGTTCTAGGCCAAGTGACTCATGTTTTCAAGAAGTGCATTCGTTAGATGGGTTATGGGGAAGTCAACAGATGTTTGTCTAGCACCCACGGTGGTACATGACTCAAGCTATGTTGGTTTAAAGTTGTAGGCCTATTTGTTCCTTTTTGGTTTATCTTGGATTAAATGAAGTTCTAGGCCTAGTGACTCTTGTTTTCATGAAATGCATTCGTTAGATGGGTTATAGGGAAGTCAACAGATGTTTGACTAGCACCCACAGTTCAAGACTCAAGCTATCATGGTTTAAAGTTGTAGGCCTATTTGTTCCTTTTCGGTTTATCTTGGATTAAATGAAGTTCTAGGCCAAGTGACTCTTGTTTTCATGAAATGCATTCGTTAGATGGGTTATGGGGAAGTCAACAGATGTTTGTCTAGCACCCACGGTGGAACAAGACTCAAGCTATCTTGATTTAAAGTTGTAGGCCAATTTGTTCCTTTTCGGTTTATCTTGGATTAAATGAAGTTCTAGGCCAAGTGACTCTTGTTTTCATGAAATGCATTCGTTAGATGGGTTATGGGGAAGTCGACGAGATGTTTGTCTAGCACCCACGGTGGTACAAGACTCAAGCTATCTTGGTTTAAAGTTGTAGGCCTATTTGTTCCATTTCCGTTTATCTTGGATTAAAAGAAGTTCTAGGCCAAGTGACTCTTGTTTTCATGAAATGCATTGCTTAGATGGAGTTATGGGGAAGTCAAAAGATGTTTGACTAGCACCCACGGTGGTACAAGACTCAAGCTATCTTGGTTTAAGTTGTAGGCCTATTTGTTCCTTTTCGGTTTAACTTGGATTAAATGAAGTTCTAGGCCAAGTGACTCATGTTTTCATGAAATGCATACGTTAGATGGGTTATGGGGAAGTCAACGAGATGTTTGTCTAACACCCACGGTGGTACAAGACTCAAGCTATCATGGTTTAAAGTTGTATTTCGGTTTATCTTGGATTAAATGAAGTTCTAGGCCAAGTGACTCTTGGTTTCATGAAATGCATTCGTTAGATGGGTTATGGGGAAGTCAACAGATGATTGTCTACCACCCTCGGAGGTTCAAGACTCAAGCTATCATGGTTTAAAGTTGTAGGCCTATTTGTTCCTTTCCGGTTTAACTTGGATTAGATGAAGTTCTAGGCCAAGTGACTCATGTTTTCATGAAATGCATTCGTTAGATGGGTTATGGGGAAGTCAACAGATGATTGTCTAGCACCCTCGGAGGTTCAAGACTCAAGCTAACTTCGTTTAAAGTTGTAGGCCTATTTGTTCCTTTTCGGTTTAAGTTGGATTAAAAGAAGTTCTAGGCCAAGTGACTCATGTTTTCATGAAATGCATTCGTTAGATGGGTTATGGGGAAGTCAACAGATGATTGTCTAGCACCCACGGAGGTTCAAGACTCAAGCTATCTTGGCTTAAAGTTGTAGGCCTAATTTGTTCCTTTTCGGTTTATCTTGGATTAAAAGAAGTTCTAGGCCAAGTGACTCATGTTTTCATGAAATGCATTCGTTAGATGGGTTATGGGGAAGTCAACAGATGATTGTCTAGCACCCACGGAGGTTCAAGACTCAAGCTATCTTGGCTTAAAGTTGTAGGCCTATTTGTTCCTTTTCGGTTTATCTTGGATTAAAAGAAGTTCTAGGCCAAGTGGCTCATGTTTTCATGAAATACATTCGTTAGATGGGTTATGGGGAAGTCAACAGATGATTGTCTAGCACCCACGGAGGTTCAAGACTCAAGCTATCTTGGTTTAAAGTTGTAGGCCTATTTGTTCCTTTTCGGTTTATCTTGGATTAAAAGAAGTTCTAGGCCAAGTGACTCTTGTTTTCATGAAATGCATTCGTTAGATGGGTTATGGGGAAGTCAACAGATGATTGTCTAGCACCCACGGAGGTTCAAGACTCAAGCTATCATGGTTTAAAGTTGTAGGCTTATTTGTTCCTTTTCGGTTTATCTTGGATTAAATGAAGTTCTAGGCCAAGTGACTCATGTTTTCATGAAATGCATTTGTTAGATGGGTTATGGGAAGTCAACAGATGATTGTCTAGCACCCACGGAGGTTCAAGACTCAAGCTATCTTGGCTTAAAGTTGTAGGCCTATTTGTTCCTTTTCGGTTTATCTTGGATTAAATGAAGTTCTAGGCCAAGTGACTCTTGTTTTCATGAAATGCATTCGTTAGATGGGTTATGGGGAAGTCAACAGATGTTTGTCTAGCACCCACGGTGGTACATGACTCAAGCTATCTTGGTTTAAAGTTGTAGGCCTATTTGTTCCTTTTTGGTTTATCTTGGATTAAATGAAGTTCTAGGCCTAGTGACTCTTGTTTTCATGAAATGCATTCGTTAGATGGGTTATGGGGAAGTCAGCAGATGTTTGTCTAGCACCCACGGTGGTTCAAGACTCAAGCTATCTTGGATTAAAGTTGTAGGCCTATTTGTTCCTTTTCGGTTTAACTTGGATTAAATGAAGTTCTAGGCCAAGTGACTCTTGTTTTCATGAAATGCATTCGTTAGATGGGTTATGGGGAAGTCTACAGATGTTTGTCTATCACCCACGGTGGTACAAGACTCAAGCTATCTTGATTTAAAGTTGTAGGCCAATTTGTTCCTTTTCGGTTTATCTTGGATTAAATGAAGTTCTAGGCCAAGTGACTCATGTTTTCAAGAAATGCATTCGTTAGACGGGTTATGGGGAAGTCAACAGATGTTTGTCTAGCACCCACGGTGGTTCAAGACTCAAGCTATCATGGTTTAAAGTTGTAGGCTTATTTGTTCCATTTCGGTTTATCTTGGATTAAAAGATCTTCTAGGCCAAGTGATTCATGTTTGAATGAAATAGATTTGTTATATGGGTTATGGGGAAGTCAACAGATGTTTGTCTAGCACGCACGGTGGTACATGACTCAAGCTATCTTGGTTTAAAGTTGTGGGCCAATTTGTTCCTTTTCGGTTTATCTACGATTACAAGAAGTTCTAGGCCAAGTGACTCTTGTTTTCATGAAATGCATACGTTAGATGGGTTGTGGGGAAGTCAACAGATGTTTGTCTAACACCCACGGTGGTACAAGACTCAAGCTGTCATGGTTTAAAGTTGTAGGCTTATTTGTTCCATTTCGGTTTATCTCATATTAAATGAAGTTCTAGGCCAAGTGACTCATGTTTTCATGAAATGCATTCGTTAGATAGGTTATGTGGAAGTCAAGAGATGATTGTCTAGCACCCACGGAGGTTCAAGACTCAAGCTATCATGGTTTAAAGTTGTAGGCCTATTTGTTCCTTTTCGGTTTAACTTGGATTAAATGAAGTTCTAGGCCAAGTGACTCATGTTTTCGTGAAATGCATTCGTTAGATGGGTTATGGGGAAGTCAACAGATGATTGTCTAGCACCCACGGAGGTTCAAGACTCAAGCTATCTTGGCTTAAAGTTGTAGGCCTATTTGTTCCTTTTCGGTTTATCTTGGATTAAAAGATCTTCTAGGCCAAGTGATTCATGTTTGCATGAAATAGTTTTGTTAGATGGGTTATGGGGAAGTCAACAGATGATTGTCTAGCACCCACGGAGGTTCAAGACTCAAGCTATCTTGGCTTAAAGTTGTAGGCCAATTTGTTCCATTTCGGTTTATCTTGTATTAAAAGATCTTCTAGGCCAAGTGATTCATGTTTTCATGAAATACTTTGCTTAGATGGGTTATGGGAAAGTCAACAGATGATTGTCTAACACCCACGGAGGTTCAAGACTCAAGCTATCATGGTTTAAAGTTGTAGGCCAATTTGTTCCATTTCGGTTTATCTTGTATTAAAAGATCTTCTAGGCCAAGTGATTCATGTTTTCATGAAATACTTTGCTTAGATGGGTTATGGGAAAGTCAACAGATGATTGTCTAACACCCACGGAGGTTCAAGACTCAAGCTATCATGGTTTAAAGTTGTAGGCCTATTTGTTCCTTTTCGGTTTATCTTGTATTAAAAGATCTTCTAGGCCAAGTGATTCATGTTTTAATGAAATACTTTGCTTAGATGGGTTATGGGGAAGTCAACAGATGATTGTCTAGCACCCACGGAGGTTCAAGACTCAAGCTATCATGGTTTAAAGTTGTAGGCCTATTTGTTCCTTTTCGGTTTATCTTGGATTAAAAGAAGTTCTAGGCCAAGTGACTCATGTTTTCATGAAATGTATTCGTTAGATGGGTTATGGGGAAGTCAACAGGTGATTGTCTAGCACCCACGGAGGTTCAAGACTCAAGCAATCATGGTTTAAAGTTGTAGGCTTATTTGTTCCATTTCGGTTTATCTTGGATTAAATGATCTTCTAGGCCAAGTGATTCATGTTTGCATGAAATAGTTTTGTTAGATGGGTTGTGGGGAAGTCAACAGATGCTTGTCTAGCACCCACGGAGGTTCAAGACTCAAGCTATCTTGGCTTAAAGTTGTAGGCCTATTTGTTCCTTTTCGGTTTATCTTGGATTAAAAGAAGTTCTAGGCCAAGTGACTCATGTTTTCAAGAAGTGCATTCGTTAGATGGGTTATGGGGAAGTCAACAGATGTTTGTCTAGCACCCACGGTGGTACATGACTCAAGCTATGTTGGTTTAAAGTTGTAGGCATATTTGTTCCTTTTTGGTTTATCTTGGATTAAATGAAGTTCTAGGCCTAGTGACTCTTGTTTTCATGAAATGCATTCGTTAGATGGGTTATAGGGAAGTCAACAGATGTTTGTCTAGCACCCACGGTGGTTCAAGACTCAAGCTATCATGGTTTAAAGTTGTAGGCCTATTTGTTCCTTTTCGGTTTAACTTGGATTAAATGAAGTTATAGGCCAAGTGACTCTTGTTTTCATGAAATGCATTCGTTAGATGGGTTCTTGGAAGTCCACAGATGTTTGACTAGCACCCACGGTGGTACAAGACTCAAGCTATCTTGGTTTAAAGTTCTAGACCTATTTGTTCCTTTTCGGTTTATCTTGGATTAAATGAAGTTCTAGGCCAAGTGACTCTTGTTTTCATGAAATGCATTCGTTAGATGGGTTATGGGGAAGTCAACAGATGTTTGTCTAGCACCCACGGTGGTTCAAGACTCAAGCTATCATGGTTTAAAGTTGTAGGCTTATTTGTTCCTTTTCGGTTTATTTTGGATTAAAAGATCTTCTAGGCCAAGTGATTCATGTTTGCATGAAATAGTTTTGTTAGATGGGTTATGGGGAAGTCAACAGATGATTGTCTAGCACCCACGGAGGTTCAAGACTCAAGCTATCATGGTTTAAAGTTGTAGGCCTATTTGTTCCTTTTCGGTTTATCTTGGATTAAAAGAAGTTCTAGGCCAAGTGACTCATGTTTTCATGAAATGTATTCGTTAGATGGGTTATGGGGAAGTCAACAGGTGATTGTGTAGCACCCACGGAGGTTCAAGACTCAAGCAATCATGGTTTAAAGTTGTAGGCTTATTTGTTCCATTTCGGTTTATCTTGGATTAAATGAAGTTCTAGGCCAAGTGATTCATGTTTGCATGAAATGCATTTGTTAGATGGGTTATGGGGGTATTCAACAGATGCTTGTCTAGCACCCACGGATGTTCAAGACTCAAGCTATCTTGGCTTAAATTTGTAGGCCTATTTGTTCCTTTTCGGTTTATCTTGGATTAAAAGTAGTTCTAGGCCAAGTGACTCATGTTTTCATGAAATGCATTTGTTAGATGGGTTATGGGGAAGTCAACAGATGTTTGTCAAGCACCCACGGTGGTCCAAGACTCAAGCTATCTTGGTTTTAAAGTTGTAGGCTTATTTGTTCCATTTCGGTTTATCTTAGATTAAATGAAGTTCTAGGCCAAGTGACTCTTGTTTTCAAGAAATGCATTCGTTAGATGGGTTATGGGGAAGTCAACAGATGATTGTCTAGCACCCACGGAGGTTCAAGACTCAAGCTATCTTGGCTTAAAGTTGTAGGCCTATTTGTTCCTTTTCGGTTTATCTTGGATTAAAAGAAGTTCTAGGCCAAGTGACTCTTGTTTTCATGAAATGCATTCGTTAGATGGGTTATGGGGAAGTCAACAGATGTTTGTCTAGCACCCACGGTGGTACATGACTCAAGCTATCTTGGTATAAAGTTGTAGGCCTATTTGTTCCTTTTTGGTTTATCTTGGATTAAATGAAGTTCTAGGCCAAGTGACTCTTGTTTTCATGAAATGCATTCGTTAGATGGGTTATGGGGAAGTCAACAGATGTTTGTCTAGCACCCACGGTGGTTCAAGACTCAAGCTATCATGGTTTAAAGTTGTAGGCTTATTTGTTCCATTTTGGTTTATCTTGGATTAAAAGATCTTCTAGGCCAAGTGATTCATGTTTTCATGAAATACTTTGCTTAGATGGGTTATGGGGAAGTCAACAGATGATTGTCTAGCACCCACGGAGGTTCAAGACTCAAGCTATCTTGGTTTAAAGTTGTAGGCCTATTTGTTCCTTTTCGGTTTATCTTGGATTAAATGAAGTTCTAGGCCAAGTGACTCATGTTTTCAAGAAATGCATTCGTTAGATGGGTTATGGGGAAGTCAACAGATGTTTGTCTAGCACCCACGGTGGTTCAAGACTCAAGCTATCATGGTTTAAAGTTGTAGGCTTATTTGTTCCATTTCGGTTTATCTTGGATTAAAAGAAGTTCTAGGCCAAGTGACTCTTGTTTTCATGAAATGCATTCGTTAGATGGGTTATGGGGAAGTGAACAGATGATTGTCTAGCACCCACGGAGGTTCAAGACTCAAGCTATCATGGTTTAAAGTTGTAGGCCTATTTGTTCCTTTTCGGTTTAACTTGGATTAAATGAAGTTCTAGGCCAAGTGACTCATGTTTTCATGAAATGCATTCGTTAGATGGGTTATGGGGAAGTCAACAGATGATTGTCTAGCACCCACGGAGGTTCAAGACTCAAGCTATCTTGGCTTAAAGTTGTAGGCCTATTTGTTCCTTTTCGGTTTATCTTGGATTAAAAGAAGTTCTAGGCCAAGTGATTCATGTTTTCATGAAATGCATTCGTTAGATGGGTTATGGGGAAGTCAACAGATGATTGTCTAGCACCCACGAAGGTTCAAGACTCAAGCTATCTTGGCTTAAAGTTGTAGGCCTATTTGTTCCATTTCGGTTTATCTTGGATTAAAAGATCTTCTAGGCCAAGTGAATCATGTTTGCATGAAATGCATTTGTTAGATGGGTTATGGGGAAGTCAACAGATGATTGTCTAGCACCCACGGAGGTTCAAGACTCAAGCTATCTTGGTTTAAAGTTGTAGGCCTATTTGTTCCTTTTCGGTTTATCTTGGATTAAAAGATCTTCTAGGCCAAGTGATTCATGTTTTCATGAAATACTTTGCTTAGATGGGTTATGGGGAAGTCAACAGATGATTGTCTAGCACCCACGGAGGTTCAAGACTCAAGCTATCATGGTTTAAAGTTGTAGGCCTATTTGTTCCTTTTCGGTTTATCTTGGATTAAAAGAAGTTCTAGGCCAAGTGACTCATGTTTTCATGAAATGCATTCGTTAGATGGGTTATGGGGAAGTCAACAGATGATTGTCTAGCACCCACGGAGGTTCAAGACTCAAGCTATCTTGGCTTAAAGTTGTAGGCCTATTTGTTCCATTTCGGTTTATCTTAGATTAAATGAAGTTCTAGGCCAAGTGACTCATGTTTTCATGAAATGCATATGTTAGATGGGTTATGGGGAAGTCAACAGATGTTTGTCTAGCACCCACGGTGGTACAAGACTCAAGCTGTCTTGGTTTAAAGTTGTAGGCCTATTTGTTCCTTTTCGGTTTATCTTGGATTAAATGAAGTTCTAGGCCAAGTGACTCATGTTTCCAAGAAATGCATTCGTTAGATGGGTTATGGGGAAGTCAACAGATGTTTGTCTTGCACCCACGGTGGTACATGACTCAAGCTATCTAGGTTTAAAGTTGTAGGCCTATTTGTTCCTTTTCGGTTTATCTTGGATTAAAAGACGTTCTAGGCCAAGTGACTCATGTTTTCGTGAAATGCATTCGTTAGATGGGTTATGGGGAAGTCAACAGATGTTTGTCTAGCACCCACGGAGGTTCAAGACTCAAGCTATCATGGTTTAAAGTTGTAGGCTTATTTGTTCCATTTCGGTTTATCTCATATTAAATGAAGTTCTAGGCCAAGTGACTCATGTTTTCATGAAATGCATTCGTTAGATGGGTTATGGGGAAGCCAACAGATGATTGTCTAGCACCCACGGAGGTTCAAGACTCAAGCTATCTTGGCTTAAAGTTGTAGGCCTATTTGTTCCTTTTCGGTTTATCTTGGATTAATTGAAGTTCTAGGCCAAGTGACTCATGTTTTCATGAAATGCATTCGTTAGATGGGTTATGGGGAAGTCAACAGCTGATTGTCTAGCACCCACGGAGGTTCAAGACTCAAGCTATCATGGTTTAAAGTTGTAGGCCTATTTGTTCCTTTTCGGTTTATGTTGTATTAAAAGATCATCTAGGCCAAGTGATTCATGTTTTCATGAAATACTTTGCTTAGATGGGTTATGGGGAAGTCAACAGATGATTGTCTAGCACCCACGGAGGTTCAAGACTCAAGCTATCATGGTTTAAAGTTGTAGGCCTATTTGTTCCGTTTCGGTTTATCTTGGATTAAAAGAAGTTCTAGGCCAAGTGACTCATGTTTTCATGAAATGTATTCGTTAGATGGGTTATGGGGAAGTCAACAGGTGATTGTCTAGCACCCACGGAGGTTCAAGACTCAAGCAATCATGGCTTAAAATTGTAGGCTTATTTGTTCCATTTCGGTTTATCTTGGATTAAAAGAAGTTCTAGGCCAAGTGACTCATGTTTTCATGAAATGTATTCGTTAGATGGGTTATGGGGAAGTCAACAGATGATTGTCTAGCACCCACGGAGGTTCAAGACTCAAGCTATCTTGGCTTAAAGTTGTAGGCCTATTTGTTCCTTTTCGGTTTATCTTGGATTAATTGAAGTTCTAGGCCAAGTGATTCATGTTTGCATGAAATAGTTTTGTTAGATGGGTTATGGGGAAGTCAACAGATGTTTATCTAGCACCCACGGAGGTTCAAGACTCAAGCTATCTTGGCTTAAAGTTGTAGGCCTATTTGTTCCTTTTCGGTTTATCTTGGATTAAATGAAGTTCTAGGCCAAGTGACTCATGTTTTCATGAAATGCATTCGTTAGATGGGTTATGGGGAAGTCAACAGATGTTTGTCTAGCACCCACGGAGGTTCAAGACTCAAGCTATCATGGTTTAAAGTTGTAGGCCTATTTGTTCCTTTTCGGTTTATCTTGGATTAAATGAAGTTCTAGGCCAAGTGACTCATGTTTTCATGAAATGCATTCGTTAGATGGGTTATTGGGAAGTCAACAGATGATTGTCTAGCACCCACGGAGGTTCAAGACTCAAGCTATCTTGGTTTAAAGTTGTAGGCCTATTTGTTCCTTTTCGGTTTATCTTGGATTAAAAGAAGTTCTAGGCCAAGTGACTCTTGTTTTCATGAAATGCATTCGTTAGATGGGTTATGGGGAAGTCAACAGATGATTGTCTAGCACCCACGGAGGTTCAAGACTCAAGCTATCTTGGCTTAAAGTTGTAGGCCTATTTGTTCCATTTCGGTTTATCTTGGATTAAAAGATCTTCTAGGCCAAGTGAATCATGTTTGCATGAAATAGTTTTGTTATATGGGTTATGGGGAAGTCAACAGATGTTTGTCTAGCACCCACGGAGGTTCAAGACTCAAGCTATCATGGTTTAAAGTTGTAGGCCAATTTGTTCCTTTTCGGTTTATCTTGGATTAAATAAAGTTCTAGGCCAAGTGACTCATGTTTTCATGAAATGCATTCGTTAGATGGGTTATGGGGAAGTCAACAGATGATTGTCTAGCACCCACGGAGGTTCAAGACTCAAGCTATCTTGGCTTAAAGTTGTAGGCCTATTTGTTCCTTTTCGGTTTATCTTGGATTAAAAGAAGTTCTAGGCCAAGTGACTCATGTTTTCATGAAATGCATTCGTTAGATGGGTTATGGGGAAGTCAACAGATGATTGTCTAGCACCCACGGAGGTTCAAGACTCAAGCTATGTTGGCTTAAAGTGGTAGGCCTATTTGTTCCTTTTCGGTTTATCTTGGATTAAAAGAAGTACTAGGCCAAGTGATTCATGTTTTCATGAAATGCATTCGTTAGATGGGTTATGGGGAAGTCAACAGATGATTGTCTAGCACCCACGGAGGTTCAAGACTCAAGCTATCTTGGCTTAAAGTTGTAGGCCTATTTGTTCCTTTTCAGTTTATCTTGGATTAAATGAAGTTCTAGGCCAAGTGACTCATGTTTTCATGAAATGCATTCGTTAGATGGGTTATGGGGAAGTCAACAGATGTTTGTCTAGCACCCACGGTGGTACAAGACTCAAGCTATCTTGGTTTAAAGTTGTAGGCCTATTTGTTCCATTTCGGTTTATCTTGGATTAAATGAAGTTCTAGGCCAAGTGACTCATGTTTTCATGAAATGCATTTGTTAGATGGGTTATGGGGAAGTCAACAGATGTTTGTCTAGCACCCACGGTGGTACAAGACTCAAGCTGTCTTGGTTTAAAGTTGTAGGCTTATTTGTTCCATTTCGGTTTATCTCAGATTAAATGAAGTTCTAGGCCAAGTGACTCATGTTTTCATGAAATACATTCGTTAGATGGGTTATGGGGAAGTCAACAGATGATTGTCCTGCACCCACGGAGGTTCAAGACTCAAGCTATCATGGTTTAAAGTTGTAGGCTTATTTGTTCCTTTTCGGGATATCTTGGATTAAAAGAAGTTCTAGGCTAAGTGATTCTTGTTTTCATGAAATGCATTTGTTAGATGGGTTATGGGGAAGTCAACAGATGATTGTCTAGCACCCACGGAGGTTCAAGACTCAAGCTATCTTGGCTTAAAGTTGTAGGCCTATTTGTTCCTTTTCGGTTTATCTTGGATTAAAAGAAGTTCTAGGCC
Organism: Styphnolobium japonicum; assembly: GCA_023212625.1. Taxonomy (NCBI): domain Eukaryota; kingdom Viridiplantae; phylum Streptophyta; class Magnoliopsida; order Fabales; family Fabaceae; genus Styphnolobium; species Styphnolobium japonicum. The sequence goes on from JALBWW010000043.1 coordinate 447,906, forward strand.
AAGTGACTCATGTTTTCATGAAATGCATTCGTTAGATGGGTTATGGGGAAGTCAACAGATGATTGTCTAGCACCCACGGAGGTTCAAAACTCAAGCTGTCATGGTTTAAAGTTGTAGGCCTATTTGTTCCTTTTCGGTTTATCTTGGATTAAAAGAAGTTCTAGGCCAAGTGACTCTTGTTTTCATGAAATGCATTCGTTAGATGGGTTATGGGGAAGTCAACAGATGATTGTCTAGCACCCACGGAGGTTCAAGACTCAAGCTATCTTGGCTTAAAGTTGTAGGCTTATTTATTCCATTTCGGTTTATCTTAGATTAAAAGAAGTTCTAGGCCAAGTGACTCATGTTTTCAAGAAATGCATTCGTTAGATGGGTTATGGGGAAGTCAACAGATGTTTGTCTAGCACCCACGGAGGTTCAAGACTCAAGCTATCTTGGCTTAAAGTTGTAGGCTTATTTGTTCCATTTCGGTTTATCTTGGATTAAAAGATCTTCTAGGCCAAGTGATTCATGTTTGCATGAAATAGTTTTGTTAGATGGGTTATGGGGAAGTCAACAGATGTTTATCTAGCACCCACGGAGGTTCAAGACTCAAGCTATCTTGGCTTAAAGTTGTAGGCCTATTTGTTCCTTTTCGGTTTATCTTGGATTAATTGAAGTTTTAGGCCAAGTGACTCATGTTTTCATGAAATGCATTCGTTAGATGGGTTATGGGGAAGTCAACAGCTGATTGTCTAGCACCCACGGAGGTTCAAGACTCAAGCTATCATGGTTTAAAGTTGTAGGCCTATTTGTTCCTTTTCGGTTTATCTTGGATTAAATGAAGTTCTAGGCCAAGTGACTCATGTTTTCATGAAATGCATTCGTTAGATGGGTTATGGGGAAGTCAACAGATGATTGTCTAGCACCCACGGAGGTTCAAGACTCAAGCTATCTTGGCTTAAAGTTGTAGGCTTATTTGTTCTTTTTCGGTTTATCTTGGATTAAAAGATCTTCTAGGCCAAGTGATTCATGTTTTCATGAAATACTTTCGTTAGATGGGTTATGGGGAAGTCAACAGATGATTGTCTAGCACCCACGGAGGTTCAAGACTCAAGCTATCTTGGCTTAAAGTTGTAGGCCTATTTGTTCCATTTCGGTTTATCTTGGATTAAAAGAAGTTCTAGGCCAAGTGACTCATGTTTTCATGAAATGCATTCGTTAGATGGGTTATGGGAAAGTCAACAGATGATTGTCTAACACCCACGGAGGTTCAAGACTCAAGCTATCATGGTTTAAAGTTGTAGGCCTATTTGTTCCTTTTCGGTTTATCTTGGATTAAATAAAGTTCTAGGCCAAGTGACTCATGTTTTCATGAAATGCATTCGTTAGATGGGTTATGGGGAAGTCAACAGATGATTGTCTAGCACCCACGGAGGTTCAAGACTCAAGCTATCATGGTTTAAAGTTGTAGGCTTATTTGTTCCTTTTCGGTTTATCTTGGGTTAAAAGATCTCCTAGGCCAAGTGATTCATGTTTTCATGAAATACTTTCGTTAGATGGGTTATGGGGAAGTCAACAGATGATTGCCTAGCACCCACGGAGGTAGAAGACTCAAGCTATCTTGGTTTAAAGTTGTAGGCCTATTAGTTCCATTTCGGTTTATCTTGGATTAAAAGAAGTTCTAGGCCAAGTGGATCATGTTTTCATGAAATGCATTCGTTAGATGGGTTATGGGAAAGTCAACGAGATGATTGTCTAGCACCCACGGTGGTTCAAGACTCAAGCTATCTTGGTTTAAAGTTGTAGGCCTATTTGTTCCTTTTCGGTTTATCTTGGATTAAATGAAGTTCTAGGCCAAGTGACTCATGTTTTCATGAAATGCATTCGTTAGATGGGTTATGGGGAAGTCAACAGATGTTTGTCTAGCACCCACGGAGGTTCAAGACTCAAGCTATCTTGGTTTAAAGTTGTAGGCCTATTTGTTCCTTTTCGGTTTATCTTGGATTAAATGAAGTTCTAGGCCAAGTGACTCTTGTTTTCATGAAATGCATTCGTTAGATGGGTTATGGGAAGTCAACGAGATGATTGTCTAGCACCCACGGAGGATCAAGACTCAAGCTATCTTGGTTTAAAGTTGTAAGCCTATTTGTTCCATTTCGGTTTATCTTGGATTAAATGAAGTTCAAGGCCAAGTGACTCAAGTTTTCATGAAATGCAGTCGTTAGATGGGTTATGGGAAGTCAACGAGATGATTGTCTAGCACCCACGCACCTTCAAGACTCAAGCTATCAGGGTTCAACGTTGTAGGCCTATTTGTTCCATTTCGGTTTATCTTTGATTAAAAGAAGTTCTAGGCCAAGTGGCTCATGTTTTCATGAAATGCATTCGTTAGATGGGTTATGGGGAAGTCAACAGATGATTGTCTAGCACCCACAGATGTTCAAGACTCAAGCTATCTTGGTTTAAAGTTGTAGGCCTATTTGTTCCTTTTCGGTTTATCTTGGATTAAAAGATCTTCTAGGCCAAGTGATTCATGTTTTCATGAAATATTTTGCTAGGATGGGTTATGGGGAAGTCAACAGATGATTGTCTAGCACCCACGGAGGTTCAAGACTCAAGCTATCTTGGCTTAAAGTTGTAGGCCTATTTGTTCCTTTTCGGTTTATCTTGGATTAAATGAAGTTCTAGGCCAAGTGACTCTTGTTTTCATGAAATGCATTCGTTAGATGGGTTATGGGGAAGTCAACAGGTGATTGTCTAGCACCCACGGAGGTTCAAGACTCAAGCAATCATGGTTTAAAGTTGTAGGCTTATTTGTTCCTTTACGGTTTAACTTGGATTAAATGAAGTTCTAGGCCAAGTGACTCATGTTTTCGTGAAATGCATTCGTTAGATGGGTTATGAGGAAGTCAACAGATGATTGTCTAGCACCCACGGAGGTTCAAGACTCAAGCTATCTTGGCTTAAAGTTGTAGGCTTAGTTGTTCCATTTCGGTTTATCTTGGATTAAAAGATCTTCTAGGCCAAGTGATTCATGTTTTCATGAAATACTTTGCTTAGATGGGTTATGGGGAAGTCAACAGATGTTTGACTAGCACCCACGGTGGTACAAGACTCAAGCTATCTTGGTTTAAAGTTGTAGGCCTATTTGTTCCTTTTCGGTTTATCTTGGATTAAATGAAGTTCTAGGCCAAGTGACTCATGTTTTCATGAAATGCATTCGTTAGATGGGTTATGGGGAAGTCAACAGATGATTGTCTAGCACCCACGGAGGTTCAAGACTCAAGCTATCATGGTTTAAAGTTGTAGGCCTATTTGTTCCTTTTCGGTTTATCTTGGATTAAATGAAGTTCTAGGCCAAGTGACTCATGTTTTCATGAAATGCATTCGTTAGATGGGTTATGGGGAAGTCAACAGATGATTGTCTAGCACCCACGGAGGTTCAAGACTCAAGCTATCATGGTTTAAAGTTGTAGGCTTATTTGTTCCATTTCGGTTTATCTTGGATTAAAAGAAGTTCTAGGCCAAGTGACTCATGTTTTCATGAAATGCATTCGTTAGATGGGTTATGGGGAAGTCAACAGATGATTGTCTAGCACCCACGGAGGTTCAAGACTCAAGCTATCATGGTTTAAAGTTGTAGGCCTATTTGTTCCATTTCGGTTTATCTTGGATTAAAAGAAGTTCTAGGCCAAGTTCATCATGTTTTCATGAAATGCATTGGTTAGATGGGTTATGGGGAAGTCAACAGATGATTGTCTAGCACCCACGGAGGTTCAAGACTCAAGCTATCTTGGTTTAAAGTTGTAGGCCTATTTGTTCCTTTTCGGTTTATCTTGGATTAAATGAAGTTCTAGGCCAAGTGACTCATGTTTTCATGAAATGCATTCGTTAGATGGGTTATGGGGAAGTCAACAGATGATTGTCTAGCACCCACGGAGGTTCAAGACTCAAGCTATCATGGTTTAAAGTTGTAGGCTTATTTGTTCCATTTCGGTTTATCTTGGATTAAAAGATCTTCTAGGCCAAGTGATTCATGTTTTCATGAAATACTTTCGTTAGATGGGTTATGGGGAAGTCAACAGATGATTGTCTAGCACCCACGGAGGTTCAAGACTCAAGCTATCTTGGCTTAAAGTTGTAGGCCTATTTGTTCCATTTCGGTTTATCTTGTATTAAAAGATCTTCTAGGCCAAGTGATTCATGTTTTCATGAAATACTTTGCTTAGATGGGTTATGGGAAAGTCAACAGATGATTGTCTAACACCCACGGAGGTTCAAGACTCAAGCTATCATGGTTTAAAGTTGTAGGCCTATTTGTTCCTTTTCGGTTTATCTTGGATTAAAAGAAGTTCTAGGCCAAGTGACTCATGTTTTCATGAAATGCATTCGTTAGATGGGTTATGGGGAAGTCAACAGATGATTGTCTAGCACCCACGGAGGTTCAAGACTCAAGCTATCATGGTTTAAAGTTGTAGGCCTATTTGTTCCTTTTCGGTTTATCTTGGATTAAATGAAGTTCTAGGCCAAGTGACTCATGTTTTCATGAAATGCATTCGTTAGATGGGTTATGGGGAAGTCAACAGATGATTGTCTAGCACCCACGGAGGTTCAAGACTCAAGCTATCATGGTTTAAAGTTGTAGGCCTATTTGTTCCTTTTCGGTTTATCTTGGATTAAATGAAGTTCTAGGCCAAGTGACTCATGTTTTCATGAAATGCATTCGTTAGATGGGTTATGGGGAAGTCAACAGATGATTGTCTAGCACCCACGGAGGTTCAAGACTCAAGCTATCTTGGTTTAAAGTTGTAGGCCTATTTGTTCCTTTTCGGTTTATCTTGGATTAAAAGAAGTTCTAGGCCAAGTGACTCATGTTTTCATGAAATGCATTCGTTAGATGGGTTATGGGGAAGTCAACAGATGATTGTCTAGCACCCACGGAGGTTCAAGACTCAAGCTATCTTGGCTTAAAGTTGTAGGCTTATTTGTTCTTTTTCGGTTTATCTTGGATTAAAAGATCTTCTAGGCCAAGTGATTCATGTTTTCATGAAATACTTTCGTTAGATGGGTTATGGGGAAGTCAACAGATGATTGTCTAGCACCCACGGAGGTTCAAGACTCAAGCTATCATGGTTTAAAGTTGTAGGCTTATTTGTTCCATTTCGGTTTATCTTGGATTAAAAGAAGTTCTAGGCCAAGTGATTCATGTTTTCATGAAATGCATTCGTTAGATGGGTTATGGGGAAGTCAACAGATGATTGTCTAGCACCCACGGAGGTTCAAGACTCAAGCTATCATGGTTTAAAGTTGTAGGCCTATTTGTTCCTTTTCGGTTTATCTTGGATTAAATGAAGTTCTAGGCCAAGTGACTCATGTTTTCATGAAATGCATTCGTTAGATGGGTTATGGGGAAGTCAACAGATGATTGTCTAGCACCCACGGAGGTTCAAGACTCAAGCTATCTTGGCTTAAAGTTGTAGGCCTATTTGTTCCTTTTCGGTTTATCTTGGATTAAAAGAAGTTCTAGGCCAAGTGACTCATGTTTTCATGAAATGCATTCGTTAGATGGGTTATGGGGAAGTCAACAGATGATTGTCTAGCACCCACGGAGGTTCAAGACTCAAGCTATCATGGTTTAAAGTTGTAGGCCTATTTGTTCCATTTCGGTTTATCTTGGATTAAAAGATCTTCTAGGCCAAGTGATTCATGTTTTCATGAAATACATTCGTTAGATGGGTTATGGGGAAGTCAACAGATGATTGTCTAGCACCCACGGAGGTTCAAGACTCAAGCTATCTTGTTATAAAGTTGTAGGCCTATTTGTTCCTTTTCGGTTTATCTTGGATTAAATGAAGTTCTAGGCCAAGTGACTCATGTTTTCATGAAATGCATTCGTTAGATGGGTTATGGGAAGTCAACAATGATTGTCTAGCACCCACGGAGGTTCAAGACTCAAGCTATCATGGTTTAAAGTTGTAGGCCTATTTGTTCCTTTTCGGTTTATCTTGGATTAAATAAAGTTCTAGGCCAAGTGACTCATGTTTTCATGAAATGCATTCGTTAGATGGGTTATGGGGAAGTCAACAGATGATTGTCTAGCACCCACGGAGGTTCAAGACTCAAGCTATCTTGGTTGAAATTTGTCGTCCTTTTTGTTCCTTTTAGGTTTTTCTTGTTTTAATAGTAGTTCTAGGCCAAGTGACTCATGTTTTCATGAAATGCATTCGTTAGATGGGTTATGGGGAAGTCAACAGATGATTGTCTAGCACCCACGGAGGTTCAAGACTCAAGCTATCTTGGCTTAAAGTTGTAGGCCTATTTGTTCCTTTTCAGTTTATCTTGGATTAAAAGAAGTTCTAGGCCAAGTGATCCATGTTTTTAAGAAATACTTTGCATAGATGGGTGATGGGGAAGTCAACAGATGATTGTCTAGCACCCACGGAGGTTCAAGACTCAAGCTATCATGGTTTAAAGTTGTAGGCCTATTTGTTCCATTACGGCTTATCTTGGATTAAAAGATGTTCTAGGCCAAGTGACTCATGTTTTGAAGAAATGCATTCGTTAGATGGGTTATGGGGAAGTCAACAGATGATTGTCTAGCACCCACGGAGGTTCAAGACTCAAGCTATCATGGCATAAAGTTGTAGGCCTATTTGTTCCTTTTCGGTTTATCTTGGATTAAATGAAGTTCTAGGCCAAGTGACTCATGTTTTCATGAAATGCATTCGTTAGATGGGTTATGGGGAAGTCAACAGATGATTGTCTAGCACCCACGGAGGTTAAAGACTCAAGCTATCTTGGCTTAAAGTTGTAGGCCTATTTGTTCCTTTTCGGTTTATCTTGGATTAAAAGAAGTTCTAGGCCAAGTGACTCTTGTTTTCATGAAATGCATTCGTTAGATGGGTTATGGGGAAGTCAACAGATGATTGTCTAGCACCCACGGAGGTTCAAGACTCAAGCTATCTTGGTTTAAAGTTGTAGGCCTATTTGTTCCATTTCGGTTTATATTGGATTAAAAGAAGTTCTAGGCCAAGTGATTCATGTTTTCATGAAATACTTTGCTTAGATGGGTTATGGGGAAGTCAACAGATGATTGTCTAGCACCCACGGAGGTTCAAGACTCAAGCTATCTTGGTTTAAAGTTGTAGGCCTATTTGTTCCTTTTCGGTTTATCTTGGATTAAAAGATCTTCTAGGCCAAGTGATTCATGTTTTCATGAAATACTTTGCTTAGATGGGTTATGGGGAAGTCAACAGATGATTGTCTAGCACCCACGGAGGTTCAAGACTCAAGCTATCTTGGCTTAAAGTTGTAGGCCTATTTGTTCCTTTTCGGTTTATCTTGGATTAAATGAAGTTCTAGGCCAAGTGACTCATGTTTTCATGAAATGCATTCGTTAGATGGGTTATGGGGAAGTCAACAGATGATTGTCTAGCACCCACGGAGGTTCAAGACTCAAGCTATCATGGTTTAAAGTTGTAGGCCTATTTGTTCCTTTTCGGTTTATCTTGGATTAAATGAAGTTCTAGGCCAAGTGACTCATGTTTTCATGAAATGCATTCGTTAGATGGGTTATGGGGAAGTCAACAGATGATTGTCTAGCACCCACGGAGGTTCAAGACTCAAGCTATCTTGGCTTAAAGTTGTAGGCTTATTTGTTCCTTTTCGGTTTATCTTGGATTAAATGAAGTTCTAGGCCAAGTGATTCATGTTTTCATGAAATGCATTCGTTAGATGGGTTATGGGGAAGTCAACAGATGATTGTCTAGCACCCACGGAGGTTCAAGACTCAAGCTATCTTGGCTTAAAGTTGTAGGCCTATTTGTTCCATTTCGGTTTATCTTGGATTAAAAGATCTTCTAGGCCAAGTGATTCATGTTTTCATGAAATAATTTGCTTAGATGAGTTATGGGCAAGTCAACAGATGATTGTCTAGCACCCACGGAGGTTCAAGACTCAAGCTATCATGGTTTAAAGTTGTAGGCCTATTTGTTCCTTTTCGGTTTATCTTGGATTAAATGAAGTTCTAGGCCAAGTGACTCATGTTTTCATGAAATGCATTCGTTAGATGGGTTATGGGGAAGTCAACAGATGATTGTCTAGCACCCACGGAGGTTCAAGACTCAAGCTATCTTGGCTTAAAGTTGTAGGCCTATTTGTTCCTTTTCGGTTTATCTTGGATTAAATGAAGTTCTAGGCCAAGTGACTCATGTTTTCATGAAATGCATTCGTTAGATGGGTTATGGGAAGTCAACAGATGATTGTCTAGCACCCACGGAGGTTCAAGACTCAAGCTATCATGGTTTAAAGTTGTAGGCCTATTTGTTCCTTTTCGGTTTATCTTGGATTAAAAGATCACCTAGGCCAAGTGATTCATGTTTTCATGAAATACTTTCGTTAGATGGGTTATGGGGAAGTCAACAGATGATTGTCTAGCACCCACGGTGGTAGAAGACTCAAGCTATCTTGGTTTAAAGTTGTAGGCCTATTTGTTCCTTTTCGGTTTATCTTGGATTAAATGAAGTTCTAGGCCAAGTGACTCATGTTTTCAAGAAATGCATTCGTTAGATGGGTTATGGGGAAGTCAACAGATGTTTGTCTAGCACCCACGGTGGTTCAGGACTCAAGCTATCATGGTTTAAAGTTGTAGGTCTATTTGTTCCTTTTCGGTTTATCTTGGATTAAATGAAGTTCTAGGCCAAGTGACTCATGTTTTCAAGAAATGCATTCGTTAGACGGGTTATGGGGAAGTCAACAGATGTTTGTCTAGCACCCACGGTGGTTCAAGACTCAAGCTATCATGGTTTAAAGTTGTAGGCTTATTTGTTCCATTTCGGTTTATCTTGGATTAAATGAAGTTCTAGGCCAAGTGACTCATGTTTTCATGAAATGCATTCGTTAGATGGGTTATGGGGAAGTCAACAGATGATTGTCTAGCACCCACGGAGGTTCAAGACTCAAGCTATCATGGTTTAAAGTTGTAGGCCTATTTGTTCCTTTTCGGTTTATCTTGGATTAAATGAAGTTCTAGGCCAAGTGACTCATGTTTTCATGAAATGCATTCGTTAGATGGGTTATGGGGAAGTCAACAGATGTTTGTCTAGCACCCATGGTGGTACAAGACTCAAGCTATCTTGGTTTAAAGTTGTAGGCCTATTTGTTCCTTTTCGGTTTATCTTGGATTAAATGAAGTTCTAGGCCAAGTGAGTCATGTTTTCATCAAATGCATTCGTTAGATGGGTTATGGGGAAGTCAACAGATGATTGTCTAGCACCCACGAAGGTTCAAGACTCAAGCTATCATGGTTTAAAGTTGTAGGCCTATTTGTTCCTTTTCGGTTTATCTTGGATTAAATGAAGTTCTAGGCCAAGTGACTCATGTTTTCATGAAATGCATTCGTTAGATGGGTTATGGGGAAGTCAACAAGATGATTGTCTAGCACCCACGGAGGTTCAAGACTCAAGCTATCATGGTTTAAAGTTGTAGGCCTATTTGTTCCTTTTCGGTTTATCTTGGATTAAATGAAGTTCTAGGCCAAGTGACTCTTGTTTTCATGAAATGCATTTTTTAGATGGGTTATGGGGAAGTCAACAGATGATTGTCTAGCACCCACGGTGGTTCAAGACTCAAGCTATCATGGTTTAAAGTTGTAGGCCTATTTGTTCCTTTTCGGTTTATCTTGGATTAAATGAAGTTCTAGGCCAAGTGACTCATGTTTTCATGAAATGCATTCGTTAGATGGGTTATGGGGAAGTCAACGATGATTGTCTAGCACCCACGGAGGTTCAAGACTCAAGCTATCATGGTTTAAAGTTGTAGGCCTATTTGTTCCTTTTCGGTTTATCTTGGATTTAATGAAGTTCTAGGCCAAGTGATTCATGTTTTCATGAAATGCATTCGTTAGATGGGTTATGGGGAAGTCAACAGATGATTGTCTAGCACCCACGGAGGTTCAAGACTCAAGCTATCATGGTTTAAAGTTGTAGGCCTATTTGTTCCTTTTCGGTTTATCTTGGATTAAAAGAAGTTCTAGGCCAAGTGACTCATGTTTTCATGAAATGCATTCGTTAGATGGGTTATGGGGAAGTCAACAGATGATTGTCTAGCACCCACGGAGGTTCAAGACTCAAGCTATCATGGTTTAAAGTTGTAGGCTTATTTGTTCCATTTCGGTTTATCTTGGATTAAAAGATCTTCTAGGCCAAGTGATTCATGTTTGCATGAAATAGTTTTGTTAGATGGGTTATGGGGAAGTCAACAGATGTTTATCTAGCACCCACGGAGGTTCAAGACTCAAGCTATCTTGGCTTAAAGTTGTAGGCCTATTTGTTCCTTTTCGGTTTATCTTGGATTAAATGAAGTTCTAGGCCAAGTGACTCATGTTTTCATGAAATGCATTCGTTAGATGGGTTATGGGGAAGTCAACAGATGATTGTCTAGCACCCACGGAGGTTCAAGACTCAAGCTATCATGGTTTAAAGTTGTAGGCCTATTTGTTCCTTTTCGGTTTATCTTGGATTAAATGAAGTTCTAGGCCAAGTGACTCATGTTTTCATGAAATGCATTCGTTAGATGGGTTATGTGGAACAGAACAGATGATTGTCTAGCACCCACGGAGGTTCAAGACTCAAGCTATCTTGGTTTAAAGTTGTAGGCCTATTTGTTCCTTTTCGGTTTATCTTGGATTAAATGAAGTTCTAGGCCAAGTGAGTCATGTTTTCATCAAATGCATTCGTTAGATGGGTTATGGGGAAGTCAACAGATGTTTGTCTATCACCCATGGTGGTACAAGACTCAAGCTATCTTGGCTTAAAGTTGTAGGCCTATTTGTTCCTTTTCGGTTTATCTTGGATTAAATGAAGTTCTAGGCCAAGTGACTCATGTTTTCATGAAATGCATTCGTTAGATGGGTTATGGGGAAGTCAACAGATGATTGTCTAGCACCCACGGAGGTTCAAGACTCAAGCTATCATGGTTTAAAGTTGTAGGCTTATTTGTTCCATTTCGGTTTATCTTGGATTAAAAGAAGTTCTAGGCCAAGTGAGTCATGTTTTCATGAAATGCATTCGTTAGATGGGTTATGGGGAAGTCAACAGATGATTGTCTAGCACCCACGGAGGTTCAAGACTCAAGCTATCTTGGTTTAAAGTTGTAGGCCTATTTGTTCCTTTTCGGTTTATCTTGGATTAAATGAAGTTCTAGGCCAAGTGACTCATGTTTTCATGAAATGCATTCGTTAGATGGGTTATGGGGAAGTCAACAGATGTTTGTCTAGCACCCACGGTGGTTCAAGACTCAAGCTATCTTGGTTTAAAGTTGTAGGCCTATTTGTTCCTTTTCGGTTTATCTTGGATTAAATGAAGTTCTAGGCCAAGTGACTCATGTTTTCATGAAATGCATTCGTTAGATGGGTTATGGGGAAGTCAACAGATGATTGTCTAGCACCCACGGAGGTTCAAGACTCAAGCTATCTTGGCTTAAAGTTGTAGGCCTATTTGTTCCTTTTCGGTTTATCTTGGATTAAAAGAAGTTCTAGGCCAAGTGACTCTTGTTTTCATGAAATGCATTCGTTAGATGGCTTATGGGGAAGACAACAGATGATTGTCTAGCACCCACAGTGGTTCAAGACTCAAGCTATTATGGTTTAAAGTTGTAGGCCTATTTGTTCCTTTTTGGTTTATCTTGGATTAAATGAAGTTCTAGGCCTAGTGACTCTTGTTTTCATGAAATGCATTCGTTAGATGGGTTATGGGGAAGTCAACAGATGATTGTCTAGCACCCACGGAGGTTCAAGACTCAAGCTATCTTGGTTTAAAGTTGTAGGCCTATTTGTTCCTTTTCGGTTTATCTTGGATTAAATGAAGTTCTAGGCCAAGTGACTCATGTTTTCATGAAATGCATTCGTTAGATGGGTTATGGGGAAGTCAACGAGATGATTGTCTAGCACCCACGGAGGTTCAAGACTCAAGCTATCTTGGTTTAAAGTTGTAGGCCTATTTGTTCCATTTCGGTTTATCTTGGATTAAATGAAGTTCTAGGCCAAGTGACTCATGTTTTCATGAAATGCATTCGTTAGATGGGTTATGGGGAAGTCAACAGATGATTGTCTAGCACCCACGGAGGTTCAAGACTCAAGCTATCTTGGTTTAAAGTTGTAGGCCTATTTGTTCCTTTTCGGTTTATCTTGGATTAAATGAAGTTCTAGGCCAAGTGACTCATGTTTTCATGAAATGCATTCGTTAGATGGGTTATGGGGAAGTCAACGGATGATTGTCTAGCACCCACGGAGGTTCAAGACTCAAGCTATCTTGGTTTAAAGTTGTAGGCCTATTTGTTCCTTTTCGGTTTATCTTGGATTAAATGAAGTTCTAGGCCAAGTGACTCATGTTTTCATGAAATGCATTCGTTAGATGGGTTATGTGGAAGTCAACAGATGTTTGTCTAGCACCCACGGAGGTTCAAGACTCAAGCTATCATGGTTTAAAGTTTTAGGCTTATTTGTTCCATTTCGGTTTATCTTGGATTAAATGAAGTTCTAGGCCAAGTGACTCATGTTTTCATGAAATGCATTCGTTAGATGGGTTATGGGGAAGTCAACAGATGATTGTCTAGCACCCACGGAGGTTCAAGACTCAAGCTATCATGGTTTAAAGTTGTAGGCCTATTTGTTCCATTTCGGTTTATCTTGGATTAAATGAAGTTCTAGGCCAAGTGACTCATGTTTTCAAGAAATGCATTCGTTAGACGGGTTATGGGAAGTTAACAGATGTTTGTCTAGCACCCACGGTGGTTCAAGACTCAAGCTATCATGGTTTAAAGTTGTAGGCTTATTTGTTCCATTTCGGTTTATCTTGGATTAAATGAAGTTCTAGGCCAAGTGACTCATGTTTTCATGAAATGCATTCGTTAGATGGGTTATGGGGAAGTCAACAGATGATTGTCTAGCACCCACGGAGGTTCAAGACTCAAGCTATCATGGTTTAAAGTTGTAGGCCTATTTGTTCCTTTTCGGTTTATCTTGGATTAAATGAAGTTCTAGGCCAAGTGACTCATGTTTTCATGAAATGCATTCGTTAGATGGGTTATGGGGAAGTCAACAGATGATTGTCTAGCACCCACGGAGGTTCAAGACTCAAGCTATCATGGTTTAAAGTTGTAGGCCTATTTGTTCCTTTTCGGTTTATCTTGGATTAAATGAAGTTCTAGGCCAAGTGACTCATGTTTTCATGAAATGCATTCGTTAGATGGGTTATGGGGAAGTCAACAGATGATTGTCTAGCACCCACGGAGGTTCAAGACTCAAGCTATCATGGTTTAAAGTTGTAGGCCAATTTGTTCCTTTTCGGTTTATCTTGTATTAAAAGATCTTGTAGGCCAAGTGATTCATGTTTTCATGAAATACTTTCGTTAGATGGGTTATGGGGAAGTCAACAGATGATTGTCTAGCACCCACGGAGGTTCAAGACTCAAGCTATCATGGTTTAAAGTTGTAGGCCTATTTGTTCCTTTTCGGTTTATCTTGGATTAAATGAAGTTCTAGGCCAAGTGACTCATGTTTTCATGAAATGCATTCGTTAGATGGGTTATGGGGAAGTCAACAGATGATTGTCTAGCACCCACGGAGGTTCAAGACTCAAGCTATCATGGTTTAAAGTTGTAGGCTTATTTGTTCCATTTCGGTTTATCTTGGATTAAAAGATCTTCTAGGCCAAGTGATTCATGTTTGCATGAAATAGTTTTGTTATATGGGTTATGGGGAAGTCAACAGATGTTTGTCTAGCACCCACGGTGGAACAAGACTCAAGCTATCTTGATTTAAAGTTGTAGGCCAATTTGTTCCTTTTCGGTTTATCTTGGATTAAATGAAGTTCTAGGCCAAGTGACTCTTGTTTTCATGAAATGCATTCGTTAGATGGGTTATGGGGAAGTCAACAGATGTTTGTCTAGCACCCACGGAGGTTCAAGACTCAAGCTATCATGGTTTAAAGTTGTAGGCCTATTTGTTCCTTTTCGGTTTATCTTGGATTAAATGAAGTTCTAGGCCAAGTGACTCATGTTTTCATGAAATGCATTCGTTAGATGGGTTATGGGGAAGTCAACAGCTGATTGTCTAGCACCCACGGAGGTTCAAGACTCAAGCTATCATGGTTTAAAGTTGTAGGCCTATTTGTTCCTTTTCGGTTTATCTTGGATTAAATGAAGTTCTAGGCCAAGTGACTCTTGTTTTCATGAAATGCATTCGTTAGATGGGTTATGGGAAGTCCACAGATGTTTGACTAGCACCCACGGTGGTACAAGACTCAAGCTATCTTGGTTTAAAGTTGTAGGCCTATTTGTTCCTTTTCGGTTTATCTTGGATTAAATGAAGTTCTAGGCCAAGTGACTCATGTTTTCATGAAATGCATTCGTTAGATGGGTTATGGTGGAAGTCAACGAGATGATTGTCTAGCACCCACGGAGGTTCAAGACTCAAGCTATCATGGTTTAAAGTTGTAGGCTTATTTGTTCCATTTCGGTTTATCTTGTATTAAAAGATCTTGTAGGCCAAGTGATTCAAGTTTTCATGAAATACTTTGCTTAGATGGGTTATGGGAAGTCAACAGATGATTGTCTAGCACCCACGGAGGTTCAAGACTCAAGCTATCATGGTTTAAAGTTGTAGGCCTATTTGTTCCTTTTCGGTTTAACTTGGATTAAATGAAGTTCTAGGCCAAGTGACTCATGTTTTCATGAAATGCATTCGTTAGATGGGTTATGGGGAAGTCAACAGATGATTGTCTAGCACCCACGGAGGTTCAAGACTCAAGCTATCTTGGTTTAAAGTTGTAGGCCTATTTGTTCCTTTTCGGTTTATCTTGGATTAAAAGATCTTCTAGGCCAAGTGATTCATGTTTTCATGAAATACTTTGCTTAGATGGGTTATGGGAAGTCAACAGATGATTGTCTAGCACCCACGGAGGTTCAAGACTCAAGCTATCTTGGCTTAAAGTTGTAGGCCTATTTGTTCCTTTTCGGTTTATCTTGGATTAAAAGAAGTTCTAGGCCAAGTGACTCTTGTTTTCATGAAATGCATTCGTTAGATGGGTTATGGGGAAGTCAACAGATGTTTGTCTAGCACCCACGGTGGTTCAAGACTCAAGCTATCATGGTTTAAAGTTGTAGGCCTATTTGTTCCTTTTCGGTTTAACTTGGATTAAATGAAGTTCTAGGCCAAGTGACTCTTGTTTTCATGAAATGCATTCGTTAGATGGGTTATGGGGAAGTCAACAGATGTTTGTCTAGCACCCACGGTGGTTCAAGACTCAAGCTATCATGGTTTAAAGTTGTAGGCCTATTTGTTCCTTTTCGGTTTATCTTGGATTAAATGAAGTTCTAGGCCAAGTGACTCATGTTTTGAAGAAATACATTCGTTAGATGGGTTATGGGGAAGTCAACAGATGATTGTCTAGCACCCACGGAGGTTCAAGACTCAAGCTATCTTGGTTTAAAGTTGTAGGCCTATTTGTTCCTTTTCGGTTTATCTTGGATTAAATGAAGTTCTAGGCCAAGTGACTCATGTTTTCATGAAATGCATTCGTTAGATGGGTTATGGGGAAGTCAACAGATGATTGTCTAGCACCCACGGAGGTTCAAGACTCAAGCTATCATGGTTTAAAGTTGTAGGCTTATTTGTTCCTTTTCGATTTATCTTAGATTAAATGAAGTTCTAGGCCAAGTGATTCATGTTTTCATGAAATACTTTGCTTAGATGGGTTATGGGGAAGTCAACAGATGATTGTCTAGCACCCACGGAGGTTCAAGACTCAAGCTGTCATGGTTTAAAGTTGTAGGCTTATTTGTTCCATTTCGGTTTATCTTGGATTAAAAGATCTTCTAGGCCAAGTGATTCAAGTTTTCATGAAATACTTTGCTTAGATGGGTTATGGGAAGTCAACAGATGATTGTCTAGCACCCACGGAGGTTCAAGACTCAAGCTATCATGGTTTAAAGTTGTAGGCTTATTTGTTCCATTTCGGTTTATCTTGGATTAAAAGATCTTCTAGGCCAAGTGATTCATGTTTTCATGAAATACTTTGCTTAGATGGGTTATGGGGAAGTCAACAGATGATTGTCTAGCACCCACGGAGGTTCAAGACTCAAGCTGTCATGGTTTAAAGTTGTAGGCTTATTTGTTCCTTTTCGGTTTATCTTGGATTAAAAGAAGTTCTAGGCCAAGTGACTCTTGTTTTCATGAAATGCATTCGTTAGATGGGTTATGGGGAAGTCAACAGATGATTGTCTAGCACCCACGGAGGTTCAAGACTCAAGCTATCATGGTTTAAAGTTGTAGGCTTATTTGTTCCATTTCGGTTTATCTTGGATTAAAAGATCTTCTAGGCCAAGTGATTCATGTTTTCATGAAATACATTGCTTAGATGGGTTATGGGGAAGTCAACAGATGATTGTCTAGCACCCACGGAGGTTCAAGACTCAAGCTATCTTGGTTTAAAGTTGTAGGCCTATTTGTTCCTTTTCGGTTTATCTTGGATTAAAAGATCACCTAGGCCAAGTGATTCATGTTTTCATGAAATGCATTCGTTAGATGGGTTATGGGGAAGTCAACAGATGATTGTCTAGCACCCACGGAGGTTCAAGACTCAAGCTATCTTGGCTTAAAGTTGTAGGCCTATTTGTTCCTTTTCGGTTTATCTTGGATTAATTGAAGTTCTAGGCCAAGTGACTCATGTTTTCATGAAATGCATTCGTTAGATGGGTTATGGGGAAGTCAACAGATGATTGTCTAGCACCCACGGAGGTTCAAGACTCAAGCTATCTTGGCTTAAAGTTGAAGGCTTATTTGTTCCTTTTCGGTTTATCTTGGATTAAAAGATCACCTAGGCCAAGTGATTCATGTTTTCATGAAATACTTTCGTTAGATGGGTTATGGGGAAGTCAACAGATGATTGTCTAGCACCCACGGTGGTAGAAGACTCAAGCTATCTTGGTTTAAAGTTGTAGGCCTATTTGTTCCTTTTCGGTTTATCTTGGATTAAATGAAGTTCTAGGCCAAGTGACTCATGTTTTCATGAAATGCATTCGTTAGATGGGTTATGGGAAGTCAACAGATGATTGTCTAGCACCCACGGAGGTTCAAGACTCAAGCTATCATGGTTTAAAGTTGTAGGCCTATTTGTTCCTTTTCGGTTTATCTTGGATTAAATGAAGTTCTAGGCCAAGTGACTCTTGTTTTCATGAAATGCATTCGTTAGATGGGTTATGGGGAAGTCAACAGATGTTTGTCTAGCACCCACGGTGGTACAAGACTCAAGCTATCTTGGTTTAAAGTTGTAGGCCTATTTGTTCCTTTTCGGTTTATCTTGGATTAAATGAAGTTCTAGGCCAAGTGACTCTTGTTTTCATGAAATGCATTCGTTAGATGGGTTATGGGGAAGTCAACAGATGATTGTCTAGCACCCACGGAGGTTCAAGACTCAAGCTATCTTGGTTTAAAGTTGTAGGCCTATTTGTTCCATTTCGGTTTATCTTGGATTAAAAGATCTTCTAGGCCAAGTGATTCATGTTTTCATGAAATACTTTGCTTAGATGGGTTATGGGGAAGTCAACAGATGATTGTCTAGCACCCACGGAGGTTCAAGACTCAAGCTGTCATGGTTTAAAGTTGTAGGCTTATTTGTTCCTTTTCGGTTTATCTTGGATTAAAAGAAGTTCTAGGCCAAGTGACTCTTGTTTTCATGAAATGCATTCGTTAGATGGGTTATGGGGAAGTCAACAGATGATTGTCTAGCACCCACGGAGGTTCAAGACTCAAGCTATCTTGGCTTAAAGTTGTAGGCCTATTTGTTCCTTTTCGGTTTATCTTGGATTAAATGAAGTTCTAGGCCAAGTGACTCATGTTTTCATGAAATGCATTCGTTAGATGGGTTATGGGGAAGTCAACAGATGATTGTCTAGCACCCACGGTGGTTCAAGACTCAAGCTATCATGGTTTAAAGTTGTAGGCTTATTTGTTCCATTTCGGTTTATCTTGGATTAAAAGATCTTCTAGGCCAAGTGATTCATGTTTTCATGAAATACTTTGCTTAGATGGGTTATGGGGAAGTCAACAGATGATTGTCTAGCACCCACGGAGGTTCAAGACTCAAGCTATCATGGTTTAAAGTTGTAGGCTTATTTGTTCCTGTTTGGTTTATCTTGGATTAAATGAAGTTCTAGGCCAAGTGACTCATGTTTTCATGAAATTCATTGCTTAGATGGGTTATGGGGAAGTCAACAGATGATTGTCTAGCACCCACGGAGGTTCAAGACTCAAGCTATCATGGTTTAAAGTTGTAGGCCTATTTGTTCCGTTTCGGTTTATCTTGGATTAAAAGAAGTTCTAGGCCAAGTGACTCATGTTTTCATGAAATGTATTCGTTAGATGGGTTATGGGGAAGTCAACAGGTGATTGTCTAGCACCCACGGAGGTTCAAGACTCAAGCTATCATGGTTTAAAGTTGTAGGCTTATTTGTTCCATTTCGGTTTATCTTGGATTAAAAGATCTTCTAGGCCAAGTGATTCATGTTTGCATGAAATAGTTTTGTTAGATGGGTTATGGGGAAGTCAACAGATGTTTGTCTAGCACCCACGGAGGTTCAAGACTCAAGCTATCATGGTTTAAAGTTGTAGGCCTATTTGTTCCGTTTCGGTTTATCTTGGATTAAAAGAAGTTCTAGGCCAAGTTACTCATGTTTTCATGAAATGTATTCGTTAGATGGGTTATGGGGAAGTCAACAGATGATTGTCTAGCACCCACGGAGGTTCAAGACTCAAGCTATCATGGTTTAAAGTTGTAGGCTTATTTGTTCCATTTCGGTTTATCTTGGATTAAAAGATCTTCTAGGCCAAGTGATTCATGTTTTCATGAAATACTTTGCTTAGATGGGTTATGGGGAAGTCAACAGATGATTGTCTAGCACCCACGGAGGTTCAAGACTCAAGCTATCATGGTTTAAAGTTGTAGGCCTATTTGTTCCTTTTCGGTTTAACTTGGATTAAATGAAGTTCTAGGCCAAGTGACTCTTGTTTTCATGAAATGCATTCGTTAGATGGGTTATGGGGAAGTCAACAGATGTTTGTCTAGCACCCACGGTGGTTCAAGACTCAAGCTATCATGGTTTAAAGTTGTAGGCTTATTTGTTCCATTTCGGTTTATCTTGGATTAAAAGATCTTCTAGGCCAAGTGATTCATGTTTTCATGAAATACTTTGCTTAGATGGGTTATGGGGAAGTCAACAGATGTTTGACTAGCACCCACGGTGGTACAAGACTCAAGCTATCTTGGTTTAAAGTTCTAGGCCTATTTGTTCCTTTTCGGTTTACCTTGGATTAAATGAAGTTCTAGGCCAAGTGACTCTTGTTTTCATGAAATGCATTCGTTAGATGGGTTATGGGGAAGTCAACAGATGTTTGACTAGCACCCACGGTGGTACAAGACTCAAGCTATCTTGGTTTAAAGTTGTAGGCCTATTTGTTCCTTTTCGGTTTACCTTGGATTAAATGAAGTTCTAGGCCAAGTGACTCTTGTTTTCATGAAATGCATACGTTAGATGGGTTATGGGGAAGTCAACAGATGTTTGTCTAGCACCCACGGTGGTACAAGACTCAAGCTGTCATGGTTTAAAGTTGTAGGCTTATTTGTTCCATTTCGGTTTATCTCATATTAAATGAAGTTCTAGGCCAAGTGACTCATGTTTTCATGAAATGCATTCGTTAGATGGGTTATGTGGAAGTGAACAGATGATTGTCTAGCACCCACGGAGGTTCAAGACTCAAGCTATCATGGTTTAAAGTTGTAGGCCTATTTGTTCCTTTTCGGTTTATCTTGGATTAAATGAAGTTCTAGGCCAAGTGACTCATGTTTTCATGAAATGCATTCGTTAGATGGGTTATGGGGAAGTCAACAGATGATTGTCTAGCACCCACGGAGGTTCAAGACTCAAGCTATCTTGGCTTAAAGTTGTAGGCCTATTTGTTCCTTTTCGGTTTATCTTGGATTAATTGAAGTTCTAGGCCAAGTGACTCATGTTTTCATGAAATGTATTCGTTAGATGGGTTATGGGGAAGTCAACAGCTGATTGTCTAGCACCCACGGAGGTTCAAGACTCAAGCTATCATGGTTTAAAGTTGTAGGCTTATTTGTTCCATTTCGGTTTATCTTGGATTAAAAGATCTTCTAGGCCAAGTGATTCATGTTTTCATGAAATACTTTGCTTAGATGGGTTATGGGGAAGTCAACAGATGATTGTCTAGCACCCACGGAGGTTCAAGACTCAAGCTATCATGGTTTAAAGTTGTAGGCCTATTTGTTCCGTTTCGGTTTATCTTGGATTAAAAGAAGTTCTAGGCCAAGTGACTCATGTTTTCATGAAATGTATTCGTTAGATGGGTTATGGGGAAGTGAACAGATGATTGTCTAGCACCCACGGAGGTTCAAGACTCAAGCAATCATGGTTTAAAGTTGTAGGCTTATTTGTTCCATTTCGGTTTATCTTGGATTAAAAGATCTTCTAGGCCAAGTGATTCATGTTTGCATGAAATAGTTTTGTTAGATGGGTTATGGGGAAGTCAACAGATGTTTGTCTAGCACCCACGGAGGTTCAAGACTCAAGCTATCTTGGCTTAAAGTTGTAGGCCTATTTGTTCCTTTTCGGTTTATCTTGGATTAAATGAAGTTCTAGGCCAAGTGACTCATGTTTTCATGAAATGCATTCGTTAGATGGGTTATGGGGAAGTCAACAGATGATTGTCTAGCACCCACGGAGGTTCAAGACTCAAGCTATCATGGTTTAAAGTTGTAGGCTTATTTGTTCCATTTCGGTTTATCTTGGATTAAAAGATCTTCTAGGCCAAGTGATTCATGTTTTCATGAAATACATTCGTTAGATGGGTTATGTGGAAGTCAACAGATGATTGTCTAGCACCCACGGAGGTTCAAGACTCAAGCTATCATGGTTTAAAGTTGTAGGCCAATTTGTTCCTTTTCGGTTTATCTTGTATTAAAAGATCTTCTAGGCCAAGTGATTCATGTTTTCATGAAATACTTTGCTTAGATGGGTTATGGGGAAATCAACAGATGATTGTCTAGCACCCACGGAGGTTCAAGACTCAAGCTATCATGGTTTAAAGTTGTAGGCCTATTTGTTCCGTTTCGGTTTATCTTGGATTAAAAGAAGTTCTAGGCCAAGTTACTCATGTTTTCATGAAATGTATTCGTTAGATGGGTTATGGGGAAGTCAACAGATGATTGTCTAGCACCCACGGAGGTTCAAGACTCAAGCTATCATGGTTTAAAGTTGTAGGCTTATTTGTTCCATTTCGGTTTATCTTGGATTAAATGATCTTCTAGGCCAAGTGATTCATGTTTGCATGAAATAGTTTTGTTAGATGGGTTGTGGGGAAGTCAACAGATGTTTGTCTAGCACCCACGGAGGTTCAAGACTCAAGCTATCTTGTTATAAAGTTGTAGGCCTATTTGTTCCTTTTCGGTTAATCTTGGATTAAATGAAGTTCTAGGCCAAGTGACTCTTGTTTTCATGAAATGCATTCGTTAGATGGGTTATGGGGAAGTCAACAGATGTTTGTCTAGCACCCACGGTGGTACAAGACTCAAGCTATCTTGGTTTAAAGTTGTAGGCCTATTTGTTCCTTTTCGGTTTATCTTGGATTAAATGAAGTTCTAGGCCAAGTGACTCTTGTTTTCATGAAATGCATTCGTTAGATGGGTTATGGGGAAGTCAACAGATGTTTGTCTAGCACCCACGGAGGTTCAAGACTCAAGCTATCATGGTTTAAAGTTGTAGGCTTATTTGTTCCATTTCGGTTTATCTTGGATTAAAAGATCTTCTAGGCCAAGTGATTCATGTTTTCATGAAATACTTTGCTTAGATGGGTTATGGGGAAGTCAATAGATGTTTGACTAGCACCCACGGTGGTTCAAGACTCAAGCTATCTTGGTTTAAAGTTGTAGGCCTATTTGTTCCTTTTCGGTTTATCTTGGATTAAATGAAGTTCTAGGCCAAGTGACTCTTGTTTTCATGAAATGCATTCGTTAGATGGGTTATGGGGAAGTCAACAGATGTTTGTCTAGCACCCACGGTGGTACAAGACTCAAGCTATCTTGATTTAAAGTTGTAGGCCTATTTGTTCCTTTTCGGTTTATCTTGGATTAAATGAAGTTCTAGGCCAAGTGACTCATGTTTTCAAGAAATGCATTCGTTAGACGGGTTATGGGGAAGTCAACAGATGTTTGTCTAGCACCCACGGTGGTTCAAGACTCAAGCTATCATGGTTTAAAGTTGTAGGCTTATTTGTTCCATTTCGGTTTATCTTGGATTAAAAGATCTTCTAGGCCAAGTGATTCATGTTTTCATGAAATACTTTGCTTAGATGGGTTATGGGGAAGTCAACAGATGATTGTCTAGCACCCACGGAGGTTCAAGACTCAAGCTATCTTGGTTTAAAGTTGTAGGCCTATTTGTTCCTTTTCGGTTTATCTTGGATTAAAAGAAGTTCTAGGCCAAGTGACTCATGTTTTCATGAAATGCATTCGTTAGATGGGTTATGGGGAAGTCAACAGATGATTGTCTAGCACCCACGGAGGTTCAAGACTCAAGCTATCTTGGTTTAAAGTTGTAGGCCTATTTGTTCCTTTTTGGTTTATCTTGGATTAAATGAAGTTCTAGGCCAAGTGACTCATGTTTTCATGAAATGCATTCGTTAGATGGGTTATGGGGAAGTCAACAGATGATTGTCTAGCACCCACGGAGGTTCAAGACTCAAGCTATCTTGGTTTAAAGTTGTAGGCCTATTTGTTCCTTTTTGGTTTATCTTGGATTAAATGAAGTTCTAGGCCAAGTGACTCATGTTTTCATGAAATGCATTCGTTAGATGGGTTATGGGGAAGTCAACAGATGATTGTCTAGCACCCACGGAGGTTCAAGACTCAAGCTATCTTGGCTTAAAGTTGTAGGCCTATTTGTTCCATTTCGGTTTATCTTGGATTAAATGAAGTTCTAGGCCAAGTGACTCATGTTTTCATGAAATGCATTCGTTAGATGGGTTATGGGGAAGTCAACAGATGATTGTCTAGCACCCACGGAGGTTCAAGACTCAAGCTATCTTGGCTTAAAGTTGAAGGCTTATTTGTTCCTTTTCGGTTTATCTTGGATTAAAAGATCTTCTAGGCCAAGTGATTCATGTTTTCATGAAATACTTTCGTTAGATGGGTTATGGGGAAGTCAACAGATGATTGTCTAGCACCCACGGTGGTAAAAGACTCAAGCTATCTTGGTTTAAAGTTGTAGGCCTATTTGTTCCTTTTCGGTTTATCTTGGATTAAAAGAAGTTCTAGGCCAAGTGACTCTTGTTTTCATGAAATGCATTCGTTAGATGGGTTATGGGGAAGTCAACAGATGATTGTCTAGCACCCACGGTGGTTCAAGACTCAAGCTATCATGGTTTAAAGTTGTAGGCCTATTTGTTCCTTTTCGGTTTAACTTGGATTAAATGAAGTTCTAGGCCAAGTGACTCTTGTTTTCATGAAATGCATTCGTTAGATGGGTTATGGGAAGTCCACAGATGTTTGACTAGCACCCACGGTGGTACAAGACTCAAGCTATCTTGGTTTAAAGTTGTAGGCCTATTTGTTCCTTTTCGGTTTACCTTGGATTAAATGAAGTTCTAGGCCAAGTGACTCTTGTTTTCATGAAATGCATTCGTTAGATGGGTTATGGGGAAGTCAACAGATGATTGTCTAGCACCCACGGAGGTTCAAGACTCAAGCTATCTTGGCTTAAAGTTGTAGGCCTATTTGTTCCTTTTCGGTTTATCTTGGATTAAAAGAAGTTCTAGGCCAAGTGACTCATGTTTTCATGAAATGCATTCGTTAGATGGGTTATGGGGAAGTCAACAGATGATTGTCTAGCACCCACGGAGGTTCAAGACTCAAGCTATCATGGTTTAAAGTTGTAGGCCTATTTGTTCCTTTTCGGTTTATCTTGGATTAAAAGAAGTTCTAGGCCAAGTGATTCATGTTTGCATGAAATAGTTTTGTTAGATGGGTTATGGGGAAGTCAACAGATGATTGTCTAGCACCCACGGAGGTTCAAGACTCAAGCTATCATGGTTTAAAGTTGTAGGCCAATTTGTTCCTTTTCGGTTTATCTTGTATTAAAAGATCTTCTAGGCCAAGTGATTCATGTTTTCATGAAATACTTTGCTTAGATGGGTTATGGGGAAGTCAACAGATGATTGTCTAGCACCCACGGAGGTTCAAGACTCAAGCTATCATGGTTTAAAGTTGTAGGCCTATTTGTTCCTTTTCGGTTTATCTTGTATTAAAAGATCTTCTAGGCCAAGTGATTCATGTTTTAATGAAATACTTTGCTTAGATGGGTTATGGGGAAGTCAACAGATGATTGTCTAGCACCCACGGAGGTTCAAGACTCAAGCTATCTTGGCTTAAAGTTGTAGGCCTATTTGTTCCTTTTCGGTTTATCTTGGATTAAATGAAGTTCTAGGCCAAGTGACTCATGTTTTCATGAAATGCATTCGTTAGATGGGTTATGGGGAAGTCAACAGATGATTGTCTAGCACCCACGGAGGTTCAAGACTCAAGCTATCTTGGCTTAAAGTTGTAGGCCTATTTGTTCCATTTCGGTTTATCTTGGATTAAAAGATCTTCTAGGCCAAGTGATTCATGTTTTCATGAAATACTTTGCTTAGATGGGTTATGGGGAAGTCAACAGATGATTGTCTAGCACCCACGGAGGTTCAAGACTCAAGCTATCATGGTTTAAAGTTGTAGGCCTATTTGTTCCTTTTCGGTTTATCTTGGATTAAAAGATCTTCTAGGCCAAGTGATTCATGTTTTCATGAAATACTTTGCTTAGATGGGTTATGGGGAAGTCAACAGATGATTGTCTAGCACCCACGGAGGTTCAAGACTCAAGCTATCATGGTTTAAAGTTGTAGGCCTATTTGTTCCTTTTCGGTTTATCTTGGATTAAAAGAAGTTCTAGGCCAAGTGACTCATGTTTTCATGAAATGTATTCGTTAGATGGGTTATGGGGAAGTCAACAGGTGATTGTCTAGCACCCACGGAGGTTCAAGACTCAAGCAATCATGGTTTAAAGTTGTAGGCTTATTTGTTCCATTTCGGTTTATCTTGGATTAAAAGATCTTCTAGGCCAAGTGATTCATGTTTGCATGAAATAGTTTTGTTAGATGGGTTATGGGGAAGTCAACAGATGTTTGTCTAGCACCCACGGAGGTTCAAGACTCAAGCTATCTTGTTATAAAGTTGTAGGCCTATTTGTTCCTTTTCGGTTAATCTTGGATTAAATGAAGTTCTAGGCCAAGTGACTCTTGTTTTCATGAAATGCATTCGTTAGATGGGTTATGGGGAAGTCAACAGATGTTTGTCTAGCACCCACGGTGGTACAAGACTCAAGCTATCTTGGTTTAAAGTTGTAGGCCTATTTGTTCCTTTTCGGTTTAACTTGGATTAAATGAAGTTCTAGGCCAAGTGACTCTTGTTTTCATGAAATGCATTCGTTAGATGGGTTATGGGGAAGTCAGCAGATGTTTGTCTAGCACCCACGGTGGTTCAAGACTCAAGCTATCATGGTTTAAAGTTGTAGGCTTATTTGTTCCATTTCGGTTTATCTTGGATTAAAAGATCTTCTAGGCCAAGTGATTCATGTTTTCATGAAATACTTTGCTTAGATGGGTTATGGGGAAGTCAACAGATGTTTGACTAGCACCCACGGTGGTACAAGACTCAAGCTATCTTGGTTTAAAGTTCTAGGCCTATTTGTTCCTTTTCGGTTTACCTTGGATTAAATGAAGTTCTAGGCCAAGTGACTCTTGTTTTCATGAAATGCATACGTTAGATGGGTTATGGGGAAGTCAACAGATGTTTGACTAGCACCCACGGTGGTACAAGACTCAAGCTATCTTGGTTTAAAGTTCTAGGCCTATTTGTTCCTTTTCGGTTTACCTTGGATTAAATGAAGTTCTAGGCCAAGTGACTCTTGTTTTCATGAAATGCATACGTTAGATGGGTTATGGGGAAGTCAACAGATGTTTGTCTAGCACCCACGGTGGTACAAGACTCAAGCTGTCATGGTTTAAAGTTGTAGGCTTATTTGTTCCATTTCGGTTTATCTCAGATTAAATGAAGTTCTAGGCCAAGTGACTCATGTTTTCATGAAATGCATTCGTTAGATGGGTTATGTGGAAGTGAACAGATGATTGTCTAGCACCCACGGAGGTTCAAGACTCAAGCTATCATGGTTTAAAGTTGTAGGCTTATTTGTTCCTTTTCGGTTTATCTTGGATTAAATGAAGTTCTAGGCCAAGTGATTCATGTTTTCATGAAATACTTTGCTTAGATGGGTTATGGGGAAGTCAACAGATGATTGTCTAGCACCCACGGAGGTTCAAGACTCAAGCTATCATGGTTTAAAGTTGTAGGCCTATTTGTTCCTTTTCGGTTTATCTTGGATTAAATGAAGTTCTAGGCCAAGTGACTCATGTTTTCATGAAATGCATTCGTTAGATGGGTTATGGGGAAGTCAACAGATGATTGTCTAGCACCCACGGAGGTTCAAGACTCAAGCTATCATGGTTTAAAGTTGTAGGCCTATTTGTTCCTTTTCGGTTTATCTTGGATTAAAAGATCTTCTAGGCCAAGTGATTCATGTTTTCATGAAATACTTTGCTTAGATGGGTTATGGGGAAGTCAACAGATGATTGTCTAGCACCCACGGAGGTTCAAGACTCAAGCTGTCATGGTTTAAAGTTGTAGGCTTATTTGTTCCATTTCGGTTTATCTTGGATTAAAAGAAGTTCTAGGCCAAGTGACTCATGTTTTCATGAAATGTATTCGTTAGATGGGTTATGGGGAAGTCAACAGGTGATTGTCTAGCACCCACGGAGGTTCAAGACTCAAGCTATCATGGTTTAAAGTTGTAGGCTTATTTGTTCCATTTCGGTTTATCTTGGATTAAAAGATCTTCTAGGCCAAGTGATTCATGTTTGCATGAAATAGTTTTGTTAGATGGGTTATGGGGAAGTCAACAGATGATTGTCTAGCACCCACGGAGGTTCAAGACTCAAGCTATCTTGGCTTAAAGTTGTAGGCCTATTTGTTCCTTTTCGGTTTATCTTGGATTAAATGAAGTTCTAGGCCAAGTGACTCATGTTTTCATGAAATGCATTCGTTAGATGGGTTATGGGGAAGTCAACAGATGATTGTCTAGCACCCACGGAGGTTCAAGACTCAAGCTATCATGGTTTAAAGTTGTAGGCCAATTTGTTCCTTTTCGGTTTATCTTGTATTAAAAGATCTTGTAGGCCAAGTGATTCAAGTTTTCATGAAATACTTTGGTTAGATGGGTTATGGGAAGTCAACAGATGATTGTCTAGCACCCACGGAGGTTCAAGACTCAAGCTATCATGGTTTAAAGTTGTAGGCCAATTTGTTCCTTTTCGGTTTATCTTGTATTAAAAGATCTTGTAGGCCAAGTGATTCAAGTTTTCATGAAATACTTTGCTTAGATGGGTTATGGGGAAGTCAACAGATGATTGTCTAGCACCCACGGAGGTTCAAGACTCAAGCTATCATGGTTTAAAGTTGTAGGCCTATTTGTTCCTTTTCGGTTTATCTTGGATTAAAAGAAGTTCTAGGCCAAGTGACTCATGTTTTCATGAAATGTATTCGTTAGATGGGTTATGGGGAAGTCAACAGATGATTGTCTAGCACCCACGGAGGTTCAAGACTCAAGCTATCATGGTTTAAAGTTGTAGGCTTATTTGTTCCATTTCGGTTTATCTTGGATTAAAAGATCTTCTAGGCCAAGTGATTCATGTTTTCATGAAATACTTTGCTTAGATGGGTTATGGGGAAGTCAACAGATGTTTGTCTAGCACCCACGGAGGTTCAAGACTCAAGCTATCTTGT
The DNA here is from genome assembly GCA_023212625.1 of Styphnolobium japonicum. NCBI lineage: Eukaryota > Viridiplantae > Streptophyta > Magnoliopsida > Fabales > Fabaceae > Styphnolobium > Styphnolobium japonicum. Next base: position 475,892 of record JALBWW010000043.1, read on the forward strand.
TATAAAGTTGTAGGCCTATTTGTTCCTTTTCGGTTAATCTTGGATTAAATGAAGTTCTAGGCCAAGTGACTCTTGTTTTCATGAAATGCATTCGTTAGATGGGTTATGGGGAAGTCAACAGATGTTTGTCTAGCACCCACGGTGGTACAAGACTCAAGCTATCTTGGTTTAAAGTTGTAGGCCTATTTGTTCCTTTTCGGTTTAACTTGGATTAAATGAAGTTCTAGGCCAAGTGACTCTTGTTTTCATGAAATGCATTCGTTAGATGGGTTATGGGGAAGTCAACAGATGTTTGTTTAGCACCCACGGTGGTTCAAGACTCAAGCTATCATGGTTTAAAGTTGTAGGCTTATTTGTTCCATTTCGGTTTATCTTGGATTAAAAGATCTTCTAGGCCAAGTGATTCATGTTTTCATGAAATACTTTGCTTAGATGGGTTATGGGGAAGTCAACAGATGTTTGACTAGCACCCACGGTGGTACAAGACTCAAGCTATCTTGGTTTAAAGTTCTAGGCCTATTTGTTCCTTTTCGGTTTACCATTGATTAAATGAAGTTCTAGGCCAAGTGACTCTTGTTTTCATGAAATGCATTCGTTAGATGGGTTATGGGGAAGTCAACAGATGTTTGACTAGCACCCACGGTGGTACAAGACTCAAGCTATCTTGGTTTAAAGTTCTAGGCCTATTTGTTCCTTTTCGGTTTACCTTGGATTAAATGAAGTTCTAGGCCAAGTGACTCTTGTTTTCATGAAATGCATACGTTAGATGGGTTATGGGGAAGTCAACAGATGTTTGTCTAGCACCCACGGTGGTACAAGACTCAAGCTGTCATGGTTTAAAGTTGTAGGCTTATTTGTTCCATTTCGGTTTATCTCATATTAAATGAAGTTCTAGGCCAAGTGACTCATGTTTTCATGAAATGCATTCGTTAGATGGGTTATGTGGAAGTGAACAGATGATTGTCTAGCACCCACGGAGGTTCAAGACTCAAGCTATCATGGTTTAAAGTTGTAGGCCTATTTGTTCCTTTTCGGTTTAACTTGGATTAAATGAAGTTCTAGGCCAAGTGACTCATGTTTTCGTGAAATGCATTCGTTAGATGGGTTATGGGGAAGTCAACAGATGATTGTCTAGCACCCACGGAGGTTCAAGACTCAAGCTATCTTGGCTTAAAGTTGTAGGCCTATTTGTTCCTTTTCGGTTTATCTTGGATTAATTGAAGTTCTAGGCCAAGTGACTCATGTTTTCATGAAATGCATTCGTTAGATGGGTTATGGGGAAGTCAACAGCTGATTGTCTAGCACCCACGGAGGTTCAAGACTCAAGCTATCATGGTTTAAAGTTGTAGGCCTATTTGTTCCTTTTCGGTTTATCTTGTATTAAAAGATCTTCTAGGCCAAGTGATTCATGTTTTCATGAAATACTTTGCTTAGATGGGTTATGGGGAAGTCAACAGATGATTGTCTAGCACCCACGGAGGTTCAAGACTCAAGCTATCATGGTTTAAAGTTGTAGGCCTATTTGTTCCTTTTCGGTTTATCTTGGATTAAAAGAAGTTCTAGGCCAAGTGACTCATGTTTTCATGAAATGTATTCGTTAGATGGGTTATGGGGAAGTCAACAGGTGATTGTCTAGCACCCACGGAGGTTCAAGACTCAAGCAATCATGGTTTAAAGTTGTAGGCTTATTTGTTCCATTTCGGTTTATCTTGGATTAAAAGATCTTCTAGGCCAAGTGATTCATGTTTGCATGAAATAGTTTTGTTAGATGGGTTATGGGGAAGTCAACAGATGTTTATCTAGCACCCACGGAGGTTCAAGACTCAAGCTATCTTGGTTTAAAGTTGTAGGCCTATTTGTTCCTTTTCGGTTTATCTTGGATTAAATGAAGTTCTAGGCCAAGTGACTCATGTTTTCATGAAATGCATTCGTTAGATGGGTTATGGGGAAGTCAACAGATGTTTGTCTAGCACCCACGGAGGTTCAAGACTCAAGCTATCATGGTTTAAAGTTGTAGGCCTATTTGTTCCTTTTCGGTTTATCTTGGATTAAATGAAGTTCTAGGCCAAGTGACTCATGTTTTCATGAAATGCATTCGTTAGATGGGTTATGGGGAAGTCAACAGATGATTGTCTAGCACCCACGGAGGTTCAAGACTCAAGCTATCTTGGCTTAAAGTTGTAGGCTTATTTGTTCTTTTTCGGTTTATCTTGGATTAAAAGATCTTCTAGGCCAAGTGATTCATGTTTTCATGAAATACTTTCGTTAGATGGGTTATGGGGAAGTCAACAGATGATTGTCTAGCACCCACGGAGGTTCAAGACTCAAGCTATCTTGGCTTAAAGTTGTAGGCCTATTTGTTCCATTTCGGTTTATCTTGTATTAAAAGATCTTCTAGGCCAAGTGATTCATGTTTTCATGAAATACTTTGCTTAGATGGGTTATGGGAAAGTCAACAGATGATTGTCTAACACCCACGGAGGTTCAAGACTCAAGCTATCATGGTTTAAAGTTGTAGGCCTATTTGTTCCTTTTCGGTTTATCTTGTATTAAAAGATCTTCTAGGCCAAGTGATTCATGTTTTCATGAAATACTTTGCTTAGATGGGTTATGGGGAAGTCAACAGATGATTGTCTAGCACCCACGGAGGTTCAAGACTCAAGCTATCTTGGCTTAAAGTTGTAGGCCTATTTGTTCCTTTTCGGTTTATCTTGGATTAAATGAAGTTCTAGGCCAAGTGACTCATGTTTTCATGAAATGCATTCGTTAGATGGGTTATGGGGAAGTCAATGCATGTTTGTCTAGCACCCACGGAGGTTCAAGACTCAAACTGTCATGGTTTAAAGTTGTAGGCTTATTTGTTCCATTTCGGTTTATCTTGGATTAAATGAAGTTCTAGGCCAAGTGACTCATGTTTTCATGAAATGCATTCGTTAGATGGGTTATGGGGAAGTCAACAGATGATTGTCTAGCACCCACGGAGGTTCAAGACTCAAGCTATCATGGTTTAAAGTTGTAGGCCTATTTGTTCCTTTTCGGTTTATCTTGGATTAAAAGAAGTTCTAGGCCAAGTGACTCATGTTTTCATGAAATGCATTCGTTAGATGGGTTATGGGGAAGTCAACAGATGATTGTCTAGCACCCACGGAGGTTCAAGACTCAAGCTATCTTGGCTTAAAGTTGTAGGCTTATTTGTTCCTTTTCGGTTTATCTTGGATTAAAAGATCTTCTAGGCCAAGTGATTCATGTTTTCATGAAATAGTTTTGTTAGATGGGTTATGGGGAAGTCAACAGATGATTGTCTAGCACCCACGGAGGTTCAAGACTCAAGCTATCTTGGCTTAAAGTTGTAGGCCTATTTGTTCCTTTTCGGTTTATCTTGGATTAAATGAAGTTCTAGGCCAAGTGACTCTTGTTTTCATGAAATGCATTCGTTAGATGGGTTATGGGGAAGTCAACAGATGTTTGTCTAGCACCCACGGAGGTTCAAGACTCAAGCTATCTTGATTTAAAGTTGTAGGCCAATTTGTTCCTTTTCGGTTTATCTTGGATTAAATGAAGTTCTAGGCCAAGTGACTCATGTTTTCAAGAAATGCATTCGTTAGACGGGTTATGGGGAAGTCAACAGATGTTTGTCTAGCACCCACGGTGGTTCAAGACTCAAGCTATCATGGTTTAAAGTTGTAGGCTTATTTGTTCCATTTCGGTTTATCTTGGATTAAAAGATCTTCTAGGCCAAGTGATTCATGTTTTCATGAAATACTTTGCTTAGATGGGTTATGGGGAAGTCAACAGATGATTGTCTAGCACCCACGGAGGTTCAAGACTCAAGCTATCATGGTTTAAAGTTGTAGGCCTATTTGTTCCTTTTCGGTTTATCTTGGATTAAATGAAGTTCTAGGCCAAGTGACTCTTGTTTTCATGAAATGCATTCGTTAGATGGGTTATGGGGAAGTCAACAGATGTTTGTCTAGCACCCATGGTGGTACAAGACTCAAGCTATCATGGTTTAAAGTTGTAGGCTTATTTGTTCCATTTCGGTTTATCTTACATTAAATGAAGTTCTAGGCCAAGTGACTCATGTTTTCATGAAATGCATTCGTTAGATGGGTTATGTGGAAGGGAACAGATGATTGTCTAGCACCCACGGAGGTTCAAGACTCAAGCTATCATGGTTTAAAGTTGTAGGCCTATTTGTTCCTTTTCGGTTTATCTTGGATTAAATGAAGTTCTAGGCCAAGTGACTCATGTTTTCATGAAATGCATTCGTTAGATGGGTTATGGGGAAGTCAACAGATGATTGTCTAGCACCCACGGAGGTTCAAGACTCAAGCTATCTTGGTTTAAAGTTGTAGGCCTATTTGTTCCTTTTCGGTTTATCTTGGATTAAAAGATCTTCTAGGCCAAGTGATTCATGTTTTCATGAAATACTTTCGTTAGATGGGTTATGGGGAAGTCAACAGATGATTGTCTAGCACCCACGGAGGTTCAAGACTCAAGCTATCTTGGTTTAAAGTTGTAGGCCTATTTGTTCCTTTTCGGTTTATCTTGGATTAAATGAAGTTCTAGGCCAAGTGACTCATGTTTTCATGAAATGCATTCGTTAGATGGGTTATGGGGAAGTCAACAGATGTTTGTCTAGCACCCACGGTGGTACAAGACTCAAGCTATCTTGGTTTAAAGTTGTAGGCCTATTTGTTCCTTTTCGGTTTATCTTGGATTAAATGAAGTTCTAGGCCAAGTGACTCATGTTTTCATGAAATGCATTCGTTAGATGGGTTATGTGGAAGTCAACAGGTGATTGTCTAGCACCCACGGAGGTTCAAGACTCAAGCTATCATGGTTTAAAGTTGTAGGCTTATTTGTTCCATTTCGGTTTATCTTGGATTAAAAGATCTTCTAGGCCAAGTGATTCATGTTTTCATGAAATACTTTGCTTAGATGGGTTATGGGGAAGTCAACAGATGTTTATCGAGCACCCACGGAGGTTCAAGACTCAAGCTATCTTGGTTTAAAGTTGTAGGCCTATTTGTTCCTTTTCGGTTTATCTTGGATTAAATGAAGTTCTAGGCCAAGTGACTCATGTTTTCATGAAATGCATTTGTTAGATGGGTTATGGGGAAGTCAACAGATGTTTGTCTAGCACCCACGGTGGTACAAGACTCAAGCTATCTTGGTTTAAAGTTGTAGGCCTATTTGTTCCTTTTCGGTTTATCTTGGATTAAATGAAGTTCTAGGCCAAGTGACTCATGTTTTCATGAAATGCATTCGTTAGATGGGTTATGGGGAAGTCAATAGATGTTTGTCTAGCACCCACGGAGGTTCAAGACTCAAGCTATCTTGGTTTAAAGTTGTAGGCCTATTTGTTCCTTTTCGGTTTATCTTGGATTAAATGAAGTTCTAGGCCAAGTGACTCTTGTTTTCATGAAATGCATTCGTTAGATGGGTTATGGGGAAGTCAACAGATGTTTGTCTAGCACCCACGGAGGTTCAAGACTCAAGCTATCATGGTTTAAAGTTGTAGGCCTATTTGTTCCTTTTCGGTTTACCTTGGATTAAATGAAGTTCTAGGCCAAGTGACTCATGTTTTCATGAAATGCATTCGTTAGATGGGTTATGGGGAAGTCAACAGATGATTGTCTAGCACCCACGGAGGTTCAAGACTCAAGCTATCATGGTTTAAAGTTGTAGGCTTATTTGTTCCATTTCGGTTTATCTTGGATTAAAAGATCTTCTAGGCCAAGTGATTCATGTTTTCATGAAATACTTTGCTTAGATGGGTTATGGGGAAGTCAACAGATGTTTGTCTAGCACCCACGGAGGTTCAAGACTCAAGCTATCTTGGCTTAAAGTTGTAGGCCTATTTGTTCCTTTTCGGTTTATCTTGGATTAAATGAAGTTCTAGGCCAAGTGACTCATGTTTTCAAGAAATGCATTCGTTAGATGGGTTATGGGGAAGTCAACAGATGTTTGTCTAGCACCCACGGTGGTTCAAGACTCAAGCTATCATGGTTTAAAGTTGTAGGCTTATTTGTTCCATTTCGGTTTATCTTGGATTAAAAGATCTTCTAGGCCAAGTGATTCATGTTTTCATGAAATACTTTGCTTAGATGGGTTATGGGGAAGTCAGCTGATGATTGTCTAGCACCCACGGAGGTTCAAGACTCAAGCTATCTTGGATTAAAGTTGTAGGCCTATTTGTTCCTTTTCGGTTTATCTTGGATTAAATGAAGTTGTAGGCCAAGTGACTCATGTTTTCAAGAAATGCATTCGTTAGATGGGTTATGGGGAAGTCAACAGATTTTTGTCTAGCACCCACGGAGGTACATGACTCAAGCTATCTTGGTTTAAAGTTGTAGGCCTATTTGTTCCTTTTCGGTTTATCTTGGATTAAATGAAGTTCTAGGCCAAGTGAATCATGTTTTCAAGAAATGCATTCGTTAGATGGGTTATGGGGAAGTCAACAGATTTTTGTCTAGCACCCACGGAGGTTCAAGACTCAAGCTATCATGGTTTAAAGTTGTAGGCTTATTTGTTCCTTTTTGGTTTATCTTGGATTAAATGAAGTTCTCGGCCTAGTGACTCATGTTTTCATGAAATGCATTCGTTAGATGGGTTATGTGGAAGTCAACAGATGATTGTCTAGCACCCACGGAGGTTCAAGACTCAAGCTATCTTGGTTTAAAGTTGTAGGCCTATTTGTTCCTTTTCGGTTTATCTTGGATTAAATGAAGTTCTAGGCCAAGTGACTCATGTTTTCATGAAATGCATTCGTTAGATGGGTTATGGGAAGTCAACAGATGATTGTCTAGCACCCACGGAGGTTCAAGACTCAAGCTATCATGGTTTAAAGTTGTAGGCCTATTTGTTCCTTTTCGGTTTAACTTGGATTAAATGAAGTTCTAGGCCAAGTGACTCATGTTTTCATGAAATGCATTCGTTAGATGGGTTATGGGGAAGTCAACAGATGTTTGTCTAGCACCCACGGAGGTTCAAGACTCAAGCTATCATGGTTTAAAGTTGTAGGCTTATTTGTTCCATTTCGGTTTATCTTGGATTAAAAGATCTTCTAGGCCAAGTGATTCATGTTTTCATGAAATACTTTGCTTAGATGGGTTATGGGGAAGTCAACAGATGATTGTCTAGCACCCACAAAGGTTCAAGACTCAAGCTATCTTGTTATAAAGTTGTAGGCCTATTTGTTCCTTTTCGGTTTATCTTGGATTAAATGAAGTTCTAGGCCAAGTGACTCATGTTTTCATGAAATGCATTCGTTAGATGGGTTATGGGGAAGTCAACAGATGTTTGTCTAGCACCCACGGTGGTACAAGACTCAAGCTGTCATGGTTTAAAGTTGTAGGCTTATTTGTTCCATTTCGGTTTATCTCATATTAAATGAAGTTCTAGGCCAAGTGACTCATATTTTCATGAAATGCATTCGTTAGATGGGTTATGTGGAAGTGAACAGATGATTGTCTAGCACCCACGGAGGTTCAAGACTCAAGCTATCATGGTTTAAAGTTGTAGGCCTATTTGTTCCTTTTCGGTTTATCTTGGATTAAATGAAGTTCTAGGCCAAGTGACTCATGTTTTCATGAAATGCATTCGTTAGATGGGTTATGGGGAAGTCAACAGATGATTGTCTAGCACCCACGGAGGTTCAAGACTCAAGCTATCTTGGCTTAAAGTTGTAGGCCTATTTGTTCCTTTTCGGTTTATCTTGGATTAAATGAAGTTCTAGGCCAAGTGACTCTTGTTTTCATGAAATGCATTCGTTAGATGGGTTATGGGGAAGTCAACAGATGATTGTCTAGCACCCACGGAGGTTCAAGACTCAAGCTATCATGGTTTAAAGTTGTAGGCTTATTTGTTCCATTTCGGTTTATCTTGGATTAAAAGATCTTCTAGGCCAAGTGATTCATGTTTGCACGAAATAGTTTTGTTAGATGGGTTATGGGGAAGTGAACAGATGATTGTCTAGCACCCACGGAGGTTCAAGACTCAAGCTATCTTGGCTTAAAGTTGTAGGCCTATTTGTTCCATTTCGGTTTATCTTGTATTAAAAGATCTTCTAGGCCAAGTGATTCATGTTTTCATGAAATACTTTGCTTAGATGGGTTATGGGGAAGTCAACAGATGATTGTCTAGCACCCACGGAGGTTCAAGACTCAAGCTATCATGGTTTAAAGTTGTAGGCCTATTTGTTCCGTTTCGGTTTATCTTGGATTAAAAGAAGTTCTAGGCCAAGTGACTCATGTTTTCATGAAATGTATTCGTTAGATGGGTTATGGGGAAGTCAACAGGTGATTGTCTAGCACCCACGGAGGTTCAAGACTCAAGCAATCATGGTTTAAAGTTGTAGGCTTATTTGTTCCATTTCGGTTTATCTTGGATTAAAAGATCTTCTAGGCCAAGTGATTCATGTTTGCATGAAATAGTTTTGTTAGATGGGTTATGGGGAAGTCAACAGATGTTTGTCTAGCACCCACGGAGGTTCAAGACTCAAGCTATCATGGTTTAAAGTTGTAGGCCTATTTGTTCCGTTTCGGTTTATCTTGGATTAAATGAAGTTCTAGGCCAAGTGACTCATGTTTTCATGAAATGCATTCGTTAGATGGGTTATGGGGAAGTCAACAGATGATTGTCTAGCACCCACGGAGGTTCAAGACTCAAGCTATCATGGTTTAAAGTTGTAGGCTTATTTGTTCCATTTCGGTTTATCTTGGATTAAAAGATCTTCTAGGCCAAGTGATTCATGTTTGCATGAAATAGTTTTGTTAGATGGGTTATGGGGAAGTCAACAGATGTTTGTCTAGCACCCACGGAGGTTCAAGACTCAAGCTATCTTGGTTTAAAGTTGTAGGCCTATTTGTTCCTTTTCGGTTTAACTTGGATTAAATGAAGTTCTAGGCCAAGTGACTCTTGTTTTCATGAAATGCATTCGTTAGATGGGTTATGGGGAAGTCAACAGATGTTTGTCTAGCACCCACGGTGGTTCAAGACTCAAGCTATCATGGTTTAAAGTTGTAGGCTTATTTGTTCCATTTCGGTTTATCTTGGATTAAAAGATCTTCTAGGCCAAGTGATTCATGTTTTCATGAAATACTTTGCTTAGATGGGTTATGGGGAAGTCAACAGATGTTTGTCTAGCACCCACGGTGGTACAAGACTCAAGCTATCTTGGTTTAAAGTTGTAGGCCTATTTGTTCCTTTTCGGTTTATCTTGGATTAAATGAAGTTCTAGGCCAAGTGACTCTTGTTTTCATGAAATGCATTCGTTAGATGGGTTATGGGGAAGTCAACAGATGTTTGACTAGCACCCACGGTGGTACAAGACTCAAGCTATCTTGGTTTAAAGTTCTAGGCCTATTTGTTCCTTTTCGGTTTACCTTGGATTAAATGAAGTTCTAGGCCAAGTGACTCTTGTTTTCATGAAATGCATACGTTAGATGGGTTATGGGGAAGTCAACAGATGTTTGTCTAGCACCCACGGTGGTACAAGACTCAAGCTGTCATGGTTTAAAGTTGTAGGCTTATTTGTTCCATTTCGGTTTATCTCATATTAAATGAAGTTCTAGGCCAAGTGACTCATGTTTTCATGAAATGCATTCGTTAGATGGGTTATGTGGAAGTGAACAGATGATTGTCTAGCACCCACGGAGGTTCAAGACTCAAGCTATCATGGTTTAAAGTTGTAGGCCTATTTGTTCCTTTTCGGTTTAACTTGGATTAAATGAAGTTCTAGGCCAAGTGACTCATGTTTTCGTGAAATGCATTCGTTAGATGGGTTATGGGGAAGTCAACAGATGATTGTCTAGCACCCACGGAGGTTCAAGACTCAAGCTATCTTGGCTTAAAGTTGTAGGCCTATTTGTTCCTTTTCGGTTTATCTTGGATTAATTGAAGTTCTAGGCCAAGTGACTCATGTTTTCATGAAATGTATTCGTTAGATG